>NW_026847993.1:11977407-12050041 GCF_025583915.1 Anolis sagrei ordinatus | reverse complement strand
CAGAGCTCAGGCGGTGTTGGATTTTTCAATGTTGACTTTTGTGGAGAGGTGGCTGCCGAGGTAGCCATACATGGTCATATGGCCCGGGAAACTCACAACATCCCAGTGATTCCAGCCATGAAAGCCTTCCACCGTAGAAAGACTTTTTGCACAGAGCACAGGCAGTAAAGAAAACTGGAGCGACCACGATAGGTGTGTAGAAATGTACCGAATGATATTGGAAGTGCGAGAGAAAGAGAGTTGATGAAACAGTTGAGACAGTTCTCTTTTCCAGCCAGATATAATTATCAATTTCTTCAGCTACAAATAAGACCAAAGGACAAAAGAGGATCTGTCTAGACTATCTCACTTACAAGATATTGATTGTTCCAGTGGTAAACAGGTTAGTATAAGTGTGTTTGGCTTGAAAGGTCACGAGTTTTAACACCTGGCAGAATGCTATTCAACCTTGACATAAGTCAAATTATTGCAGCGCTGCGGAAAAAGGCTTTCTAATGCTAATGCTATCTTGGCCCAAAGATATTTGTTAGTTGTACGGTGCCAGACTCCTAGGAAGGGGCCAGATTATAGGTGCCAGGCTCCATTCTTGGCATGACCCTTTAAAGAAATATTACTGTTATAAGCAACTGGAGATCCAACTGAACTTGAGACAAGTTTATGTACAGATGATGATCAAATCATTATGAAACTGTATACAATATTGTACAAAACAACCACTTGTGAATTTTTGCACAGAATAATCTTGCATTACTTCAAAATCTTTGTGGTTTTTCAAGACTTTCTCATAGAGGGATGAAAATTGCTAAAATTAGTTATTGGCTCCTTTGAGAAGAAAATGCGGAGACCCTGCAGCAAATGCATAGTAGCAATAACATATTAAAGGTATGTTATGTTAATATATAATATAATATAATATAATATAATATAATATAATATAATATAATAATGTAATAATAGGTTGCTCCCCCTACTTCTCATTTAAAACCCTCCTACTAGATATATCCTACCTCTGTTCATGTCCAACGTTTAATTTTAAAGTTTTAACTACTACATTTACCCGGCCATAGGTTTTTAAATCTCTATGTGTTTTGTCTATATGTGAGTTATATGAATTGTATTGTTTATTTGCTTATTGCTTGTTGTTTTTATTTATCTGTTGTTGGGCTTGGCCTCATGTAAGCCGCTCTGAGTCCCTTGGGGGGAGATGGTGGCAGGGTATAAATAAACTATTATTATTATTATTATTATTATTATTATTATTATTATTATTATTATATTTTATATTACATGTAATATTACCACCTGACATCCTCCGGGAAGTAGCAGCCAATAGTGAAAGGACCAAGGCAGAGACATCTCCAGCTCATCCCCGTTTGGGTATCAGCCAGCACGTCAATGACTTAAATCTAGAAATAGTTTTCTAAGATCTACAGAGACACTCGCTGGAACACCTCAGCAAGCGAGAGTTCAAAAGTGGCAGGCTCAAACCCAGAACCTCAACCAATGGCTGATACCAAATGAGAGACTCCCCCCAGGGCACACAGAGGACTGGGCGACTTGGAAGGCGCTGAACAGACTGCGCTCTGGCACCACGAGATCATCATCATCATCATCATCATCATCACATCATCATCATCATCATCATCATCATTTAATTACTTATTAATCGCCCTCCATCCGAGAATGCTCTAGGCGATTTACAGCTAAATTATGATACAGAGCCAACCTTCAGAAATGGGGCTGCAAAGTGGAATTCTCGACATGCGAGTGTGGAGAAGAGCAAACCACTGCCCACCTGCTGCAATGCACCCTGAGCCCAGCCACATGCACAATGGAGGACCTTCTTGCAGCAGCACCGGAGGCACTCCAAGTGGCCAGATACTGGTCAAAGGACATTTAATCAACTACCAAACTCACACATTTTGTATTTTGTCTGTTTGTTTGCTTTGTTCTGTTAGAAATGTAATATAATTTGACTGGTTGTCCTGACACGACAAATAAACAAATACCCTGCTCAACACGAACCTGTGCTCTTCAATGCATTTGCCAGACCCATAGCCTATATTGTCAGGTGCATATGTGTGTGTATCAAACACTAACTTAACTGAATATGGGAATCCAATCTGTCAAGGAGGGCTGAGGGAAACTTTCAGGCACCAATTTAAGTAAATTATCTGAAGCAGCATCTATCAACAGATCAATAAATAAATTTGACTGAAGGGAAATGCACTGAATTATGGACCAAAGTACAATGCAGTATTTAAAGCTAATGGCTTTGAATTATCGAGTACATGAGCCATTTATCAAAGTGCAAAGTAGCAATTATTTTGGAAATATTGTTCCTTTTTATTTATCACAGAGTCATTTCATTCCTTTTAAATATTGCTACTTGGGCTGCTCCAGGAAGGGGCTTGGCAATGATGGAAGGAGGAAAAGAGCGGAGCCGTAAGCAAGTTGGTCAAGCTGCTGTGGGCGGATTTTCACTCTGCGTTACAAGGCTCAGCTCAGCTCGGACCGTGCTCTGACCTACAAGAAGCACTGCCTGAACATCAAGCAAAAAGTGGGCGCTAGAAACAACATCATATAAAAGCTGACTGGAACAACCTGGGGATCACAACCAGACACAGTGAAGACATCTGCCCTTGCGCTATGCTACTCTGCTGCTGAGTATGCATGCCCAGTGTGGAACACATCTCACCACACTAAAACAGTGGATGGGGCTCTTAATGAGACATGCCGCATTATGACAGGGTGTCTGCGCCCCACAACCACTGGAGAAATTACACTGCTTAGCCGGTATTGCACCACCTGACATCCGCCGGGAAGTAGCAGCCAATAGTGAAAGGACCAAGGCAGAGACATCTCCAGCTCATCCCCTGTTTGGGTATCAACCAGCACGTCAACGACTTAAATCAAGACATAGTTTTCTTAGATCTACAGAGACACTCGCTGGAACACCCCAGCAAGCGAGAGTCCAAAAGTGGCAGGCCCAAATCCAGCACCTCAATTCATGGGTGATACCAGATGAGAGACTCCCCCCTGGGCACTCAGAAGACTGGGCGACTTGGAAGGCGCTGAACAGACTGCGCTCTGGCACCACGAGATGCAGAGCCAATCTTAAGAAATGGGGCTACAGGGTGGAATCCTCAGCATGCGAGTGCGGAGAAGAACAAACCACTGACCACCTGCTGCAATGCACCCTGAGCCCTGCTATATGCATGATGGAGGACCTTCTTGCGGCAACCCCAGAGGCACTCCAAGTGGCCAGATACTGGTCAAAGGACATTTAACCAAATACCAAATTTGCAAAATCTGTGTGTTTTCTTTCCTTTTTCTTTTTAATCTGTGTGTTTGTTTTGCTCTGCTAGAATTGTAATACAATGGTTGCTGATGACACGATAAATAAATAAATAGCTCGGAGAAATAGATTTGCTGGGAAACATTTGTCCTGTCCTTAAATAGTCTGCTGAAAATGGGTACAGCGTGGTGACTGAGTTGGGGGTGGGGGCGAGATCTCTCCATACAGTTTTTTTTAGTTCTGTGCCATCAAATTGATTTGATTTAGCTCTAGCTGATAAATACTGTATTTTCTGGCATATAAGACTACTTTTTAACCCAAGAAAATCTTCTCAAAAGACAGGGGGTCCACACCTTAGTTACCTCTAGACTGGATTACTGCAATGCACTTTATGTGGGGCTGCCCTTGAAGATGGCTACAACTACAACTTTTCCAATGCTTGGCAGCCAGATTAATAACTGGGGCAACTTACAGGGACTGGTATTTATTTCTCGTGTCAGGGCAGCCAGTCAGTTATATTACATTTCTAACAGAACAAAGCAAACAGAGAAAATACAAAATGTGTGAGTTTGGTAGTTGATTAAATGTCCTTTGACCAGTATCTGGCCACTTGGAGTGCTTCTGGTGTTGCTGCAAGAAGGTCCTCCATTGTGCATGTGGCAGGGCTCAGGTTGCATTGCAGCAGGTGGTCAGTGGTTTGCTCCTCTCCGCACTCGCATGTCGAGGATTCCACTTTGTAGCCCCATTTCTGAAGGTTGGCTCTGCATCTCGTGGTGCCAGAGCGCAGTCTGTTCAGCTCCTTCCAAGTCGCCCAGTCCTCTGTGTGCCCAGGGGGGAGTCTCTCATTTGGTATCAGCCATTGGTTGAGGTTCTGGGTTTGAGCCTGCCACTTTTGGACTCTCGCTTGCTGAGGTGCCCAGGGGGGAGTCTCTCATTTGGTATCAGCCATTGGTTGAGGTTCTGAGTTTGAGCCTGCCACTTTTGGACTCTCGCTTGCTGAGGTGTTCCAGCGAGTGTCTCTGTAGATCTTAGAAAACTATTTCTCGATTTAAGTCATTGGCGTGCTGGCTGATACCCAATTCAAGGTGCAGGTTATCACCTACTGTGCTGTCCCGTGCTGGGCCTGTGAAACAGTCTGTAGACAGGAAGTGTTTTCTGAATGCCCAACGGGACACCGGGGGTGCCTCGACTGAGAGGCCTTTCGGATTTCCCCACACAAAGTTCTTTTAAAGACTTAGAAAGTTCAACCAAGTTTTTATTGTTGCTTAAATCTTCAATAAATCAAACAAATACTTCAAGGCTTTGAATCAACTGGTGGCTTGCTTAAATCTTGTCCACAAGGGACAGGCAACTGTTTTTTCCTTCTACAAGGGAAATCCTTGACTCCTCCTTGGGCAGTCTAACTTAAGCTCTGCTGGCGTGGGCCCCTACAACCCATCCAAATTGCATTATTATTATTATTATTATTATTAATTATTATTATTATTATTATTATTATTATTATTATATTTATTTGTACCCCGCTAGCATCTCCCAAATTAGTCCAATTCTATTGTCGGTGGGGTTCAGAATGCTCTTTGATTGTAGGTGAACTATAAATCCCAGGAACTACAACGCCCAAATGTCAAGGTCTATTTTCCCCAAACTCCATCTGTATTCATATTAGGCGTATTGAGTGCTTGTGCCAAGTTTGGTCCAGATCCATCATTGTTTGAGTCCACAGTGCTCTCTGGATGTAGGTGAACTACAACTCCCAAACTCAAGGTCAATGCCCACCAAACCCTTTCAGTATTTTCTGTTGGTCAAGGGAGTTCTGCCTGCCAAGTTTGGTTCAATTCCATTGTTGATGGAGTTCAGAATGCTCTTTGATTGTAGGTGAACTATAAATCCCAGCAACTACAACTCCCAAATGACAAAATCATAATTTTTTGAGTGATGCTCACTCCTTGTGTTGTGAGACATTTTGTTGCCAAATTTGGTGTGATTTCCTTCATTGGTTCTTTTGTTTTTAAGGTACTCATTATGCACAAAGCATTTTTATATATATAGATAACACGCAAAGATTTAAAAACCTATTTATATATTAACTGTTTTGTAATTTAATATGTGTTTATTGTTGTGTGCACAATGCCGTAGTTCGTAAGACTGCTCTGAGTCCCCTTCGGGGTGAGAAGGGTGGGGAATACATAGAGTAAATTAATAATAATTAATAATAATTAATAATTAATACTGTTTCTTATTGCTACATAGCTAAGCATATGTAATATTAAGAATTATAGACTGTAATAGAGGATTCCTGACAGTATGCAGGCTTTCTTTTGAAAGGAAAATGTTGTTCCTGGTGTTCTGCATGAAAGCATGAATTTCTTAACTTAAATGGACTCATCTGTGTACAGTCTGGGCAACGGGATGCTAATTGTGCTATGGACGTGTAGTATGAATGATTCCTTAAAGAAATGTTAAACACGTGTGAAAAAGATCTTGGAGTCCTCGTGGACAACAAGTTAAACATGAGCCAACAATGTGATGTGGCGGCAAAAAAAGCCAATGGGATTTTGGCCTGCATCAAGAGGAGCCTAGTGTCTAGATCTAGGGAAGTCATGCTACCCCTCTATTCCGCTTTGGTTAGACCACACCTGGAATATTGTGTCCAATTCTGGGCACCACAATTCAAGAGAGATATTGACAAGCTGGAATGTGTCCAGAGGAAGGCGACTAAAATGATCAAGGGTCTGGAGAACAAGCCCTATGAGGAGCGGCTTAAGAGCTGGGCATGTTTAGCCTGAAGAAGAGAAGGCTGAGAGGAGATATGATAGCCATGTATAAATATGTGAGAGGAAGCCACAGGGAGGAGGGAGCAAGCTTGTTTTCTGCTTCCTTGGGGACTAGGACGCGGAACAATGGCTTCAAACTACAAGAGAGGAGATTCTATCTGAACACAAGAAAGAACTTCCTGACTGTGAGAGCCGTTCAGCAGTGGAACTCTCTGCCCCGGAGTGTGGTGGAGGCTCCTTCTTTGGAAGCTTTTAAGCAGAGGCTGGATGGCCATCTGTCATGGGTGATTTGAATGCAATATTCCTGCTTCTTGGCAGAATGGGGTTGGACTGGATGGCCCAGGAGGTCTCTTCCAACTCTTTGATTCTATGATTCTAAGAGCTTTGTTTACTGAGCTCGTAAAATGTTTGGATGCTGCGGTGTTTCCTAATTTGGTGGTCCCATGTCACAGCTTCAATGCTCAATTTGCATGCAAGGTTCAACCTAGTCTTGCAAGATGATAACTGTGCACTTGTGTGTGTGTGTGTATTTAATCGCAATCACTGACATGCACATCTTTGTTGAAGAGGCATTGAGCTTGTAAATTTGCATGTAAAGAAAAGAAAACAAACACAAATGTTAATACAGACCTGGAAAGCGGCCACACAGGTCAGCATTGCCAAGCTTTGCAAACAATGATTCATTGTTTGCACGGTTTGATTCAGTCACTGAATGGGTCGTTTAATTATCTGCGCCTAAACCTGGCTCTGCATTTGAGTGCCTGGTGCTCTTTTAGGTATGGAAAAATTCAGGGGTCGAGGACAAATGCTCAGTAGAACTGCAGCTCTGTCTCCTTGCAGCATTTGTCAACCTGGGGGTCATGATCCCTGGGTGGGTCGTGAGGGGGTTTCAGAGGGGTCGCCAAAGACCATTGGAAAACATTTATTTATTTCTCGTGTCAGGGCAGCCAGTCAATTATATTACATTTCTAACAGAACAAAGCAAACAAACAGAGAAAATACAAAATGTGTGAGTTTGGTAGTTGATTAAATGTCCTTTGACCAGTATCTGGCCACTTGGAGTGCTTCTGGTGTTGCTGCAAGAAGGTCCTCCATTGTGCATGTGGCTGGGCTCAGGTTGCATTGCAGCAGGTGGTCAGTGGTTTGCTCTTCTCCGCACTCGCATGTCGAGGATTCCACTTTGTGGCCCCATTTCTGAAGGTTGGCTCTGCATTTCGTGGTGCCAGAGCGCAGTCTGTTCAGCGTCTTCCAAGTCGCCCAGTTTTCTGTGTGCACAGGAGGGAGTTTTTCATTTGGTATCAGCCATTGGTTGAGGTTCTGGGTTTGAGCCTGCCACTTTTGGACTCTCGCTTGCTGAGGTGTTCCAGCGGGTGTCTCTGTAGATCTTAGAAAACTATTTCTTGATTTAAGTCGTTAAATTCAATGGCACACTAAACTCGAGTAAATATAGTTTATATTTATTTATCGTGTCATCAGCAACCATTGTATTACAATTCTAACAGAGCAAAACAAACACAGATTAAAAAGAAAAAGGAGAAAAAAACACACAGAATACAAAATGTGTGAGTTTGATTAAATGTCCTTTGACCAGTATCTGGCCACTTGGAGTGCTTCTGGTGTTGCTGCAAGAAGGTCCTCCATTGTGCATGTGGCTGGGCTCAGGTTGCATTGCAGCAGGTGGTCAGTGGTTTGCTCCTCTCCGCACTCACATGTCGAGGATTCCACTTTGTAGCCCCATTTCTGAAGGTTGGCTCTGCATCTCGTGGTGCCAGAGCGCAGTCTGTTCAGCGCCTTCCAAGTCGCCCAGTCCTCTGTGTGCCCAGGGGGGAGTTTCTCATTTGGTATCAGCCATTGGTTTGAGCCTGCCACTTTTGGACTCTCGCTTGCTGAGGTGTTCCAGCGAGTGTCTCTGTAGATATTAGAAAACTATGTCTGGATTTAAGTCGTTGACGTGCTGGCTGATACCCTACAGGGGATGAGCTGGAGATGTCTCTGCCTTGGTCCTTTCACTATTGGCTGCTACTTCCCGGCGGATGTCAGGTGGTGCGATACCGGCTAGACAGTGTAATTTCTCCAGTGGTGTAGGGCGCAGACACCCCGTGATAATGCGGCATGTCTCATTAAGAGCCACATCCACTGTTTTAGTGTGGTGAGATGTGTTCCACAACTGGCATGCATACTCAGCAGCAGAGTAGCATAGCGCAAGGGCAGATGTCTTTACTGTGTCTGGTTGTGATCCCCAGGTTGTGCCAGTCAGCTTTCGTATGATATTGTTTCTAGCACCCACTTTTTGCTTGATGTTCAGGCAGTGCTTCTTGTAGGTAAGAGCACGGTCCAGAGTGACTCCCAGGTATTTGGGTGCGCTGAAATGCTCCAGTGGGATTCCTTCCCAGGTGATCTTCAGAGCTCGGGATGCTTCTCTGTTCTTGAGATGAAAGGCACATGTCTGTGTTTTAGATGGGTTAGGGATCAGCTGGTTTTCCCTGTAATAGGCAGTAAGAGCACTTAGAGCTTCGGAAAGCTTCTGTTCTACTGTCTCAAAGCTCCCTGCTTGAGCAGAAATGGCACGATCATCAGCAAAGATGAAACTCTCTGTCCCTTCTGGCAGTGGCT
Source organism: Anolis sagrei ordinatus (assembly GCF_025583915.1). Lineage (NCBI taxonomy): Eukaryota > Metazoa > Chordata > Lepidosauria > Squamata > Anolidae > Anolis > Anolis sagrei. Next base: position 12,041,356 of record NW_026847993.1, on the reverse strand, counting down.
GGACATTTGTGTAGATGTTGAACATGGATGGAGCAAGCACGCTCCCCTGAGGCAGGCCGTTCTTCTGTTTCCGCCATCTGCTTCTCTGGCCCTGGAACTCAACAAAAAAGCTCCTGTTTTGTAGCAGGTTTCCTATGAGGCGGGTGAGGTGGTAGTCCTTTCTGATATTATACATTTTTCTCAGGAGGAGGCGGTGGTTCAGAGTATCATAGGCTGCTGACAGGTCTCTGAAGACAGCTCCTGTGATCTGCTGCCTTTCAAAGCCATCTTCTATGTGCTGAGTCAGGTTCAACACTTGCGATGTGCAGCTTTTGCCTTTCCTAAAGAGTTTGTGGTACTATTGACTACAGCAGTGTTTCTCAACCTGGGGGTTGGGACCCCTAGTGGGGTGGGGGTCACGAGGGGGTTTCAGAGGAGTCACGAAAGATCATCAGAAAACATATATTTCTGATGGTCTTCAGAACCCCTTTTGCAGAGAAGGCTGATGATCTCTCCGCCTGCCCTTCTCTTCCTTTTTGGAAACAGAAGGCGAATCCTCTCACCTGTGATTGGTCAGCCTCTCAGCAAAGGGGAAAGATGTTTCTGAGACTCATGGCAGCATGGTGTGCATGTGCAGACAAGGGAGAGCATGCGAGGTAGGAGGGAGGCTCACACCAGCAAGTCCCTTCAAGGCGTGGGGGTTCTGTGTGCCAAGTTTGGCCCAATTCCATGGTTGGTGGAGTTCTGAATGCTCTTTGATTGTGAGTGAACTATAAATCCCAGCAACTACAACTCCCAAATGTCAAGGTTTATTTTCCCCAAACTCCACCAGTGTTCACATTTGAGCATATTGTGTATTCATGCCAAGTTTGGTCCAGATCTATCATTGACTCCACGGTGCATCTGGATGTAGCTTAACTACACATCCAAAACGCAAGGTCAATGCCCACCAAAAACCTTTGAGTATTTTCTGTTGGTCATGGGAGTTCTGTGTGCCAAATTTGGTTTAATTCCATCATTGGTGGAGTTCAGAATACTCTTTGATTGTATCTTAACTGTAAATCCCAGCAACTAAATGGTTCTGCCCCAACTTACCTGTCCAAATGCATCTCTCCTTATGAACCCTCCAGGAATTTAAGATCATCTGGGGAGGCCCTGCTCTCGATCCCGCTTTCGTCACAAGTATGTCTGGAGGGGACGAGCGACAGGGCCTTCTCAGTGGTGGCCCCTCGGCTGTGAGGGATATTAGATTGGCCCCTTCCCTTTTAACATTCCGAAAGAAGGTCAAGACTTGGCTTTTTGAGCAAGCGTTTGCAGATACAATATAACAGACATGGAGAAAAAAAAACAGAACGACTCGATGACGCTATTGGATAATGCTTTTAACTAGGAGACTCAAACTGATATATGTTTTTATTGATATTGATTGTTTTATTTGGTTTTATACTTAAATTAACCGTTTTCAATTGTATTTTACGCTTTTGATACTGACTGTAAGCTGCAAATGTAGTAAATAAATAAATAAACTACAATTCCCAAATGACAAAATCAGTCCCCCAACACCACCAGTATTCAGATTTGGGCATATCGGGTATTTGTGCCAAATTTGGTCCAGTGAATGAAAATGCATCCTGCAGATCAGATATTTACATTATGATTCATAACAGTAGCAAAACTAAAGTTATGAAGTAGCAATGAAAATAATTATATGGTTGAGGGTCACCACAACATGGGGAACTGTATTTATTTATACTATCAGGAGGGAACCAAGGGTACAGTTGTGATATATTTGAGAAAACACAAAGTTTAAAATCTTGGCTTTATATTAAACTAGCCGTCCCCTGCCACGTGTTGCTGTGGCCCAGTCTGGTGATCTGGAAAATAAAGTAATGAGAAAATGTTGGTTTCTCATATATGTAATTTCTTATATGGGGGAGTGGCCTTCAGGAAGAGCTGCTCTTCACCACGACCACCTCGTCCCTCTTTGCATCGCCGGGCATGCAAAGCTGCCAATGCAAAGAGGGACGAGGTGGGCATGGGTAAGAACTAGGGCTGGGCGGTTTCGTTTGTTAATTTCGTAATTCGTTATTAATTCGTATTTAAATTAGCTTACGATCCAATATTGAGCCATGCAGGAATAGTGTGAGGAGTAAATTAGATTCGAAACAATTTTTTCAATTTATTTCGTTATTGTTTCGTTATTATTTCGAAATTATTTCGTAATTTTTTCGTAATTATTTTCGCATGTCTGGTGCAAGTTTTATAGTTGTTGTTTGTTTTATCACACCAACAGTCAACAACAGAGGGAGAGGGAAGCTTCAGAAGTTCCCCCTGTCCCATTTGGAGGTTTTTTAGCATATTGCGCAATCGCGTCCGCCATTAACGAATCAATTCGAAATTAACGAAATTTTGTAAATAACGAAATTTTGAAATCTCAAAATTTCGGAAGTATTTAGAATTTGGAAACGCAAGCGCCCCCTGAAAATGAATCGAGTTTAGAAACAAATTTTTCCGTGGTTACCCAGCCCTAGTAAGAACAGCTCTTCCTGAAAGCCACACCCCCTGTGGCCTTCAGGAAGAGCTGTTCTTACCCACGCCCACCTCGTCCCTCTTTGCATCACCGGGCGTGCAAAACCGCCGACGCAAAGAGGGATGAGGTGGGCATGGGTAAGAACAGCTCTTCCTGAAAGCCACGTCCCCAGTGGCCTTCAGGAAGAGCTGTTCTTACCCACGCCCACTCGTCCCTCTGCAATCCATCGCCGTTCGTTGCCACCCAAGGAAGGGAAACTGCGAGGTTAGTTTTAAAATCTCGCAGTTTCCCTTACCTGGGTGGCGGCGAACGGTACACGGCGTTAAAGAGGGACGAGGTGGGCGTGGCTAAGAACAGCTCTTCCTGAAGGCCACGCCCCCAGTGGCCTTCAGGAAGAGCTGTACCCACGCCCACCTCGTCCCTCTTTACATCGGCGATTCCAACGAAGCAAATGAAGCGATTCGGATTTCCTGATATTTCCGATCTTTTTTTCAAGAAAATTATAGGAAATAATTTCAAAATCGAATCGCCAGCACCCCCTACATCTGAAACGGGTTTTGAACCTTTTTTTTTTTTGGATCACCCAAGCCTAGTATATACGGTATATAGATGTCCTTTGACCAGTAGCTGGCCACTAGGGCTGGGTAACAACGGAAAAATTTGCTTCTAAACTCATTTCGTTTTTAGGGGGTCCATTGCGTTTCGTTTTTTAAAAGAATTCCGAATTTTTCTTTAAAAAAATTTCGTTATTTACGAAATTTCGTAAATTTCAAATTGATTCGTTAATGGCGGACGCGATTGCGCAATACACTAAAAAACCCTCCAAATGGGACAGGGGGAACTTCTGAAGCTTCCCTCTCCCTCTGTTGTTGACTGTTGGTGTGATAATTTATTTTTTTATCACTGATAAAACAAACAACAACTATAAAACTTGCACCAGACATACGGAAATAATAACGAAATAATAACGAAACGATTTCGAAACAATTTCGAAACAATTACGAAACAATTACAAAACAATACAAAATAAATTTTAAAAATTCGTTTCGATTTTTAGTTGCTCCTGAATGGTTCAATATCGGATCGTAAGCTACTTTAAATACGAATTATTAACGAATTACGAAATTAACGAACGAAACTGCCCAGCCCTAGTACCCACGCCCACCTCGTCCCTCTTTGCATCGGCGATTCAAACGAAGCAAACGAAGCGATTTGGATTTCATTATATTTCCGATCTTTTTTTCAAGAAAATTATAGGAAATAATTTCAAAATCGAATCGCCAGCATCTGAAACGAGTTTTGAACCTTTTTTTTTTTTTGGATCACCCAAGCCTAGTATATACAGTATATAGATGTCCTTTGACCGGTAGTTGGCCACTTATGGAAATGTATTAAGGAGTCACGGCATTAGGAAGGTTGAGAACCACTATCATAGTTTATTGTCGAAGGCTTTCATGGCTGGAATCACTAGGTTCTTGTGGGTTTTTTCGGGCTATAGGGCCATGTTCTCACCTCACTACCTCTGAGGATGCTTGCCATAGATGCAGGCGAAACGTCAGGAGAAATGCCTCTAGAACATGGCCCTATAGCCCGAAAAAAACCCACAAGAACCTACTATCATAGTTGCTAATCTTAACTCACCTCATAGGGTTCATGGGGGGGGGGGGGGGGTATGGGAAATGCTTTGCACTGAGCTCCTTTAAGAAAAAGTGGGATTAAAATATAAAATCAACCAGGCAACTCCAAACTGTTCAAATAACCGTATTTTATTTGTTTCTTTCGTTACAGAAAAAATGATGCTGGATTGCAGGTGGCTTACAACAATTTTCTGGCATGAAGACAAGCTACAAAGCACAAAAAAGAGAGAGAGAGGAGAAAATCCCCACAGACAAATGAACTTGGAACAAATTTCCGCGGCATTGAAGAGTTCTTTATTTTTCCTCGTTTCCTTTTCTTAAAAAACAAACAGACAAACAAACACAAACGGAACTAAGATTTTCACAGGATCCAGACTTGCTCTTCAGGTGACATATCCAAGCATGTTCTTTTATTACATTTAAATTGGGAGAGAGAGAGAAAAGAAACCAAGAAAGAAAGTGAACAGAACAGAGTTCCAGGCGGAGAACTGGAAGACAGGGGATACTCAGTGTACTCCGATCCTCCTGAAAGCTCTCATCCGAGATATGGATGGAAAACACCTTTCAACCCCGCTTGACTGATTGCACCTTGCGTGTTTGTAAAGGGACACAATTACCCGCAGTATTTAGAGAATGGTTTGCAAATGTACCTTTTAATATCATATTTTATGGATATTCCTGCAATATATTTAATTAGGAAGGAGAGTGGCCTGGACTTGGAGGCACCTTCTCCTTTTAGGCCAAGTTGTTTTTATTTGTGGTCAAGATGGTCTTTTGATTACTTAAGATTTTGAGTTCCTTCATAAAATGTTAACAGCGAGCGGCAATATTGGCACAGGGACACTGTCTCCACTGAAGGCAAAGCCTCAACTGCATATTGAAATTGCAGGGGAATTGCCGAGCCATAGGTTCAAAGCTATTTTGTTCTCAAAGTGGGTGGTAAACCAAACATCTCTGGGCCATTTCAACCTTCTCCAGATGCCTGTTCTCACCTTAAATCTACACATCCAAGGGCAGCAGTCTATTCCCTGATTACTTGTTGGTTACCTCCAACTAGAGTTGACCCACTGATGTAACCATTGAATTGTGAGATGACATTTATGTCACTCCCGTTGATTCAGTGGGTCTACTCTAGTTGGGGAGGTGAACCAAACATCTCTGGGCCATTTCAACCTTCTCCAGATGCCTGTTCTCATCTTAAATCTACACATCCAAGGGCAGCAGTCCATTCCCTTCAGACTTGTTGGTTACCCCCAACTAGAGTTGACCCACTAATGCAACCATTGAATGGTGAGATGACATTTAGGTCACTTCCGTTGATTCAATGGGTCTACTCTAGTTGGGGTGGTGAACCAAACATCTCTGGGCCATTTCAACCTTCTCCAGATGCCTGTTCTCACCTTAAATCTACACATCCAAGGGCAGCAGTCAATTCCCTGATGACTTGTTGGTTACCCCCAACTAGAGTTGACCCACTGATTCAAACATCTCTGGGCCATTTCAACCTTCTCCAGATGCCTGTTCTCACCTTAAATCTACACATCCAAGGGCAGCAGTCCATTCCCTGATGATCAGACTTGTTGGTTACCCCCAACTAGAGTTGACCCACTGATGCAACCATTGAATGGTGAAATGACATTCAATGGGTCTGCTCTAGTTGGGGTTCTCAATAGGATTCTCCCCAGATTTATGCAATATTTGTATTGGTGTAGGTTGGGATGGAGTGAGGAGGGAGGAGGAAAATGTATGTATATCTTGAAATAATATTATGTGAAGATCTCTTTGGACTTTTTCCTGAAGCACACTTTGAATGCAAAACCCTCGATCCTCTAGTCCAGTGGTTCTCATCCTGGGGATTGTGACTAGGCGGGTCACGAGGGGGGTTTCAAAGGGGTCACCAAAGACCACCAAAAACACATATTTCTGATGGTCTTAGGAACCCCTTTGGCAAAGAAGGCTGAAGATCTATCTGCCTGTCCTTCTTTTCCTTTTTGGAAACAGAAGGCAAATCCACCAAAAGCCCTCCTCCTGCTGTCATTGGCTGACCTCTCAGCCAAGGGGAGACTCCAATTGGGGAGGGGAGAGCAGCAACTACAACTCCCAAATGACAAAATAAATTCCCCCAAATCCACCAGAAATCAAATTTGGGCATAGAATCTTAGAGTTGGGAGAGACCTCATGGGCCATCCAGTCCAAACCCCTGTTAAGAAGCAGGAAAATTGCATTCAAAGCATGCCCAACAGATGGCCAACCAGCCTTTGTTTAAAAACTTTCAAAGAAGGTGCCACTACCACATTCCGGGGCAGAGAGTTCCACTACTGAATAGCTCTCACAGTCAGGAAGTTCTTCCTAAAGTTCAGACGGAATCTCCTCTCTTGTAGTTTGAAGCCATTGTTCTGCGTCCTAGTTTCTAGGGCAGCAGAAATCAAGTTCGTTCCCTCCTCACATATTTATAGATGGCTATCATGTCTCCTCTCAGCCTTCTCTTCTTCAGGCTAAACATGCCCAGCTCTTTACGCTCCTCATAGGGCTTGTTCTCCAGACCCTTGATCATTTTAGTCGCCCTCCTCTGGACACATTCCAGCTTGTCAACATCTCTCTTCAATCGTGGTGCCCAGAATTGGACACAATATTCCAGGTGTGGTCTAACCAAGGCAGAATAGAAGGGGAGCATGACTTCCCTGGATCTAGACACTAGACTCCTATTAATGCAGGCCAAAATCCCATTGACTTTTTTTGCCTCTGCATCACATTGTTGGCTCACGTTTAGCTTGTTGCCACAAGGACTCCAAGATCTTTTTCACACATACTGCTCTCGAGCCAGGCATTGTCCCCCATTCTGTATCTTTGCATTTAGTTTTTTCTGCCTAAGTGGAGTATCTTGCATTTGTCCCTGTTGAACTTCATTTTGTTAGTTTTGGCCACATCTCTCTAATCTGTCAAGATCGTTTTGAATCATTCAAAACGATCTTAACAGATTAGAGAGTTGGGCAAAACTAACAAAATGAAGTTCAACAGTGACAAATGCAAGATACTCCACTTAGGCAGAAAAAAAATGAAATGCAAAGATACAGAATAGAGGACACATGGCTCAAGAGCAGTACGTGTGAAAAAGATCTTGGAGTCCTTGTGGCAACAAGTTAACATGAGCCAACAATGTGATGTGGCGGAATATTGGGTATTTGTGCCAAATTTGGTCCAGTGAATGAAAATACATCCTGTATGTCAGATATTTATGATTCATAACAGTAGTAGAATTACAGTTGTAAAGTAGCAATGGAAATAATTTTATGGTTGGGGGTCACCATGAGGAACTGTATTGAGGGTCGTGGCATTAAGAAGGTTGAGTCCCAGTTAGGCTAGGCCCATTGAATCATAGAATCATAGAATCAAAGAGTTGGAAGAGACCTCATGGGCCATCCAGTCCAACCCCCTGCCAAGAAGCAGGAATATTGCATTCAAATCACCCCTGACAGATGGCCATCCAGCCTCTGTTTAAAAGCTTCCAAAGAAGGAGCCTACACCACACTCCGGGGCAGAGAGTTCCACTGCTGAACGGCTCTCACAGTCAGGAAGTTCTTCCTCATGTTCAGATGGAATCTCCTCTCTTGTAGTTTGAAGCCATTGTTCCGCGTCCTAGTCTCCAAGGAAGCAGAAAACAAGCTTGCTCCCTCCTCCCTGTGGCTTCCTCTCACATATTTATACAAATCAAGTCAAAGGAATAACTATTGGAACAGGATTCAGACTCAAATAATGTTAGCTTTAATGTAAAGAAAAGCATACAATCCAAAAGAAAGAATTGGGATGACTAAAATCTAACTAAGCGACATTGTTTCTGCCTTCTGCTCCGTTTTCCCCGCCACCTTAAAGCTTTGTCCCACATCCCAGCTGCTGCTATTTCATTTAACGCTAAGTAATCTGCATCTATAACTTTCTAGATAATAGGAATGGGAAAGGATTCCTTTTCGTGCTGCCCGCTTTTCCCCCAGCAGCTCTCCTGTCTGGCCAATTGCATCTGTGCCTTGATCCTTCCAGGAACCTTTCTGCTACTTGCCCTGCCTGCCAACTCGCTCTTGGATCAGCTTCTCGCTCAGCTCCCACAAGGCTGTTGCCGTCATTTCGTTCTGCGCCTCTTGCGAAGGCAGGCAGCGACAGCAGTTGTTGAAGTACATCCCTCCCAGGCCTTCCAGTTCGGGGGCTGTGGCGCAGTAGACACTGGTCGCGGCTCCTTGTTGCTGGAATTGAACACAGAGAGAGAGACAGAGAGTTATTTAAAACAATGTAGACCATCATCAAGGACAGATTTAACAATTGGCTATGGAAGTTCTAATTGTGTTAAATTAATGCTAATAACATGGAACTTTTTAATTTTTTGGTGGCTCGGGGAGCTTCATCACTTATTTATTTTATTTATTTATTTTATTTCTATACCGCTTTTCTCAGCCCTGGGGTTAGCTGTGAATGTTTCAGCTGATCACCTTGATTAGCATTCAATGGCTTGGAAGTGCCTGGGGGGAATCTTTTGTTGAGAGTGATTTTATGTGCCTGTTTGTTTCCCCTCTGTTGTTTTGCTGTTGTAATTTATGAGTTTTTTAATACTAATTACAAAAATTACAACAGCAAAACAACAGAGGGGAAACAAACAGGCACATCACTCTCAACAAAAGATTCCCCCCAGGCACTTCCAAGCCATTGAATGCAAATCAAGGTGATCAGCTGAAACATTCACAGCTAGCCCCAGCAGACAAAAGTCCTTTGTCTCACCCTGGTCATTCCACAGATATATAAACCCATTTTTCCTACTTCCAACAGACCTCACTACCTCTGAGGATGCTTGCCATAGATGCAGGCGAAACGTCAGGAGAAAAATTGCCTCCAGAACATGGCCATATTGCCCAGAAAAACCTACAACAACCCAGTGATTCCGGCCATGAAAACCTTCGACAATACAAAAATAGTAGTTGTTTGCTTCTGATAGTTTCTTACAAATGGCTGTCTCATCCAGCCAACTACTACTTTATATTGTAATGTGGCGATGAGATGGGATGGCATAAAATATGTTGGGAAGAAGGAAAGAAACACCATGTACAATGGGAGCTCAGAAATATATATATTTTAAAATCCAATCCCCCAGGAAAACTCCAATCCTGATATTTCAGCTCATGATAATCCGAAACTCGAGAAATCTATCCCCAGTTGTCTCCCTCCCTCCCTCCCTCCCTCCCTCCTCCCTTCCTTTTCTTCCTCCCTCCCTCTCTCCCTCCCTTCCTCCCTCCCTCCCTCCCTCCCTCCCTCCCTTCCTTCCTCCCTCCCTCCCTCTCTCCCTCCCTCCCTTCCTTCCTTCCTTCCTTTCCTTCCTGGTTTTTTTCCATGTCAGGAGCAACTTGAGAAACTGCAAGTCGCTTCTGGTGTGAGAGAATTGATGTTGCCATGGGGGAACATCCAAATGTTTGATGTTTTACCATAATTGTGATAGGCTTTTTTCATGTCTCCACATGGGGAGCTGAAGCTGACAGAGGGAGCTCAGCCCCCTCTCCCAATAATAATAGTAATAATAATAATAATAATAATAATAATAATAGAGGGACAAAGGGCTCGCCCAGAATGACTGCTCAGGAGCCAAGCTTGGGAAGCTTTTTTTTTACACAGCCCTTCCTTCCTTCCTTCCTTCCTTCCTTCCTTCCTTCCTTCCTTCCTTCCTTCCTCCTTCCTTCCTTCCTTCCTTCCTCCCGCCCTCCCTCCCTCCCTCCCTCCTCCTCTTCCTTCCTCCTTCTTTTTTCCATGTCAGGAGCAACTTGAGAAACTGCAACGCTTCTGGTGTGAGAGAACTGGCCGTCTACAAAGATGTTGCCCAGGGAACATCCAAATGTTTGATGTTTTACCATAATTGTGATAGGCTTTTTTCATGTCTCCACATGGGGAGCTGAAGCTGACAGAGGGAGCTCAACCCCCTCTCCCAATAATAATAGTAATAATAATAATAATAATAATAATAATAATAATACTTTTTTTATACCCCGCCACCATCTCTCCAAGGGACTTGGAGCAGCTTACATGAGGCCAAGCCCAACAACACATCAAAAACAACAAGCAATAATAAAACAACAAGCAATAAACAAAAATAAGCAATACACAATAACACATAAGAATTTAAAAACCTATGCCTGGGCCAGATATAATAGTTAAAACTTTAAAAATAAATGCTGGACATGGATAGAGGATGTATCTAGTAGGAGGGTTTTAAACCAAAAGTAGAGAACAACTCTCCCCAGATTCAAACCGCTGACCTGTTGGTCAGCAGTCCCGCCGGCTGAAAAGTTTAACCCACTGCACTCTTGGGGGCTCCTTCCTGAGTCAATTACACAAACTAATAGCAAGACCTTCGTGTAAGTCATTTGATCTATGTAATTTTTTTTACAAGCTGCAGAATTCAGCACTTGTTGCAAAATTTAGATTATTTGCAACAGCCAGTGAGGATATCTCTGGGGTTCGTGTAGCTCCTTACTTAGGTGGTCAACCCGGTGGATGTCCCCTGGCTTTTGAATATAAGAATTGGTCCGGTTTGGCTCATTCGAATCAGCTTGTGGAATATTAAAATGCGAAAATTGTATAGTACTAGAGTTTGTCTCACATTTGGTGAAGACTGACCATAGTAGACTATTCAGAATCTACAGTTTGAAAACCATACCAGCTTCAGTTTGTCGTTCCTTCCACGGAACTATGAGGCTGTGTATGTGTTTGATAGTCATGTGTTCCTATGGTCCCAAGTGGTACTTAGTCTTTAGAGTCGACCATACATCTAGATACGATAGGTGTAATATGTTAGCGCAGGTCCAACAGACTCTCTGCGACAGCTCATGTCTGGTGCAACCAGAGCGGCCCTAGGTATTTGCAATTTGGTGTAGCCAAACACATTATTATTGCCCCCCACCCCCCCCCACAATGCCAAGTCATTGAGTTATATTATTTCTGTTTGTCGTGGGATGTCCCGGTGTGCATATTTGGTGTCAATTTCCATCAGGGTGAGTTTTTAGAAAAATGCGCTTTGATGTGCGTAAGTGAACTAGTAATCCAATGATTACACTTGCCGGTCATTGTGTCTGTGGGTATGTCATGATTGGTAGCGTGTGGCGTGGATCCTGGCCCGCTTTGGTCTTGTAGTGCCACAGGGAAATGTATAGCGGCCCTGCTAGAGTCCCCTCCTCGGCTCAATACGGGTGCCTGTTAGCGTGGCATGATGTGTAACCGCCCCGCCTGCACACTCTCCTGATTCGTGCTATGCTCAGCGGCCCGTACTTTTCCTTCAGCCATTGGGACCGAGAGAGAGAGAGAGAGAGGTGGAGATGCCCACCTTTCCTGAAGGTAGGCGCAAAAACAAAGGAGGGAGCGGAGGTGGGAGATGCCTCCACTCTCTCTCTCTCTCTCTTGGTCCCAATGATTGAAGAGAAAGTTGGGAGAAGAGGCAACTTTTGGTGTGCACGCTGGAGTCTTCAGACATGCCTCTGGACCCGAAGTGGGCCAGGAGCGGCAGCTCCGCCCCTTGGCCCACCCGCGGATTGGGGAAGAGGAGAGGAGGCAGATGGAGTGCCGGGGGATCGGGAAAGGGAGCTGGTCATGGGGAAGGGATCGAACGTGGAGAAGGATTGAGCACCAGCTCTGCTTGCGCACCCAGTGGCCGGGTGGAGCAGGAATGAGAGGGGCTAGGCGAGGCTCAAGGGCCCGGTCCCTTTGGGAACAGGATCGCCCGGCAGCGAGGCAAGAAAGCCAAGGCTCCCCCCGGACTGCTAGGGCTGTTGTGAGCTGAGGGAGCGCTCCTCAAGTGGCAGTCGAGGGGCATTTACAGAGGCACCTCTGCGCCCCTGGCAAAAAAAAAGTGTTATGCAATCGCTTACTTTGCGTAATGGATGAGCCGCTTCTGGTGGTAACCCTAAATCACAACTCCCTCTGAAATATTTATAATATCTTACACCAGGTCAGGTGATGGATCACTAAAGTGATACTGGTAATCTATATAAATAAAAATGTAATGTTTGTTTGCGGGATTAACATAACTCAAAAACCACTGGACAAATTGACACCAAATTTCGACACAATACACACATCAGGCCAACAAGTGTCCATCACTCATAAAACACTGAAAAGCACAGCAGAAAAAAAATCTTAAAAAGAAAAAAAATTATATTACAACGCATGCGCAAAACCACATATAAACATGCAAACACACATATATACACACAAAACACATATACACAGATGCCCAGAGCAATGTGTGGCAGGGGATGGCTATTCAGAAATAATTTGGAAAAAATTCACATTTTTCAATAACATTAACATGTGTAGGGCTGATTAAAAGAAGTTCTTTAAATGGGGCATTTTTTGCCACAATCTGTGGAAACAGTATTTAAAATATATGAAATTAATGATTGAAAATGGGGGTTCTCAAACTTTTTCAGCTGCAGAGCTCTTTCTGAAGCAAAAGTTTGTCACAAAGCCCCAAGATTATATATATATATATATATATATATATATAGATAGATAGATAGATAGAGATATAGATATATATAGATATACACACACACACACGCATGCACACGCGCGCGCGCGCACACACACACACACAGTATTCACCCCACAGGGGACTCAGGGCGGATGCTGTGGCCCACACGGAGGTTCTGTGTGGGAGGTTTTGCCCTATTCTATCGTTGGTGGAGTTCAGAATGCTTTGTGATTGTAGGTGAACTATAAATCCCAGCAACTACAACTCCCAAATGTCAAGATTCTATTTTCCCCAAACTCCACCAGTGTTCACATTTGGACATATTGAGTATTCTTGTAGAGTTTGGTCCAGATTAATCATTTTTTGAGTCCACAGTGATCTCTGGATGTAGGTGAACTACAACCCCAAAACCAAAGGACACTGCCCACCAAATCCTTCCAGTATTTTCTGTTGGTCATGGGAGAACTGTTTGCCAAGTTTGGTCCAATTCCATCGTTGATGGGGTTCAGAATGTTCTTTGATTGTAGGTGAACTATAAATCCCAGCAACTACAACTCCCAAATGTCAAGATTCTATTTTCCCCAAACTCCACCAGTGTTCACATTTGGACATATTGAGTATTCTTGTAGAGTTTGGTCCAGATCCATCATTGTTTGAGTCCACAGTGATCTCTGGATGTAGGTGAACTACAACTCCAAAACCAAAGGACACTGCCCACCAAACCCTTCCAGTATTTTCTCTTGGTCATGGGAGAACTGTGTGCCAAGTTTGGTCCAATTCCATCATTGGTGGGGTTCAGAATGTTCTTTGATTGTAGGTGAACTATAAATTCCAGCAACTACAACTCCCAAATAAAAAAAACAATTTTTTTGAGTGAAGGACATACATTGGGTTGTTAGGTATATGCTGTCCAAATTTGGTGTCAATTCGTCCAGTGGTTTTAGAGTTATGTTGATCCCACAAACGAACATTACATTTTTATTGATATAGATGTAGGGATCCCAGGTTAACCCATCCACCCAGGAATTCTGCCATTAGTCAACGATCAACATTTCGGTCCATGGCATTAGTTAGGCATGTCTGTTTAGCAAACCATGAATAACCAACTTCAAGATAAGCAATCCATTTAAAAAGTTTGTTCATATCGACTTATACACCAGTGAATCCCTCGTTTATGAAAGCATCTTATAATACTTAACATCAAGATAGGAATTCGCTCAGTAAGCCAATGTATTAGAATAGAGAATGACAGTCTCTCTATTTTAGTTTAGTTTTTCAGCAAGTGTCATGAAATTCACAGCATGAGTATACCAATTCTCTTACATAATCAATCAATCCAAACAAAAATATAGAATGCTTGTCATTTTCATAGACGTGTATAGGAATTTTTCCTTAAAAATGAAATAAAGTTAATACGATCTATGCAATGAAACCAAACCAAACCTCTAGTTTTTCATCTTTGCTTAGGCGTTTCACTCTCCTGAAGTCCAGCAATGTTTGCCCTTCATTGTCCAATGTTTCTTCTGAACTAAATAGATCAGGGGTCCTCAAACTAAGGCCCGTGGGCTGGATGCAGCCCTCCAAGGTCATTTACCCGGCCCACGCTCAGGATCAAACTAAGTCTGAAACGACTTGAAAGCACACAACAACAACAACAACAATTCTATCTCATCAGCTAAAAGCAGGCCCACACTTCCCATTGAAATACTAATATTTATTTATTTAAAAGTTTTTTATACCGATCTTCTCACCTCCAGGAGGGACTCAGATCCGGTTCACAACATGTGTTCATATACAAAATACAAACCACACAATGCATTATCATTACACGTTAAAACATATTACAATACAACATCATCATCATCACAATTACACAGCCAAGTCGTCAAGAACATTCATGGTCATAATACACAGTTAATCATTCTCCTTCCATGTGAACTCAGTTGTCAAAGGCCGCATTCCATAGCCAAGTCTTTGTTAAGTTCCTGAACGTCAGGAGGAAGGGAGCCGTTCTAATCTCCTGTGGGAGGGAGTTCCAAAGCCGGGGAGCCACCATCGAGAAGGCCCTGTCTCTCGTCCCCAACAACTGCGATTGTGACAGTGGTGGGATCGAGAGCAGCCCCCCCGCCCTCCGGAAGATCTTAAAGACCTTGATGGTTCATAGGGGAGAATCCGTTCGGACAGGTAAACAGGGCCAGAGTCGTTTAGGGCTTTGTAGGTCAAAACCAGCACTTTGAATTGTGCTCGGAAGCTAATCGGCAGCCAGTGGAGCTGGCGTAACAGAGGGGTTGTATGCTCCCTGTACCCAGCCCCCGTTAGAAATCTGGCTGCCGAGCGTTGGACTAGCTGCAGCTTCCGGGCAGTCTTCAGAGGCAGCCCCATGTAGAGAGCATTGCAGTAATCTAAACGGGATGTAACCAACGTTTATATCTGTTAAAATTGTTCTTCATTTTAATTATTATATTGTTTTAAAGTGTTTTTTGCACTACAAATAAGATCTGTGCAGTGTGCATAGGTATTCGTTCATTTTTTTTTTTCAAATTACAATCCGGCTCTCCAAGTGTTTGGGGACTGTGACCTGGCCCTCTCTTTAAAAAGTTCGAGGACCCCTGATTTTAGTTGCCCTCCTCTGGACACATTCCAGCTTGTCAATATCTCTCTTGAATTGGGGTACCCAGAATTGGACACAATATTCCAGGTGTGGTCTAACCATAGGGGGTTGCATGACTTCCCTGGATCTATCAGTCTGGTTGCCATCGTCTTGGTTTTTTTGCATGTTTAATTGCAACCCAACGTTTCACTTTTTTCTTTCACCATGGCTAGACGCCTCCTCAGCTCCTCCTTGCTTTCAGCCATCAAAGTGGTATCATCTGCATATCTAAGGTTGTTATTTATTTATTTATTTATTATTTGAACTTATATGCCGCCACTCCCCTGGGGCTCGGAGCGGCTTACAAGAACAGGCTAAAATCAAACACAATTTAAAACAATTTAAAAACAATCAGAGATCAAAGGGCCATCGAAATAGATATGTCTTACATGCCCTGCGGAAAGCTGATAAATCCCGCAAGGCACGGACTTCAGGTGGCAGAGTATTCCAGATTGATGGCGCCACTGCTGTGAAGGCTCTGCGTCTGGTTGCTGTTAGACGCAAGGTCTTGACACTGGGAATTTCCAATAGATCTTGGTCCTCAGAACGGAGGGATCTCTGGGGTTGGTAGGGGGTGAGGCGGTCCCTCAGGTACATCGGCCCCAGACCATGCAAGGTGAGTACCATCACTTTGAAAGTGATCCGGTGCTCAATTGGTAACCAATGCAGCTGCAGTAAGATTGGTGTTATGTGGCATCTCATCGGAATTCCCGCAAGAAGCCGAGCAGCTGCATTTTGTACCAACTTGAGCTTCCGGATCACCGACAGAGGAAGGCCAATGTAGAGGGCGTTACAGTAGTCCAGTCTTGAGATGACCGTGGCCTGGATCACCGTAGCTAGGTCGTCCCTGGACAGGTAGGGGGCCAGCCGTCTAGCCTGCCGCAGATGAAAAAAGGCGGTTCTGCTAACGGTGGAGACCTGGGCCTCCATCGTCAGCAGAGGGTCCAAAAGGACTCCCAGACTCTTTACCAATGATGACGGGCGTAGCGCCTCGCCATCCAGGGTAGGCAGCTGGATATCCCCACTGCCCGGTTGACCCAGCCATAGGATCTCCGTCTTTGCTGGATTCACCCTCAACCTGCTGGCACGCAGCCAGTAGGTTGTTAATGTTAATGCTTTGTCCAGGAATTTTACTTAGGCAAAAGCACTACTGCAGCTTCAAAGTTCTTCTTATTAATAACTTTTGGCAATATGAGCACATCGTGATGTTATTTATCACATTTGTGCCTCTTTTCATCTTGGGGAGAGGGTTTGCAAATGTTTCCTATTCACTTGCAATATATATATATATATATATATATATGCCACTTCTTTGATTCACGTTTTAAAGGGAGACAGAAAAACTAGAATGCGATATACATTTCTTAGAACAGGAGATATATATGAGAAAAGAGAGCAGGGGAGTGAGAGACGGAAGGACGGAACAGATAGTTGTTTCCCCCATTTTTTCCAGTCCACATATCATCAGCATAAGACAAAACAAGATGTCAGGAAACTAATTGGTAACCAATTCCACACGGGTGATACAAGATGAAACGTCCTCTAAACTGATTTTTAAAAAGCACACTTTAATCACCACCACATGGCTTTCAGTTCCCGGCGCTTTATGCCACATCAGTACACTGCGCACTCCATGTTAAACAGCTTCATTAAAAAACCTCTTGAACAATGAGTGTGTCACTTGTCACAAATGGCCCGCAATCTATTGTGGTACAGCGAGAGGGAAAAATAAAGAGGGAGCGCATTGGAGATTTAGGCAATCTAAACAACTTTTGTTTTGACTCTTTTCAGGCTGTCAAAAGATGGTTAGGTGCATCGGGTGCTAATGATTCGAGCGGAGGTCAAGCTGCATTCACATCGCACAAAAGCAAGCTGCTAGAATGATGAATGCATAGGACAAAGGATTTTGGAGACGGGCAGGGGACTCTTTAACCATGCTCCAAATGTTGTTTCCAGTGGAGCTGGGTAGCGTTATAATTAAAGATGCATTTCACTAATGATCTTTTAAGTTAAAATTTAAGAATGTTGTGATCATTAGTCTCAAAATTAGACTAGGATTGAATAGATTTATATTATGCTAGGTAATTTTCAATGGTAAGCAAACGGTATTTTGGCGTCGTCGTCCCCAACCAATCACTGATATATATTTTCTGTTCGTCGTGGGAGTTCTGTGTGCCATATTTGGTTCAATTCCATCATTGGTGGAGTTCAGAATGCTCTTTGATTATAGGTGAACTATACATCCCAGTAACTACAACTCGCATATGTCAAGGCCTATTTTTCCCCAAGAGCGCCCCTTAATTAAAGTGTCGTTTGAGATAAGACTGCCCAACTCTGATTAAATCCTCACTACCTCTGAGGATGCTTGCCATAGATGTAGGCGAAACGTCAGGAGAAAAATTGCCTCCAGGACATGGCCATATAGCCCGGAAAAACCTACAACAACAACCCTCTGATTAAATCATTATTCTAACCTTCTTCAGTGTAAATGTACTTGCGTATCCTTCCAACAATAATAAAGAGAGAAAAATAATAAATGTAATAATAATAATAATAATAACAATAATAACAACAACAACAGCAACAATAATAATAGTGTAAAATAATGGAAATGCAATAACAGTAATAATAGAGTAAAATAATAAATGCAATAACAATAATAAATAGAGTATTAAATGCACTAATAATAATAATAATAGGGCAAAATACTGTAAATGTAATCATAATAGAGTAAAATAATACATGAAATAAAACTAATACTAATAACAGAGTAAAATAATAAATAACCTTGACTCGAGTATAAGCCGAGGGGAGCTTTTTCAGCCTAAAAAAGGAGGCTGAAAAACTAGGCTTATACTCAAGTATATACAGTGTGTGTGTGTGTGTGTGTGTGTGTGTGTGTGTGTGTATACACACACACACATACATACACACACACACATACACACAATATATTATATTATTAGCATAATACTTAAGGGACAATCTAGCTTCTGATTATAGCTTAAATCTCTGGATGTCTACATTGTAAAATTAATGCAGTTTTACGCTTCTTTAACTGACTCAGCGTCATGGAATCATAGGTGGTGCAATGTGTTAAACTGGGAGGACTCCTGACTGAAAGGTCGATGGTTCAAACCCAGGGAGTGGGGTGAGCTCCTGTCTGTCAGCTCCAGCTTCCCAGGCGGGGACAAGAGAGAAGCCTCCCACTGGGTGATAAAACATCCGGGTGTCCCCTGGACAACGTCCTTGCAAATGGCCAAATCTCTCACACCAGAAGCGACTTGCAATTTCTCAAGTAGCTCCTGACCAAGAGGTCAGGGATTCAAATCCGGGGAGCAGGGTGAGCTCCTGTCTCTCAACTCTCAACTCCAGCTTCCCATATGGGGACATGACAGAAGCCTCCCACAGGATGGTAGCACATTTGGACGTCCCCTGGGCAATGTCCTTGCAGATGGCCAATTCTCTCACACTAGAAGTGACTTGCAGTTCCTCAAGTTGCTCCTGACCGAGAGGTTGGAGGTTCGAATCCGGGGAGTGGGGTGAGCTCCTGCCTGTCAGCTCCAGCTTCCCATGCAGAGATATGAGAGAAGCCTCCCACAGGCATTTCCTGGACAACATTCTTGCAGGCGGCCAATCCTCTTACACCAGAAGTAATTTGTAGTTTCTTAAGTTGCTCCTGACCAAGAGGTTGGGGATTCGAATCCGGGGTGTGGGGTGAGCTCCCATCTTTCAGTGCCAGCTTCCCATGCAGGGATATGAGAGAAGCCTCCTACAGGCGTCTCCTGGGCAATGTCCTTGCAGGCGGCCAATTCTCTCACACCAGAAGCAACTTGCAGGCTCTCAGATCACGACACAAAAAATGGAGATGTAGTTTTGGTGGGGGAACAGCACTCTTTAGCAGAGAGAGCTATCAACTTTGCATGGAAGTTAAAGTGGTGTCAAACTGTATTAAAAGTGGCGTCAAACTGTATTCATTCCGCAGTGAAGATGCACCCGCTGCGATATTTTTAGGCTGAATTTCCAGCAGAAATATCCCCACTCCCAAGTCAGACAGTTCTTGTTACGGGCATCTGTCATTACTCTTTACTATTACTACATCCTCCTAAATATGTATTATATTATATGTATTATGAAGAATGAATGGAAAATTCAATGCATAGTCATGGGGATAGAAATCTGCCTTCGAAGCAGACCATTTCTATGAAGGATGACTTCAAGTACTCCTAAAATCATCCTATTTTGTGGTTGGGTAACCAAAGCAAACACCTTTCCAAGGAGAGACAAATGGAGAAACGTGGTGAGTGAACCACCTTGGAGGAAATAAGTTATCGCATAGCATTTGGGGTAGAAATGGAGCACTGAGAATTTATTTCGAGGTATAAAATACATGATGTCCCTTATCATTTTCCCAGGCATTATTTATATTGAAAAGACAATATTCTAGATTGTTGGGATTTTACAAAAGTTTTTCAAAGTTTTGTACATATCTCATAGGCCCTTCGGTAATATCTGGGTGTGTACCTCCCTCCATTGTTTTTCAATATTTCACAAAGCAGTTTTAAATTGATTCTAATATAGAGATAATTTATTATTTAAATTAATTACAAATATATAAATTATTATTATTATTATTATTATTATTATTATTATTATTAAGCACTTGCTGAAATCCATCTAGCCTTGGATTATACCTTTTTTTATTTTACTGGTTGACATTTGAGGACAATTTTTCGCACTTGGAAAAATTCCTCATAATTTATTTAAATTAATTCAAATATATAAATTATTATTATTATTATTATTATTATTATTATTATTATTATTATTAAGCACTTGCTGAAATTCATCTAGCCTTGGATTATACCTTTTTTATTTTACTGGTTGACATTTGAGGGCAATTTTTCACACTTGGAAAAACTCATAATTTATTATTTAAATTAATACAAATATATAATTTATTATTATTATTATTAGTATTAGTATTATTATTACTATAAAGCACTTGCTGAAATCCATCTAGCCTTGGATTATACCTTTTTATTATTTTACTGCTTTGACATTTGAGGACAATTTTTCACACTTGGAAAAATTCCTCATAATTTATTATTTAAATTAATTCAAATATATAAATTATTATTATTATTATTATTATTATTATTATTATTATTATTATTACACTTGGAAAAAATCCTCGTATAGAAAAAGCTTTCATGTCATGGAAATTGTAGAATGGATCATCATCATCATTACTATTACTGTGTCAGAAGTGACTTGAGAAACTGCAAGTCGCTTCTGGCATGAGAGAATTGGCTGTCTGCAGAGACGTTGCCCAAGGGACGCCTGTGGGAGGCTTCTCTCATGTCCCTGCATGAGAGCTGGCAGGAAGCTGGAGCTGACAGATGGGAGCTCACCCCATCTCACAGATTCAAACTGCCAACCTTCAGTCAGCAGTTTAGCCAGCACAGGGGTTTAACCCATTGCCTGTGGGAGGCTTCTCCCATGTCCCAGCATGGGAAGCTGGAGCTGACAGACGGGAGCTCACCCTGTCTCACAGATTTCAACCGCTGACCTTCAGGTCAGCAGTTCAGCCAGCATAGGAGTTTAACCCATTGCCTGTGGGAGGTTTCTTTCATGTCCCTGCACAGGAAGCCAGAGCTCACTCCGTCTCGTGGATTTGAACCACTGACCTTCAGGTCAGCAGTTCAGCCAGCACAGGGTTTGGGAGGCTTCACTCATGTTCCCCCAATGGGAAGCTGGAGCTGACAGGTGGAAGCTCACCCTGTCTCACGGATTTGAACCGCTGACCTTCTTGGTGAGCAGTTCAGCCAGCACAGGAGTTTAACCCATTGCATGTGGGAGGCTTCTCTCATGTCCCAGCATGGGAAGCTGGAGCTGACAGGTGGAAGCTCACCCTGTCTCATGGATTTGAACTGTTGATCTTCAGGTCAGCAGTTCAGCCAACACAGGAATTTAACCCATTGCCTGTTGGAGGCTTCTTTCATGTCCCAGCATGGGAAGCTGGAGCTGACAGGTGGAACCTCACCCTCACAGATTTGAACCGCTGACCTTCTTGGTCAGCAGTTCAGCCAACACAAGAGTTTAACCCATTGCCTGTGGGAGGCTTCTCTCATGTCCCAGCATGGGAAGCTGGAGCTGACAGGTGGAACCTCACCCTCACAGATTTGAACCGCTGACCTTCTTGGTCAGCAGTTCAGCCAACACAAGAGTTTAACCCATTGCCTGTGGGAGGCTTCTCTCATGTCCCAGCATGGGAAGCTGGAGCTGACAGGTGAGCTCACCCTATCTCACAGATTTGAACCACTGACCTTCAGGTCAGCAGTTCAGCCAACACAGGAATTTAACCCATTGCCTGTTGGAGGCTTCTCTCATGTCCCAGCATGGGAAGCTGGAGCTGACAGGTGGAAGCTCACCCTGTCTCACGGATTTGAACCGCTGACCTTCTTGGTCAGCAGTTCAGCCAACACAGGAGTTTAACCCATTGCCTGTGGGAGTTGTCTTTCATGTCCCTACATGGGAAGCTGGAACTCACTCCGTCTCGTGGATTCGAACCGCCGATCTTCAGGCCAGCAGTTCAGCCAGCACAAGGGTTTGACCATTTCAGATAACAAAACTTATTTCTAATCTGAATAAATTCCTTCTTTATTTTTTTTACCAATCACCAAACTAGTCCTCATCAAGCGCCTGTTTTCTGAGTTTTTAATTTTTCCAGCCATAAGCGTGGTCTCGCTGCTATCTTTGTCTCATGCCCACAATCCCACTTAAGCCAATATTGTGTGTGGAATGCAGATACCGATATCATCTCCCTCAAATCTCCTTATTTCCTCCCTGTCATTTCTTTGCAGTTAACTGCCAACAATAGTTGATGACAAATACTGAAAGCTATCGAAGACATGCAAAGTGTTTTGCTGGTTGTAACTTTTTTTTTTGTAGACACACACACACACACACATACACACGGCATTCTTCCCACATATTATGGGAGATAAACTCTCTCGACTGGAATGGAAAGAAAGAGGATTTCTTTGCCGCTGCCGAGGCATTAAAACTTGCTTTAGTGATTTATTCGAGCCGCATTTGGCACATGCAATTTGATTAAAAGTACATTTGGGGTTTTAACTATACAAAAGGAATGGTATGCATTGTAATAAATGTATTTTTGAGAACGCATTATGGTCTTTGCCTTAACCCTTAGACCCCTCTGTCTTAAGAGAAGCTGATTCCAAACGAGATTGGCCACCGAAAGGGAAGTAGGGCAATGTATTGTTGAAGGATTTCATGGCCAGAATCACTGGGTTGTTGTAGGTTTTTTCGGGCTGTATGGCCATATTCTAGAAGCATTTTCTTCTGACATTTTGCATGCATCTGTGGCACGCATCCTCAGAGGTTGTAAGGAGGATGCTTGCCACAGATGCAGGTGAAACGTCAGGAGAGAATGCTTCTAGAAGCATGGCCATACACAGAGGCTAGGTAATTTTCAATGGTAAGCAAACAGTATTTTGGCCCCCCCCCCCCCAACCAATCACTAATATATATTTTCTGTTCGTCGTGGGAGTTTTGTGTGCCATATTTGGTTCATTCCATCATTGGTGGAGTTCAGAATGCTCTTTGATTGTAGGTGAACTATAGAATCCCAGTAACTACAACTCCCAAATGTCAAGGTCTGTTTTCCCCAAACTCCACCAGTGTTCACATTTGGGCATACTGCAAATGCTTACTTTGCGTAATGGGTTGAGCCGCACCTGGACAACCCAAAAAATTTACAACAACCCGGAAGTAGGACAAGCCGCATCCAGAAATTAACCCCCACTAGTTGTAGAATAAATACGAATAGTAAGCACATAAAAAGTAGCAATTTCTGGATGATTTCCTGAATATTAATTGACACTGACAAACAACCCTAGTAGAACTCTCTACCCCGGAGTGTGGTAGAGGCTCCTTCTTTGGAGGCTTTGAAAGAGAGGCAGGATGGCCATCTGTTGGGAGTGCTTTGAACGCAATTTTCCTGCTTCTTGGCAGGGAATTGGACTGGATGGCCAACAAGGTCTCTTCCAATTCTATGATTCTAAGGCATTCTTGATTCCATAGGATTTAATTGTAAAATAATAAATTCTACGCTCTTGGCAATGGAGTAGATGTTTACCTCCTTTCCTTTCTGTTCTTCTTTCTTTCTTTTCTTTCTTTCTTTCTTTGCTTTCTTTCTTTGGAAGCTTTTAAACAGGGGCTGGATGGCCATCTGTCAGGGGTGATTTGAATGCAATATTCCTGCTTCTTGGCAAGAGGTTGGACTGGATGGCCCATGAGGTCTCTTCCAACTCTTTGATTCTATGATTCTATGATTCTTTCTTTCTCCAACTAACATGTTTATTTATTTATTTATTTATTTTACATGCCTATTTACATATTTACCGATTCAAAATTTGCTTTTCCAGGAAAAAGTCTGATCAGATGGGGGGTTAAAACCAGAGTACACATAGGGTGCATCTAAAGGTAAAGGTTTCCCCTGAGATTAAGTCTAGTTGTGTCCGACTCTGGAATGTGGCACTTGTCTCCATTATGCATGAAGTCAACCTCTACATGAGTATATAGGGTACCTCATAGAGTTGCTGGGAGGACAGAGACATATATGTAACCTGGAGATGAAAGGAAGAATGGTGCTCAGTAAATGTAAAATTGTTGAGAGCTTTCTAGTGGCATGGGCAATTTGTGGTCTTAAATTGTACTTCCAAAACTAGGAGGTGCTGGTGCTTTGCTTCTACAGTGTCGATAAAGTTCTGGTGGTGAAAATTTCAGAACTCTAACAAAACTTTGAAAAAAATCATTATTATTTCATTATTGGCAATATTTATGAGAAAACCAATTAGGAACTGCCATTCATTAATATTTCGTCATTGGCGATTTTTATGACAAAACCAATTAGGAACTACCGACTAGAAGTTGGGATTAATTTATTATTTATTTATTATTTATTTATTATTATTTATTATTTATTTAGAACTTTTATATACCGGTCTTCTCGACCTCCGGGGAGGGACTCAGGCCGGTTTACAACAAGATTCATAAACAGTAGTTTAAAAACATTACATCCTATAGCACACTAATACATAAAATACATTAAAAGCAATCATATAATTACATAAAGCCAAGTCGTCCAAAAAGAAGTCACAATTCATTCCCATCCGTCCGTGTGATCAAAGGTTCTTGACTCACTCCTCAAATGCTAAATTCCAGAGCCAGGTTTTCACCTATTTTCTAAAAGTCAGGAGAGAAGGGGCAGTTTTAATCTCCAGTGGGAGAGAGTTCCAGAGCCGAGGGGCCACCACCGAGAAGGTCCTGTCCGAATCTGTTCGGACAGGTAAACTGGGCCAGAGTCGTTTAGGGATTTATAGGTCAACACCATTAATGTATAAAAATACAAGTAAAAATTGCTGGAAATGTCAGGAACAGGAGGGTAGTTTTTTCCACATGTGGTGGACTTGTAAAGAAGCCGAAAAATATTGGAAGCAGATACATGAAGAATCTCCAAAAATACTAGGAATTAAATTCGAAAGAAAAGTCAAATATTGCCTCTTAGGCCTCACAGACTCAGACCTAAATATAGATTTCAACAAAGACATTTTATTTACATATATTTCTACGGTGGCGAGAATTTCTTACGCAAAATTTTGGAAATTAAATAAAATACCATACATGGACGATTGGTTAAGTAAATTAAGAGAAATTAGAGATATGGACAAACTAACCTTCTTTTTGAAATTGAATTCGGGAAACCCAATAAGGACGACAGGCTGGACATCTTTGGATGTGTATGTAATGGAGTTAGAACAGGAAAGATGAATGTACTTTTTATATTCTTCCATATTCTTCTAAGATTAAACACTTACCAAAATTCAGGAAGACACAAAGAAATTACTAATAGCCAAGCACAGAATGGAAGTCAATGGACTCTCTTTTTTTCTCTTTTTTGGCTTAGTTTTTAGCTTGATTATATACATTTGTTGGACTTAAGCCTACTTTACCTCCCTCCATTATCTTTCTGACTTTCCTATTGTTTGAATGTTCTCCCACTTTACATGTAAACTTTCCCTTTCCTATTTTATCCCTGCTTGTTGATATACAAATAAAAACTATATATTAAAAAAAGGAAAAAAGGAACTACCATTTATAACAAAATTTTGAAAGTTTTGTTAGAGTTCTGAAATTTTCACCACCAGAACTTTAGCAACACTTTAGAAGCAAAGCACCAGTGCCCTCTAGTTTTTGGAAGTACTTTAGAACCATGGATTGCCCATGCCTACTGACACAATCTATTTAACGTGAGGGCAGTTTGTGGAATCATTGATGTTTTATTTTCTTGTATCCAGATAGAAACAGAAATCTACCCTGGTTCCTGATTATGCCATTGAAAAAAACGATTCCACCAATGAGAAATGAACCAGAGTTTGTTGACATATTCTGCTACCATCTCACTTTGACTGACGCATTTGAGGATTGATCTGTAATTAACTTTAATAATATATAAATATATTATTTATATACATGTATGTATACTTAATGGTACTGTATATATTTCTACAAACCTTTTAATACTCTCGATGTGAAATAAGTATGTCTTCACGCATAACGTTTTAAAGGACAGCATCTCACTGTGCAGATGAACTGGCTTCATTTTGAATTGTATCCTCAAAATAGGCAAGAATTATTATTATTATTATTATTATTATTATTATTATTATTATTGATAGGAAAAAAGCTGTGAGTGAGAAGGAGGGAAAAGAATCCAAAGGGTCGCTAAGAAGCTACTGGACTTTCCAATATATTTTTTAAAGGAAAAAGTACAAAACAAATCAACCCAAATAAGAGTTTGTGGTACTATCGACTAGGGCAGTGTTTCTCAACCTGGGGGTCGGGACCCCGGGGGGGAGTCACGAGGGGGTTTTAGAGAGGTCACCAAAGACCATCAGAAAACATATATAAATGAAAGAGTTCATGGTTCTATCGACTAGGGCAGTGTTTCTCAACCTGGGGGTCGGGACCCCGGGGGGGGGGTCATGAGGGGGTTTTAGAGGGGTCACCAAAGACCATCAGAAAACATATATAAATGAAAGAGTTCGTGGTTCTATCGGCTATGGCAGTGTTTCTCAACGGGGGGTCGGGACCCCGGGGGGGGGTCACAAGGGAATTTTAGAGGGGTCACCAAAGACCATCAAAAACATATATTAATGTTGGTCTTCAGAATCCCTTTGGCAGAGAAGGCTGAAGATCTCTCCGCCTGTCCTGCTCTTCCTTCTTGGAAACAAACCGCAAATCCTCCCACCAAACCCCCTCCTCTGCTGTGATTGGCTGGCCTCTTAATCAAGGGGAGGGCTGTTTATGAGACTCCAAGCAGGGAGGGGAGAGCAGGCGTGCTCACATATGGCAGCATGGTGTGCACATGCGGGTGAAGGAGAGCATGTGAGGCTGGAGGGAGGTTCGCATCAATGAGTCCTTTCAAGGCATGGGGATTCTGTGTGGGACGTTTGGCTCAATTCTCTCATTAGTGGGGTTCAGAATGTTCTCTGATTGTAGGTGAACTATAAATCCCAGCAACTACAACTCCCAAATGTCAAGGTCTCTATTTCCCCCCAAATCCACCGGTGTTCACATTTGAGGATATTTGTGCCAAATTTGATCCAGAGCCATCATTGTTGTTGTCTGGATGGAGGTGAACTACAACTCCAAAACTCAAGGTCAATGCCTGGCAAACCCTTTCAGTATTTTCTGTTGGTCACGGGAGTTCTGTGTGCCAAGTTTGGCTCAATTCCATTGTTGTTGGAGTTCAGAATGCTCTCTGATTGTATCTTAACTGTAAATTCCAGCAATTTAACGGTTCTGGCCCAACTTACTCCCCTTATGTACCCTCCAGGATTTTAAAATCATCTGGGGAGGCCCTGCTCTTGATCCCGCCTTCGTCACAAGTATGTCTGGCAGGGATGAGAGACAGGGCCTTCTCAGTGGTGGCCTCTCGGCTATGGAACACCCTCCCTAGGATATTAGATCGGCCCCTTCCCTTTCCTCACTGTTTATTATTTTATTATTATTTATTTCAGTTACTTTTACCCCGCCCTTCTCACACCCCCCCCCCCCGGGGTCCCAGGGCAGCGAACACAGGCAACAATTTGATGTCACAATATCAATAAATAACAATATAAAATCATAAATACATAATAAAACAGTAACATTAATTATATAATCACATAATCACATAGCCGTTTCCAATTGTCGTAATAGTCGTATGGTCCAGATTCAATGTCTAAAGTGCTGCTGTGCCCACTAGCCGAAAGCTTGGTTCCAAAACCACGATTTTAGTTTTTTCCTAAAAGAAAGTAGGGAGGACGGTGATCTAATCTTGGGAGCAAATTCCATAACGGGGGGTCATGACTGAGAAGGCCCTGTCCCTCATCCCCATCAGACGCGTTTGCGAGGCCAGTGGGACTGAGAGCAGAGCCTCCCCAGTAGATCTTAAACTACGAGGTGGAACCTAGAGGGAGATATGTTTAGACAAGTGCTCTTTGATTGTAGGTTGACTATAATTCCCAGAAACTACAACTACCAGATGACAAAGTCAATTCCCCCAACCCCACCAGTATTCAAATTTGGGTATATTGGGTATTTGTGCCAAATTTGGTTCAGTGAATGAAAATACATCCTGGATATCAGATATTATTTACATTACAATTTATATTACAGTGATGAAATAGCAACAAAAATAATTTTATGGTTGGGGGTCACCACAACCTGCAGAATTGTATTAAGGGGTCGCGGCCTTAGGAAGGTTGAGAAACACTGTACTAGGCAGTATTTTGTGTCAGTCCTAATTCATATTGATGGGAGCGACACAGGAGAACTTCCCAGGAAATTTTGTTGTCTTTAGGCTTAAAAGACAATACATTTTTAAGGTTTTTTTGCAAAAATAAAATACGAAGAGTCTTCAATCCAGCAAAGCCATGTGATTTCTACAGGATTAAGATTTCACCCCAGTTTGTTTTGCGCATTTGTGTACATAAATGTCAGAATAAGAATGCACTTGGGAAAGCCAGCGTGTGGGATGACGCGGCGAGGAATTAAGCGTTAATTCTGTCTTCCAAAAAGCTAATTAAGGGAATGTATTTTGCAATAATACAGATCTAGCAAACAGCCTCGGCTACCTGGACTTGGAGCTCCAAAGCCAGGCACGCCTGTATTATGTATGTGTGACTTTCATAGGTAGTCTGCTGTAAAGTGAGTTCCAGTTTAGTGCATTTCTCAGGCTAAAGACACTGGTCTTGTTAATATTTCATTTAGTACATACTATAGAGTCTCATTTATACCACGTCTATAATTAATGATGATAGGTTAGGCACTGCCTTTGCAAGGAGAGCTCCTTGTACGTTGGTCAATGGATAATGAGAAATAGATATTTCATTCACCAGCAGCTTCTTGATAGTTAGTTAGGAAATGATTGTGTTGCTTCCATCACAAAATAACGCTACCATTGTGTTTGTGAACATTTTACAAAAAAGCACCCAATGCAAATAGGCTAGAAACGAGCAAAAACATTTTTTTTCTAAAGGGACTTCTATTATGCTACACCTTAGCATAGAGCTCAGAAGGTTTAATCTCCCAAATCTTTGCCTTCTTCGGTGCAAATAATATATCTCAATATGCATGTGCTGACTATTCAAACCACTGTATTTTTAAAAATACAATTATGATGCCTTTCTCTTCTCCTGTGTAGATTGTAAATAAATGTAGATCTTCCTCTTTTTTTTTTCTCCCATGTAAATATATGTAAATATCGACAAGCTATGCATGCTGATATTCTAGGCAATTTCAGGTACTTTTATAATCCAAAGGCATGTACTTGAACTGGTTTGTTTAAAAAAAAGAAAAGAAATCTACTCAAAACCCTTTAAAGCTTATTAGAAATTAAAGATTTGTTACTAGACTGGTTCTTCGGTCTTCGGCATGTGTTTGTTTGTCTCCTTCCTTCCTTCCTTCCTTCCTTCCTTCCTTCCTTCCTTCTTCTTCCTTCCTTCCTTCCTTCTCCTTCTTCCTTCCTTCCCCTCCTTCCTTCCTTCTCCTTCCTTCCCTTCCTTCCTTCCTTCCTTCTTCTTTCCTTCCTTCCCCTCCCTCCCTCCTCCTCTCCCCTTCCTTTCCTTCCTTCCTCCTTCTTTCCTCCCTTCCTCCCCCTCCTCCCTCCCTCCCTCCTTCCTTCCTTCCTTCCTTCCTTCCTTCCTTCCTTCCTTCCTTCAAACAACAACTCCCAGGATTTTTTCACATTGATCCATGGCAGTGAAAGTGCCACCAAACTGCATTACTTCTACAGTGTAGATCAGTGGTTCCCAATCTTTTTTTGACCAGGGACCACTTTGACCAGGGACCACTTGACCAGGGACCACATTGACCAGGGACCACATTGACCGGGGACCACTTGACCAGGGACCACTTTGACCAGGGACCACTTTGACCAGGGACCACATTGACCAGGGACCACTTTGACCAGGGACCACTTGACCAGGGACCACTTTGACTAGGGACAACTGGAACAGGGACCACTTTGATCAGGGACCACTTGACCAGGGAACATTTTGACGAGGGACTACTGGACCAGGGACCACTTTGACCAGGAACCACTTTGACTAGGGACCACTTTGACCTGGGACCACTTGACCAGTGACCACTTTGACTAGGGACAACTGGACCAGGGACCACTTTGACCTCAGACCACTTGACCAGGGACCACCTTGACCAGGGACCAATTTGACCAGGGACCATTTGACCAGGGACCTTGACCAGGGACCACTTTGACCAGGGACCACTTTGACCAGCCACTTGACCAGGGACCACTTGACCAGGGACCACTTGACAGGACCACTTTGACCAGGGACCTTGACCAGGGACCATTTTGACCAGGGCCCTTTGACCAGACCACTTTGACCAGGGACCAC
Organism: Anolis sagrei ordinatus; assembly: GCF_025583915.1. Lineage (NCBI taxonomy): Eukaryota > Metazoa > Chordata > Lepidosauria > Squamata > Anolidae > Anolis > Anolis sagrei. The sequence goes on along the minus strand of NW_026847993.1, from coordinate 12,011,073 downwards.
TCTCCAACATTAGTACCAAAAGGGTTACAAATCAGTTTTTGGTCAACTTTAGATTCGGTTTGGTTATTTGGGGTGCTGATTCAGAAAACTGCATTGGATAGACCACATCAGTTCTAGTTTCTGGATACAGAACATATGCCATCCAGTAGTTGCCATCTGCTCGCTCACAGAAAAACATATTTAATAATCTAGAGTTGACGTGGCAGTAGCAATCTTTCATGTTTAGTCAGCCTGTTCTGTCACGCGCTGGGCCTGTAACATCTGTACTTTTCTATAGGATGTATACTTTAAGCCCAGCGGGAAGCCAGGGGCGCCTCAAAGAGAGGTTCTCAGGGATTTTTCTGAAGTGATGGTCTTTAGAGTCTTTAATGATACAACAAAGTCTTTATTATGGAACAAACAACAAATCTTCAATGGTTCAAACAACACTTCAAGGCTTTCTTAGTCTAGTCCTCAATGGGCTGGTACCTGACTTTAATTAACTGAACCTTCTCTGTAGGAAAAACCCTTTTAACCTCTCCCAGACTGCTTACTATCCATGCCTCATCAGTGTGGGTCCTACTACCGATTCCAAATGCGTCTGGGTATCGAGTAGACCTACCAGCCGAAGCTTGAAGATATTTCAGCTGGAGTTCCGTGGATCTGTAATGCTGTCCTCCCTCAGAGAATTCTTTGAGAACTTCAGGGCTGTTTTCCCTCTGATTGCTGTGAGGCTGAGAGGCTGTGAGCTCTCAGCCAGAGCCTTGGGACCTTTTCCCTGGAATTTCTGTTTCTGTTCCCCCGGATGTTCCTTTTCCCTGGATGCTCTGAGAAAAGAAGCTTTTCTACGGGACGAGCTGGTCTACGTCCTATAGTTTAGCTTCCTTGTGTGAGACTGCCCAAAAAATGGCTCCTTTCCCTCCCAGAGCCCTGAACAAGGGGCGGAACCAAAGCTTAATTATGATGGACAGGAGGCCTGCCCTATGACTGCAAACAGATAACAGAACGAAAATAAAGTTGGAGCTCCTGGTACAGCTGTACCAGCACACAGCCTCTCCCCTCCCAACATCCCCGTTGCCTCAGCACTATAAGAGCGTTTCGCCAAACCAGTCATTCTCATTGCTGCATAGTTTCGAGGCAACAGTGTAGTAATGGTGAGGCCATGGACCATATGCGTTTTGGGTTGTCCTGATTTCTGCAAGGGCAGAGGTGATCAAAATTAATTATCCACTGACGCTGGCAAAAGTTTGAAAAGTTTCCTCAAGTTCAGTATAAATAGTTGTAAATTTCTCTCTTAAGAAAAGGTTCCTACAAACAAGACAGCCAGAGGAGGAGGGAGAAGAATCCCCAATGTTTATCCTTTACTGAATTGTGGGAGAAGCTGCCACTACTGTAGTATCTATGGAAACCAAATGCGATGCAAACTTTTTAATGGCAAGCAAAACAGCTTTCATGTTAAAAGACACTTCTCCTGGGTTCAGTATATCAGGATAAACACATTAATTGACAGTATTTGCTTGACTTCTTAGGTTTCTCAAACTTAACTTGATGTCTCCAGAAGATCTTCCTAGTCCTTGAAGCCTTGTAAGGAGGCTTTTTATAAAGCCGATTTGACATGGGGGTTATGTTCAAGTGAAACTGTACTATCCTTCTAATGGAGGGTGCAGAAATGTTTCATGGGATTATTATCTTGTGACAGACAAAACCTATTACCTTCTCACTAGGAGGGCAAAGTTAGTTTTTAACTCATAGAGAAATGGAATCAATTATCAATAACTTTGCATGGTTTCTTGGGCTCGGCGGATGACACTTCAAGCAGAGGCTCTGCTTTACGCTTACAAGAGTTTTGGAAACACGGGGTGATTTGGCAGAAGCCCTCCTTCTCAACCACATTTTCCTCAAATTAAAGCAAAAATCCGCAATGCAGCCTGCCTGAAGAAAGTAACTTCTTTTTGCATGCACATGTGTGCACACACAGGTATGGAATTAAAAGCAGCAACACTATTGATACTCTTTATTCAGACCCATTTCAGGTCAAGCACAGCTCCTTGTCCGATGGCAACACAGAAATGCAACAAAGGACCACAGGACAAGTGTAGAGAACCTCAAAGTGGACAGAAACACAAGCACTGTCAACGAACTTGCAGTCTGCAGGAAGGGAAAGAAAATGTAAATTTTCCACAGCCCACTTTGTTAATGTCTGCAGTTAATACAGAGCCCAATATAATGTTTAAGCTGTATCCAAAACATCAATATTTCCTATCTGAATTAGGGAGGTATGCTCAATAGCATACCTGTACATTAGTTTGGCACGGAGGAGCTCCCGCTGCCACAATGGATCAAACCCTTGTGCCGGTAGGATTGCTGACCAAAAGGTCAGCAGTTTGAATTCAAGAAGAGCGGGTTGAGCTCCCTCTGTCAGCTCCCCCTCCCCATTTTTTTGTCGTGTCAGGAGCAACTGCTCCTGTTGTGAGAGAATTGGCCGTCTGCAAGGATGTTGCCCAAGGGATGTTTTTTGTCATCCTTGTGGGAGGCTTCTCTCTTGTCTCCCCATGAAGAGCTGGAGCCGATAGAGGGAGCTCATCCGCCTCTCCCGGGATTCGAACCTGCGACCTGTCAGTCTTCAGTCCTGCCAGCACAGGGCTTTAACCCACTGCACCACCGGGGGCTCCTCCCCTCCCCTCCCCATGCAAGCACATGAGAGAAGCCTCTCGCAAGGATGGTAAAACATCGAACATCTGGGAGTCCCTGAGCAATATCCTTGCAGATAGCCAATTCTCTCACACCAGAAGTGACTTGCAGTTTCTCAAGTCACTCCTGACATGAAAAAAGTGGCATGGTTCAGATTAATCCCTGTACCTATGGGCAAGATTATTATTATTAATAATAATAATAATAATAATAATAATAATAACAATAACAACTTTCTTGATATAACGCTCTATCTCCCCTGGGAGACTCCAAACCAGAGCTGACAGCTGGCACAACAAAGCATTGCATGGGCAGCTCCTTGACAAAATTGAAGGAAAAGTTGACAAGGAGAAGACCTGGTTATGGCTCACAAAAGGAATCCTGAAGAAGGAGACAGAAGAAGGCCTGATTCTTGCAGCCCAGGAGCAAACCATCAGAACCAATGCAATTAAGGCCAGGATTGAAAAATCAGCGGATGACCCAAAATGCAGACTGTGTAAGGAAGCTGATGAAACCATGGATCATATCCTCAACTGTTGCAAGAAAATCGCACAGACGGATTACAAACAAAGGCACAACTCTGTGACCCAGATGATTCGCTGGAACTAATGTCACAAGGACCACCTGCCAGCAGTAAAGAATTGGTGGGATCATAAACCCACAAAGGTCATGGAAAATGAACATGCAAAAATACTGTGCTATCTCTCCTGGGAGACTCAGAGCGGTTTCCAAGTAACATCAACAATACGTACAGAGAAAACAACATAACCATACAATTAACAAAACAATATAAGCACAAAAATTGGCACCATAACACATATATATTAAAAGTGCAAGCATTTTATGACATCAAAGAAGCTGAATGATTTCAGTACATTCAACCAATTTTAACTCATTTTGATCTAGATCCAAAGTGGTGCAGACACATATGCTCCAGCAGTCCTGCACTGCCAGGGGACAGTCTCCATTAATCGTCTATCATCCCACTTTTCCAATTGCTTTTAGTCCCTGTTTCCTTCTCCTCCTTCATCCTCAACTTACTTCAATCGCAGCAAAATGAGCTCAAAGTGAATAAGTCAACTTATATTCAATAAATTCAGCAGGAAATGAAAGAAAGAGCCTTGCCCTTTCTAACACAGCACACAAAGCCTCCGCTTATCTGACAGGTAAGGGACTTAAGCACTGTCAGAAAGTGAAATCGCTTGAAAAGTAGAACCCAGGTTATTTTAGCTTTTGTACACATTCCAAAATGATATGAGGGGTGTCCTCTCTTTCTATAAGCAAGCCTTGGGAGTACACGTAAACAATCTCAATCAAGGTGTTTTCGAAGACTTTCATGGCCAAAATCACTGGGTTGCGGTGAGTTTTCCAAAAGCATTCTTTCCTGACGTTTCGCCTGCATCTATAGCAGGCATCCTCAGAGCTTGTGAGGTCTGTTGGAAGCAAGACAAGCGAGGTTTATATATCTATGGAATGTCCAGGGTGGGAGAAAGAACACTTGTCTGTTGGAGGCAAGTGTGACACATTTGCCTCATAGAATCATATTGTTGGAAGAGACGTTGTGGGCCATCTGTGGTGAAGTGTGAGTTTTAATCTACAGTTATGTATAATAACAGATAGGTGTTTAAAAGGGTAAGTATCTAAACTAACATATCTTGGGGGGGGGGGGATGGTAGCCAGCTCAACTCACTTTGAGCTGGGTTGCCATGGAAAAAGGGGAAGTCTGTAGTCAGTTAACTACAGGGAAGGCTGGTTCCGTTGTGTGTTGAGAACCAGTAAGGTAGTCTGTAGTTAGCGAACTACAGGGAAGGCTGGTTCTGTTGTGTGTTGAGAACCAGTAAGGTCGTCTGTAGTCAGCGAACTACAGGGAAGGCTGGTTCTGTTGTGTGTTGAGAACCAGTAAGGTAGTTTGTAGTCTAAGAACTACAGGGAAAGGAGTTGAGGATCAGTAAGGTTTTGGCTTTTAGCCTGTGTAGGTCAAGCTGACTTATCTATATTATTAGTCAGTGTATGAGCAAAAAGGGGAGAGAACCCTAATAAGAATCTATACTGCAACAGAAATAACATAAGGAAAGGATAAGCTTGTACCTGAAGTAATCTATTAAAGAAAGAAACACACTTTGGAGGAGAATAAGTCTAAAACTTGTTTAGTGAAAGGAATAGTTCTCTTAAGAGTTGTTTTATGAAATGTATTAAATGTAACCTCTGAAGAAATGTGCCTCTAAGAGCTAAGAAACATTGAAACCATCAAGCTTCTTTTATACTTCAGTAAACTTGTTACAGTTTCTTCTAAAGCCAAGTCTCTGTTACAAATACTTTCAAGTTAAGCCATGCTACACATTCAAGAAAGACCCAATCAACATTACAAGCTATTAATTGTGTTATCAATTTAGTAAGTCCTTACAAAGTAGTGGCTCCTTTACAAATCGTTACAAAGTGGTGGCCTCTTTACACCATCCAGTCCAAGACCCTGCCAAGAAGCAGGGAAATCACATTTAGAACACCCCCAACAGATGGCCATCCAGCCTGTGTTTTAAAAAAACTCCAAAGAAGGAGCCTCTACCACACTCTGGGGCAAAGGGTTCCTCTGCTGAACAGTTCTCACAGTTAGGAAGTTCTTTTTAATGTCCAGGTGGAATCTACTTTCCTGTAGTTTTAAGCCTCAAATGGACAAGAGTTCTTTCTCCCACCCTGGACATTCCACAGGTATATAAACTTCACTTGCCCTGTTCCCAACAAACGTCACAACCTCTGAGGATGCCTGCCATAGATGTGGGTGAAACATCAGGAGAGAATGCTTCTGGAACATGGCCACACAGCCCAGAGAACTCACAGCAACCCAGTTGCAATCAAGCCTTGCAGACAAAATTCATCAAACCTTGCTGAATTTGCAAGTGTTGAAAGGTGTGTGTAGACCAAATATACACAAAGGAAAAATGTGTTTTTATATGTGCATATTTCTCTACTTTTTGGTGAACATTTCATTACATCTTCTGTGCAAACCTTTCCTAACATTCAACCAAAATCTTTTCCTATTGTGACTGCGGATGAAAAAGAAACACTGGTCTTTTTTTTTTTGCTCTTGGCCAGAGGAAAATAATCTTGTATCATCTGACAATTTTGGCAGGATATCTTGACTTTCTGAGATACATTAAGAATGAGATTCTTTTTTTGAATATTTTATATATCCCGTCACTCTGTGGCATGTGCTTTCCATGCAAATGTAACCTGCTTCAATCTCCAGTGAAATCCTCAGTAAAATATAATAAATGCCTATCTGATCTATTGATACCCACACGCCTCCCAATTAGAGCAAACAGCAATATCTCGCACTACACAAGCAGATGGCATGCGTTGATACACATTTGAGTTCAGATGGCATGTTTTGAGATACATATTCTCACAGAGGATGCAAAAAGTGTGAATATTCATTGCTTCGCTCAGACACATACACGCTCCCTAATTCAACGTTTAGCCCTTTCCAGTTATAAAAGAGAGATAACCAATGATAAGAGGGGGAAAAACCCTCTGTCGGAAAGCCTAATGGGTCACTACCACTTAATGTACTGGTCTAAAAAGACAAATGGGCTAACTCAGTATAAATCTAGTTTTAATGCTCCCTTGTATATGGAGATCTTGGTCACTGAACATGGGAATGACAATATGCAAAGCAAATGGACTCAGCTTTGTTCATTCATCCACAACTATTGGGTTTATGCTTTCCAGGATGAAGAGGAGCCATTGCTGAGTACCTTTGGGCTTTGGTCACTCAACCATATACAAAGCCACCTAACAATAGCATTGTCTAGTCTACTCCTTCTTAAACTGTGGGATCCGACCCCAAATGAGGCCCGCTTAACTCAATGTTGGGGATCGTGAAAAATTTAGCAGCAGTATATGATTTCTGAATGTCACTTAGACATTCATTAGGCTTGTCCAATTTGGCTGGAGGACAATCCGTTTTTGGTATCCAAATTTCATTGGGTACCCAGATCCGTTTCTGGGAGCCTCCCGAAAAAAAAAATGGTTAATGGAAAAATCTGGGAAGCCAAAAGATCTGGGAAGGTCCGGCCAATTGGCAGCACTGGGGAACCTACAAGGCTCCCCTTTTCCATTCCTGGGACCCTTTCCCTTCTTCCTTTCAAGGGAGCCTGGGTTTGAGAAACGGGGTTAAGGAAGCACCCTTCCTGTGACCCTTTCCCGTCTTCCTTTAAAGGGAGTCTGGGTTTGAGGAACGGGGATGAGGAAACACCCTTCTTGGGACCCTTTCCCTTCTTTCTTTCAAGAGAGCCTGGGTTTGATGAACGGGGTTAAGGAAGCACCCTTTCTGCGACCCTTTCCTTTCTACCTTTCAAGGGAGCCTGGGTTTGAGGAACAGGGTTAAGGAAGCACCCTTCCTGGAACCCTTCCCTTCTTCCTTTCAAGGGAGCCTGGGTTTGAGGAACGGGGTTAAGGAAGCACCCTTCCTGGGACCCTTTCCCTTCTTCCTTTCGAGAGAGGCTGGGTTTGTGGAATGGGATTAAGGAAGCACCCTTCCTGCGACCCTTTCCCTTCTTCCTTTCAAGGAAGCCTGGGTTTGAGGAATGGGGTTAAGGAAGCACCCTTCCTGGGACCCTTTCCCTTCTTCCTTTCAAGGGAGACTTGGGTTTGAGGAATGGGAATGAGAAAGCACCCTTCTTGGGACCCTTTCCCTTCTTCCTTTCAAGAGAGCCTGGGTTTGATGAACGGTGTTAAGGAAGCACCCTTCCTGGGACCCTTTCCCTTCTTCCTTTCAAGGGAGCCCGGGTTTGAGGAACGGGATTAAGGAAGCACCCTTCCTGGGACCCTTTCCCTTCTTCCTTTCTAGGGAGCCTGGGTTTGAGGAACGGGATTAAGGAAGCACCCTTCCTGGGACCCTTTCCCTTCTTCCTTTCAAGGGAGGCTGGGTTTGAGGAATGGGGTTAAGGAAGCACCCTTCCTGGGACCCTTTCCCTTCTTCCTTTCAAGGGAGTCTGGGTTTGATGGACAAGGTTAAGGAAGTACCCTTCCTGGGTTCCTTTTCTTTCCTCCTTTCAAGGCAGCCTGGATTTGAGGAACGGGATTAAGGAAGCACCCTTCCTGGGTTCCTTTTCTTTCCTCCATTCATGGTATCCTAGGTTTGAGGAATGGGGCTAAGGAAGCATGTGCTGTGTACTCCCAAATAGAAAGGAAGATGCTGCACCCAGTAGCCAAGTGGGCCATTTCGAGTGAAAAATATAGCAACTGACCCCTTCCATTATGGTCATCTGGAGAAGCCGAAGAATCCGAAGGAAACAGCTTAAATGGTTCCATGCACAAGTCGAACATTTACACAAATCTGTTAGGAACAACGTGTGGTGTTCACAGTGAGATTGCTTCAGCTGTACTTCATAGAAAGGAAAATCAGCCTGTTTATCAAGCCTTGGAAATAATGACTTATTATGTTTATTGCTTATACTTATTTATATATTTATATACCTGGGGTTGTGAAAAAAATTATCAAGAGGAAATGGTTCATGAGTGCAAAATGTTTAAGGAACCTTACATCCGGAGTTTCGGGGTGCGGTGTCATCTGTACGCAGATGATGTCCAACTCTGTCACTCCTTCTCACCTGCTACTAAGGAGGCTGTCGAGGTCCTGAACCGGTGCCTGGCCGCTGTAACGGTCTGGATGAGGGCGAACAAATTGAAATTGAATCCAGACAAGACAGAGGTACTCCTGGTCAGTCGCAAGGCCGAACAGGGCATAGAGTTACAGCCTGTGCTGGATGGGGTCACACTCCCCCTGAAGGCGCAGGTTCGCAGCTTGGGTGTGATCCTGGATTCATCACTGAGCCTGGAGCCCCAGGTCTCGGCAGTGACCAGGGGAGCATTTGCACAGCTAAAGGCTTGTGCGCCAGCTGCGCCCGTACCTTGGGAAGTCTGACTTGGCCACGGTAGTCCACGCTCTGGTTACATCCCGTTTAGACTACTGCAACGCTCTCTGCGTGGGGTTGCCTTTGAAGACGGCCCGGAAGCTTCAACTAGTCCAACGTTCGGCAGCCATGATACTAACAGGAGCGGGACGCAGGGAGCATACAACCCCCTTGTTGCACCAGCTCCACTGGCTGCCGATTTGCTACCGGGCTCAATTCAAGGTGCTGGCGTTGGCCTATAAAGCCTTAAACGGTTCCGGCCCAAGATACCTATCTGACCGCATCTCGACCTACGAGCCCACCAGGACTTTGAGATCTTCCGGGGAGGCCCTGCTCTCGATCCCGCCTGCTTCACAAGCACGGCTGGCGGGGACGAGAGATAGGGCCTTCTCGGTGGTGGCTCCTCAGCTGTGGAACACCCTTCCCGTGGACATCAGACTGGCTCCTTCCCTGATGATATTCCGCAGGAAATTAAAGACTTGGTTGTTCAAGAAGGCGTTCGAACAAGAAGTGCAATGATTGGTAATGACTATAGGAATGGAACAACGGAAAATGATACTGGATTGTGGTTTGGACGATGAGACGACGCTGAATGGTTTTCGTAGTAATGACGATGTTTTTGTATAATGCTGGATTGTGAATTGTTTTATACTGTGTCTTGAATTTTATGGTTCCTATGTTGTACACCGCTGTGAGTCGCCTCTGGGCTGAGAACAGCGGTATATAAGCAAAGTAAATAAATAAATAAATAAATAAATTGCTCTAACCCACATTAGTGATGCTAGATCTTTGGATAGTATAGGGAAGGTTTAACATCCCTATGGCATTTGTTTTGCTATCTTGCTATTAACTGCTCTGAGTCGCCTGAGGGCTGAGAAAAGCGGTATATAAATGAAGTAAATAAATAAATAAAATAAATCTGTGCCCCTGTTGAGAAGATTTCAACTCACTTTCCGTCCCTGTGATCATTTGATTTTGAAAAAAAATTGCTTGTTATAGAAACAAGGATTGATGCTACAGCTTCAGTCCAGACCCCTTTCCCCCATTATAATAATTCTTCCAGCAGTAGATTTCCCTTCCAAGGGGTAGATCTATCTCACTTCCTGTTATCTCACCTTCATTCTTAACTAGGAGCCATAAGTTGGATGTTTGTAACTTGGGGACTGCTTGCATCTGTTTAATTATCCATTCCAGAACCTTTCCTTGTATTGACACCAGCCTGTCCAGGCGGTCATTATTTCTTGCCCCCAACATTTTGACAATGGGGAGTATCGTCTTCTTCCAGCGTTCTGGGACTTCTGACCCCCTGCAATTTGTTGCACATAGCCTATGCACTGTGGTTGATCCTGGGACTTGGGGAACCATCTCTCTCCAGGTTTTCATTTTGGGGGAGGACAGAGTTTTGGCTTGTTTTTTGTTTTACAGCTTATCATCAACAAACACTGCCTTTTGTAACCGGACAAGTGATTTGAGAGCCCGGGCACAGTCATAATGGTTTGAGTGACAGCAAAGACAATAAACACAAGCACATAACAGACATAGGAACAATCTGGGTATTCATTTTGTCCGTTCGAGCGGCTTGAAAGAATTTGCCAGTCAAGGGCACAACACTTTGGGCTAATTTGCTCCAGTAAAGCCACTGCCAACACAGATGGGACTGCAAAGGCATGAGTGATGTCGGATGGCCATCACAGTCTTGACTGAAGGGGCCTTATTATTTAAACTTTTATCAGACCACAGACCCCCCTATCTGTAGGAACCTATTGCTCTAAGACAGTGTTTATCAATTTGGGGGTCTGGACCCCTGGAGGGATCGCGAAGGGATTTCAGAGGGGTCACCAAAGACCATCAGAAAACATAGTATTTTCTGTTGGTCATGGAGGTTCTGTGTGGGAAGTTTGGCCCCAATTCTATTGTTGGGGCAAGCATGTAGCCAGGGGGGGGGGGGGGGTTGAGGGGCTTCAGCCCTTCCCCCTCCCCAAATTCTCATGGTGGTTCATGAAAGGCCTTACTGGTGCATTATTTAAACTGTTATGTTTATTCATATCATGATCTGATCACCATACTCAATATATCCCATATGCATGGGGGTATTGGGGTAATGATACAAAAGGTTTGCTAGGCTAGACCCTCTTTCACTCAGACTCAGCCCCCCCCGAAACCCCCCCTGAAAAAAATTACCCCCCCCCCCCAAACGAAATCCTGGCTACGGCCTGTGGATTCATAATGCTCTTTGATTATAGGTGAGCTATAAATCCCAACAGGAGCCCCTTGTGGTGCAGTGGGTTAAAGTACTGAGCTGCTGAGCTTGTTGATCGAAAGGTCGCAGGTTCGATTCCGGGGAGCGGCGTGAGCTTCCGCTGTCAGCCCTAGCTTCTGCCAACCTAGCAGTTCGAAAACATGCAAATGTGAGTAGATCAATAGGTACCGCTCCGGCGGGAAGGTAACGGCGCTCCATGCAGTCATGCCGGCCACGTGACCTTGGAGGTGTCTACGGACAACGCTGGCTCTTCGGCTTAGAAATGGAGATGAGCACCACACCCCAGAGTCAGACATGACTGGACTTTATGTCAGGGGACTACCTTTACCTTTACTATAAATCCCAGCAACTATAACTCCCAAATGTCAAGGTCTATTTTCCCACAACACAACCAGTGTACACATTTGGACATACTGAATATTTGTTTGGTCCAGATCCATCATTGTTTGAGTCCACAGTGCTCTCTGGATGTAGGTGAACTACAACTCCAAAACTCAAGGTCAATGCCCACCAAACCTTTCCAGTATTTTTTTGGTCATGGGAGTTCTGTGTGCCAAGTTTGGTTCAATTCCATCATTGGTGGAGTTCAGAATGCTCATTGATTGTAGGTTAATTATAAATCTCAGCAACTACAACTCCCAAATGACAAAATCAACCCCCTCTCAACCCCACCAGTATTCAAATTTGGGCGTATTGGTATTTGTGCCAAATTTGGTCCAGTGAATGAAAATACACATAAGCTTTAGGGCTGGGCGGTTTCGTTTCGTAATTTCGTAATTCGTTAAAAATTCGTTATTTTTTTATAACGAAGCGATATTGAACCATTCAGGAGCAACTAAAAAACGAAACGAATTTTTCCAATTCGTTTCGTAATTGTTTCGTAATTGTTTCGTTATTGATTCATTGATGTTATTTCGTTATTATTTCCGCATGTCTGGTGCAAGTTTTAGGGTTGCTGTTTGTTTTCTCAGTGAAAAAAAATATAATTATCACACCAACAGTCAACAACAGAGGGAGAGGGAAGCTTCAGAAGTTTTTTTAGCGTATTGCGCGATCGCGGCCGCCATTAATGAATCGATTCGTAACCGATTCGTAATTGTTTCGTAATTGTTTTATGATTTCCGAAATTTCGTAAATATCGAACTTTTTAAAGGAAAATTTCGGAATTCTTTTAAATAACGAAACGCAAAAAAACCCTAAAAACGAATCGAGTTTAGAAACAAATTTTTCCCAACCAATCTACCGTATATACTCGAGTATAAGCCGGTCCGAATATAAGCCGAGGCACTAAATTTAACACAAAAAACTGGGAAAAGGTATTGACTCAAGTATAAGCCGAAGGTGGGAAATGCAGCAGCTACTGGTAAATTTCAAAATAAAAATAGATACCAATACAATTACATTAATTGAGGCATCAGTAGGTTAAATGTTTTTGAATATTTACATAAAACTGTAATTTGAGATAAGACTGCCCAACTCTGATTAAATCATTATTCTAACCTTCTTCAATGTAAATATACTTACGTATCCTTCCAACAATAATAAAGAGAGTAAAATAATAAATGTAATAATAATAATAAAGTAAAATAATGGAAATGCAATAATAACAATAATAATAGTGCCCTTCAAAGCAATTTATATTGTTTTAGGTCTGCTTGTATGTTTCCCACAAAACCGCCCCATCACTTTTTCACCCATGTCCAGCATTATTTTTAATTTTAACTACATTTGGCCTACCCATAGATTTTAAAGTGTGTTGTCCTATTGATAATGCTTATGTTATTGTTTTATTGTCTTGATGTTTTTAAATTGCTTGTATTGTTGTTGTCATTGCTTGTATTGTTGTATTTTGGGCTCGGCCTAATATAAGCCGCACCGAGTCCCTTGGGGAGATGGTAGGTAGGTAGTCCCCTGACATTAAGTCCAGTCATGTCTGACTCTGGGGTGTGGTGCTCATCTCCATTTCTAAGCTGAAGAGCCAGCGTTGTCCGTAGACACCTCCAAGGTCATGTGGCCGGCATGACTGCATGGAGTGCCGGGGAGATGGTAGCGGGGTAGCGGGGTATAAATAAAGTGTTGTTGTTGTTATTATTATTATTATTATTATTATTATTATTATTATTAATAGAGTAAAATAATAAATGCAATACTAATAAAGTAAAATAATAAATGTAATAATAATCATAAATAGTGTAAAATAATAATAATAATAGGGTAACATACTGTAAATGTAATAATAGAGTAAAATAATACATGAAATAAAAATAATACTAATAACAGAGTAAAATAATAAATAACCTTGACTTGAGTATAAGCTGAGGGGAGCTTTTTCAGCCTAAAAAGGGGGCTGAAAAACTAGGCTTATACTCGAGTATATACAGTACATTATGATTCATAACGGTAGCAAAATTACAGTTATAAAGTAGTAATGAAAATAATTTTATGGTTGGGGGTCACCACAACATGAAGAACTGTATGAAGAGGTTGCGGCATTAGGGAGGTTGAGAAACACTGTTCTATGACTTCAATCAACTGGAAACTCATGAATTCAACTGTATGCAAAAACTTTAATTGGAATTTGCATAGAATTACGGAATTTGCATAGAATTACGGAAAAAATAGACCCATGTCTGATCCCACAGCAAGCTGGCTTCAGGAAAGGCAAAAGCTACACATTCCAAGTGTTGAACCTGACTGTAGTCAATAGTACCACAAACTCTTATTTGGGTAAGTTGCACATCGCAAGTGTTGAACCTGACTCAGCACATAGAAGATGGCTTTGAAAGGCAGCAGATCACAGGAGCTGTCTTCATAGACTTGTCAGCAGCCTATGATACTGTGAACCACCGCCTCCTCCTGAGAAAAATGTATATCACAAAGGACTACCACCTCACCCGCCTCATAGGAAACCTGCTACAAAACAGGAGCTTTTTTGTTGAGTTCCAGGGCCAGAGAAGCAGATGGCGGAAACAGAAGAACGGCCTGCCTCAGGGGAGCGTGCTTGCTCCATCCATGTTCAACATCTACACAAACTGCCACAAGGGACAGAGAGTTTCATCTATGCTGATGATCGTGCCATTACCGCTCAAGCAGGGAGCTTTGAGATGGTAGAACAGAAGCTTTCCAAAGCTCTAGGTTCTCTTACTGCCTATTACAGGGAAAACCAGCTGATCCCCAACCCATCTAAAACACAGACATGTGCCTTTCATCTCAAGAACAGAGAAGCAGCCCGAGCTCTGAAGATCACCTGGGAAGGAATCCCATCTAAAACACAGACATGCGCCTTTCACTTTAAGAACAGACAAGCATCCCGAGCTCTGAGGATTACCTGGGAAGGAATCCCACTGGAGCATTGCAGCGCACCCAAATACCTGGGAGTCACTCTGGACCGTGCTCTGACCTACAAGAAGCACTGCCTGAACATCAAGTAAAAAGTGGGTGCTAGAAACAATATCATACAAAAGCTGACTGGCACAACCTGGGGATCACAACCAGACAGTGAAGACATCTGCCCTTGCGCTGTGCTACTCTGCTGCTGAGTATGCATGCCCAGTGTGGAACACATCTCACCACTAAAACAGTGGATGTGGCTCTTAATGAGACATGCCGCATTATCATGGGGTGTCTGCGCCCTACACCACTGGAGAAATTACACTTCCTGACATCCGCCGGGAAGTAGCAGCCAATAGTGAAAGGACCAAGGCAGAGACATCTTCAGCTCATCCCCTGTTTGGGTATCAGCCAGCACGTCAATGACTTAAATCTAGAAATAGTTTTCTAAGATCTACAGAGACACTCGCTGGAACACCTCAGCAAGCGAGAGTCCAAAAGTGGCAGGCTCAAACCCAGAACCTCAACCAATGGCTGATACCAAATGAGAGACTCCCCCCTGGGCACACAGAGGACTGGGCGACTTGGAATGCATTGAACAGACTGCGCTCTGGCACCACGAGATGCAGAGCCAACCTCAAGAAATAGGGCCACAAAGTGGAATCCTCGACATGCGAGTGTGGAGAAGAGCAAACCACTGACCACCTGCTGCAATGCAACCTGAGCCCTGCCACATGCACAATGGAGGACTTTCTTGCAGCAACACCAGAGGCACTCCAAGTGGCCAGATACTGGTCAAAGGACATTTAATCAACTACCAAACTCACAAATTTTGTATTCTGTATTTTGTATTTTTGTATTTTGTCTGTTTGTTTGCTTTGTTCTGTTAGAAATGTAATATAATTGACTGGTTGCTGATGACTCGATAAATAAATATTGGAATTAATCTGCGGATTTAGGGTGAAACATTGGCTCAGAATTTTCTCCCCATCATTCAAAGACATTATACCTGAATTTCTCACAATTACTAGCTGAGGCAGGTCCTCCAAAAGCTATACCAGGTTTTTGTTTTTTTTTTGTAGAATGAGAACTGAGTAAGAAATGGAAAGAACAAAGGAACCCACAGGAAGCAAAATGAGCTGGTGGGTACTCAACTGGAAAGTACATTAAGAGCTGGTGTCTGATGACTCACACAAATTCTAAATTCGGTGACGTTTTCTTTATATTCTCCCCTGAGGTAGATGCACAAAGATATATTGATAGGTTTTACTCCTATTGGACTTGGCTGAGTCATGGTTCCTTTTCAGAATCAGGAAATGATGTTTTGGATGTCTCCTCTAAAGGAAAGTGGAATAGAATGTCAATTGCAACATTCACACTGGCCTCCGACAGACAAGAGTTCTTTCTCCCACCCTGCACATTCCACAGATATATAAACCCCACTTCCCTAGTTCCCAACATGTTAGAACATGCAAGCAATCAGTGAATGTGTGTGTGCGTGTGCCAGCTGTAAAATAAGATGCACAAAGAATTTAGACTAAGGAGGAAAACGATTGGATATTATGGTATGACTGGATAGGGGCATATTACTGGACAGAGAATGGAAAGACTTGAAAAGCTAGCATGACATTGTGTTGTTCATTTGGACAAGATACTTGGAGGAATGAGGCCAACCACATGCATCCTGAACCCCTGCCCATCCTGGCTTCTAAAGGAGGCCAGAGGGGGATTGGCTGAGTGGGTTAAGGTGGTGGTTAATGCCTCCCTTCGGGAAGGCAAGATTCCAGCGAGCTTAAACAAGCTATAATAAAACCGCTGTTGAAAAAACCATCACTGGACCCCACTAAATTCGACAACTATCGGCCAGTTTCCAATCTCCCCTTCTTGGGCAAAGTCTTGGAACGTGTGGTGGCCTCACAACTCCAGGTATTCTTGGTAGACACGGATTATCTAGATCCGGCACAGTCTGGCTTTAGGCCGGGACATGGTACCGAGACAGCCTTGGTCGCCTTAGTGGATGATCTGCGCCGGGAGCTCGACAGGGGGAGTGTGTCCCTGTTGGTGCTGCTGGACCTCTCAGCGGCCTTCGATACCGTCGACCCCGGTATCCTTCTGGGACGCCTCGCGGGGATGGGTTTGGGTACTGTTTTGCAGTGGCTCCGGTCATTCCTAGAGGGTCGATCTCAGAAGGTGTTGTTGGGGGACACCTGTTCAACCCCACAACCTTTGTCTTGTGGGGTTCCTCAGGGCTCAATATTGTCTCCCATGTTGTTCAACATCTACATGAAGCCGCTGGGAGAGATCATCCGGAGTTTCGGGGTACGGTGTCATCTGTACGCAGATGATGTCCAACTCTGTCACTCCTTTCCACCTGCTACTAAGGAGGCTGTCCAGGTCCTGAACCGGTGCTTGGCCGCTGTGACGGTCTGGATGAGGGCGAACAAATTGAAATTGAATCCAGCCAAGACAGAGGTACTCCTGGTCAGTCGCAAGGCCGAACAGGGCATAGGGTTACAGCCTGTGTTGGATGGGGCCGCACTCCCCCTGAAGACGCAGGTTCGCAGCTTGGGTGTGACCCTGGACTCATCGCTGAGCCTGGAACCCCAGGTTTCGGCGGTGACCAGGGGAGCATTTGCACAGCTAAAGCTTGTGCGCCAGCTGCACCCGTACCTTGGGAAGTCTGACTTGGCCACGGTAGTCCACGCTCTGGTTACATCCCGTTTAGACTACTGCAACGCTCTCTACGTGGGGTTGCCTTTGAAGACGGCTCGGAAGCTCCAACTAATCCAACGCTCGGCAGCCATGATTTAACAGGAGTGGAGCGCAGGGAGCATACAACCCCCCTGTTGCGCCAACTCCACTGGCTACCGATCTGCTACCGGGCTGAATTCAAAGTGCTGGCGTTGGCCTTTAAAGCCCTAAACGGTTCCGGCCCAAGCTACCTATCTGACCGCATCTCTGCCTATGAACCCACCAGGAGTTTGAGATCTTCCGGGGAGGCCCTGCTCTCGATCCCGCCTGCTTCTCAAGCACGTCTGGCGGGAACGAGAGATAGGGCCTTCTCGGTGGTGGCCCCTCGGCTGTGGAACGCCCTTCCTACCGACATTAGACTAGCACCATCTCTGATGGTATTCCGCAAAAAAGTGAAGACCTGGCTATTTGAACAGGCATTTGAACAATTAGTGCAATGATTGGTTAATAAACACTGGAATGGATCAATGGATGATGAATTCGGATCATGTTTTGATGATGAGATGATAGTGAATGGCTACTGTAGTAATCGTTGACTGTTTACTGTTACTAATTGTGTAAGGGATCAGACTGTTAACTGTTTTTGTATTGTACATTGAATTTCTGCTGTCTTTTATTGTTTTGAACCGCTGTGAGTCGCCTTCAGGCTGAGAACAGCGGTATAGAAGCAAAGTAAATAAGTAAATAAATAAATAATAAAATTTGCTAGAGTGTTCCCTCCCACACCCCAACCATTCTTGGGTTCTCCCAAAGAAAGAAGCAATAATAAATCATGGCAGCACTTCAGGTAAGATTGTTGGCTTCTTTCTTTAATCAATCTAAATGCAGGAAGTGTGACTTCTAAACTCATTCATTCTGAGGTTTAGAAAACCGTTGATGGGCATTAACTTCACATCACATCCCAACAGTATTGGCAATGTGTCTGTCACCCACACATCCAATGGCACGCAAGACTTTTGAGAGAATAGAACCACTTTTGCTTTGTTCTATATACAAAATGGTCCAGTTCTTTCCCGTTCGACTATTTGGGATGAAATTCAAACTCCGCAGACACCAATTAAAACAATGCCTAACTTCTAAAGAAACAGGCGCTGGCATTTCAGTACACTGAGTGCCAATACTCTCCAGTTTGTTGTATTGTCTGGTTTGTGAGCAATTTTGTACGGGATTTTGGGTATACTTTTAATTGGTTTTTAGTAGTGTAATAAAGGTTTTTTGGGGTTTTTAACCATTTTGCATTATTTTAAAGTCTCTGGTGCATCAACAGGTGTCAGGCAAGTGAATCTCAACCTTTACAGCCCAAAAGACAGTTACATCTATCAAGTAGGAAATTTAGATACCGCTTATGCGGGGGAGTCTAACTTTTACAGAAGTGGCACCACCTATGTATAGAACTGTTAGTTGTAAGACTTAAACTGTTGTATCATGCTTAATCCTGCCCCTTTTTACCCTGCTTATGTATAGTTGTATGGATTGGTTGCTTGTAGCTGTCAATCAGTACTGTTTGGCTCCACCTCTTCCTGCAAGAGGGGAGAACTTCCTTTTTCTTCTTCATTCTGCCATCAGAGTTCCTACCATATGGACGTGAGTAAAAGACTTGATTCTAAAGGACCCTGATTTAAGTTACCTCTTAGCACCAGTTCTGAGGTTTTTTACCCCTGGGACTCATGCTTTATGTCCAGATCGTCCTGGACAATTATTGAGGAGACCCAGGCGCCTTCAAGCCGGTTCTTTTGGCACCAAAGGAAGATCCTGAATCTTCAAAACATAGGCCATCTGAACTGGGGTTGTGGTTTGCATTCACAGCCATTGAGGAAAGAGGAAACTTGGTGAGGCTTCTCAGCTTCAAACCCCTTGGACCCAGGACTAATTGAGACTGTAAGTATGTTTTCCTTCACCCCTCTAAAGTTTTCCAGCTCATTGCTTTGAAGAAATGACTTTGTGATCAATAAAACTTATTTTGAGCTATTTACAGCATTTTGGGTTTTTGGGAGTTCCAGTTTCCTATAGGAGGGCAAGAAGCAATCCCCTGGGGGAAAGATGCCATGTCCATCCCTCCTTTATTGAGAATAATAGCCCCCAGGCGCGAAGGCACAAACTTAACTAATTTATGAGGCCATAAAAATCTCCAGAAAGCATTCAATGAATGAGGAAGTACTTCGTCAGTGTCACAAATGGATGGCGAAGGGACAGCTCCCCTGGTGGCCAGAATACCCCCATGAAAAGCTGGAATGTTAAATAGCCTCTGAGTGTCTGTCTATATATGTTGTGTGTCTATGGCATTGAATGTTTGCCATGTGGCTCCTCCATGATGACATGATGGCAACAGTCCTGGACAGCAGTGGCTCCCAAAGTGACCCATTTAACGTGGAATCAGGTGTCAAACAGGGATGTGTTATTGCCCCAACCTTATTCTCCATCTTCATCACTATGATACTTCACCTTGTTGGTGGGAAGCTTCCCACCGGAGTGGAAATCATCTATCGGACAGATGGCAAGCTGTCTAACCTCAGCAGACTGAAAGCCAAAACCAAGGTTACAGCAACATCTGTTATAGAACTTCAATATGCTGATGACAACGTCATCTATGCACATTCAGAAGAAAACCTACAAGCCACTCTAAACACCTTTGCAGAAGCATACGAGAAGCTCAGCTTGTCATTGAACATCGAGAAAACCAAAGTGCTGTTCCAGGAGTCACCAGTCAATCCCTTTCCAATGCCAGAGATACAGCTTAATGGTGTAACATTAGAAAATGTTGACCATTTTCGCTACCTTGGCAGCCACCTCTCTACCAAAGTCAACATTGACACCAAAATACAACACCGCCTGAGCTCTGTGAGCGCAGCATTTTTCCAAATGAAGCAGAGAGTGTTTGAGGACCTGGACATCCATAGGGATACCAAAGTGCTTGTTTATAAAGCTATTGTCCTCCCAACCCTGCTATATGCCTGCGAAACGTGGACTGTCTACAGACATCACATGCAACTCCTGGAACGATTCCATCAGCGCTGCCTCCGGAAAATCCTGCAAATCTCTTGGGAAGACAGGCGGACAAACATCAGCGTGCTGGAAGAAGCAAAGATCACCAGCATTGAAGCGATGGTCCTCCGCCACCAACTCCACTGGACCGGCCACGTTGTCCGGATGCCCGACCACTGTCTCCCAAAGCAGTTGCTCTACTCCGAACTCAAGAACGGAAAATGGAATGTTGGTGGACAAGAAAAGAGATTTAAAGATGGGCTCAAAGCCAACCTTAAAAACTCTGGCATAGACACTGAGAACTGGGAAGCCCTGGCCCTTGAGCGCTCCAGCTTGAGGTCAGCTGTGACCAGCAGAATTTGAAGAGGCACGAATGGAGAGTGAAAGAGAGAAATGTGCCAAGAGGAAGGCGCGTCAAGCCAACCCCGACCGAGACCGCCTTCCACCTGGAAACCAATGCCCTCACTGTGGGAGAAGATGCAGGTCAAAAATAGGGCTCCACAGCCACCTACAGACTCACAAGAATTCTGATCATGGAAGACTATCCTACTCGGCCAACGAGGGATTGCCTAAGTAGTAATCCACCCTGAGTCCCCTGCGGGGTGAGAAGGGCAGAATATGAATTTTGTAAATAAATAAATAAATAAGTGGCAGGCTAAAATCCAGAACCTCAATCAATGGCTGATACCAAATGAGAGACTCCCTCCTGGGCACACAGAAAACCGGGTGACTTGGAAGGCGCTGAACAGACTGCGCTCTGGCACCACAAGATGCAGAGCCAAGCTTAAGAAATGGGGCCACAAAGTGGAATCCATGATACGCGAGTGTGGAGAAGAGCAAACTACAGACCACCTGCTGCAATGCAACCTGAGCCCTGCCACATGCACAAAGGAGGACCTTCTTATAGCAACACCAGAGGTACTCCAAGTTGTCAGCTACTAGTCAAAGGACATTTAATGGAATGCAAGTTTGTAAACTTTGTGGTTTTTTTCAAAAATACAATTTATTTTATTTATTTACTATATTTTTATACCGCCCCTCTCAGCCTCCCGGCAACTCAAGGTGGTTTACAGGCAAAACTCAATGCCAGCAAGAACACAATTACAATATAAAACATCAATATCAATAAAATCATAACACTGCAATAAAATATAATTCAATAAATACTCGTTAAAACAATATCCAGCCCCGTCATGTAGTTGTTCCGTTCTTATGTCCGTTACTCAGTATTCGCAAATGCCTGCTCAAATAGCCATGTCTTAAGTTTCTTCTGAAATGCTAGGAGCAAAGAAGCCGATCTGATCTCCCCAGGAAGGGCGTTCCATAGCCAAGGGGCCACCACTGAGAAGCCCCTGTCCCTCGTCCCTAACCAGCCGTGCTTGTGATGATGGCGGGACCGAGAGCAGGGCCTCTCCAGATGATCTTAAAGCCCTCAAAGGTTCATAAGGGGAGATTCATTCAGACAGGTAAGTTGGGCCTGAACCGTTTAGGGCAGTGGTTCTCAACCTTCCTAATGCTGCAAACCCTTAATACAGTTCCTCATGTTGTGGTGACCCCCAACCATAATATTATTTTTGTTGCTACTTCACAACTATAATTTTGCTACTGTTATGAATCATATAAATATCTGATATGCAGGATGTATTTTCATTCACTGGACCAAATTTGGCACAAATACGTGATATGCCCCAGTTTGAATACTGGTGGGGTTGGCAGGGGATTGTTGTCATTTGGGAGTTGTAGTTGCTGGGATTTATAGTTTACCTACAATCAAAGAGCATTCTGAACTCCAACAATGAATCAATCTTGCCACACAGAACTCCCTTGACCAACAGAAAATACTGGAAGGGTTTGGTGGGCATTGACCTTGAGGTTTGGAGTTGTAGTTCACCTACATCCAGAGAGCACTATGGACTTACACAATGATGGATCTGGACCAAACTTGCCATGAATACTCAACATGACCAATGTGAATGAACACTGATAGAGTTTGGGGGAAATAGACCTTGGCATTTGAGAGTTTTAGTTGCTGGGATTTATAGTTCACCTACAATAAAAGATCATTCTGATCCCCACCAACGATAGAATTGGGGCAAACTTCCCACATGGAACCCCCATGACCAACAGAAAATACTGTTTTCTGGTGGTCTTTGGCGACCCCTCTGACACCCCCTCGCGACCCCTCCAGGGGTCCCGACCCCCAGCACGTCACTGACTTAAATCCAGACATAGTTTTCTAAGATCTACAGAGACACTCGCAGGAACACCTCAGCAAGCGAGAGTCCAAAAGTGGCAGGCTCAAACCCAGCACCTCAATCCGTGGGTGATACCAAATGAGAGACTCCCCCCTGGGCACACAGAAAACTGGGCGACTTGGAAGGCGCTGAACAGACTGCGCTCTGGCACCACGAGATGCAGAGCCAACCTTCAGAAATGGGGCTACAAAGTGGAATCCACGACATGCGAGTGTGGAGAAGACAAACCACTGACCACCTGCTGCAATGCAACCTGAGCCCTGCCACATGCACAATGGAGGACCTTCTTGCAGCAACACCAGAAGCACTCCAAGTGGCCAGATACTGGTCAAAGGACATTTAACCAGCTACCAAACTCACAAGTTGTGTATTTTTCTGTTTGTTTGCTTTGTTCTGTTAGACTGGTTGTTCTGACATGACAAATAAATAAATAAAATAAATCTATGATTAGGTTTACATTAGGCCTGGGTAACAACGGAAAAACGCAACAGAGGAGTTGTATGCTCCCTGAGCGCTACTCCTGTTAGCAATCTGGCTGCCATCTGTTGGACCAATTGAAGCTTCCGGACAGTCTTCAAAGGCAACCCCACGTAGAGAGCATTGCAGTAGTCTAGACTGCATTGTTTGGTTCACTCCTGACACGATAAATAAATACAAAATGTAAGCACTACTTTCTCTATTCACTCACCTGACGCGTCACATAGATAGATAGATATATTGTCGAAGGCTTTCATGGCTGGAATCACTAGGTTCTTGTGGGTTTTTTCGGGCTATAGAGCCATGTTCTAGAGGCATTTCTCCTGACGTTTCGCCTGCATCTATGGCAATCATCCTCAGAGGTTGAGAAGGTCTGTTGGAAGTAGGAAAAATGGGTTTATATATCTGTGGAATGGCTGGGGTGGGGCAAGGAGCTCTTCCCTGCTGCAGTTAGGTGTGAATGTTTCATTCACCTAACTGCAGCAGGGAAGAGCTCCTTGCCCCACCCCAGCCATTCCACAGATATATAAGCCCATTTTTCCTACTTCCAACAGACCTTCTCAACCTCTGAGGATGCTTGCCATAGATGCAGGCGAAACGTCAGGAGAAATGCCTCTAGAACATGGCTCTATAGCCCGAAAAAACCCACAAGAACCTAGAAGAGATAATATATTGAGGAACTTAAGTGAGACACTGTCTTAACTAGAAAAAACATTCCGAAGTATTTGCACACATTTTTCCTTGATAGAAGCACCCCTTATCGAATGCTACCCAACACAACTGGAAGGTTAATGTTATTTTGGAAGAGTATTTACATTCTCAGTAACAGAAAACCTAATACCGAAGAAATATTTTCCACCTGCAGCTATCTGTCAACCATCCCACACAAGCTTTGAAAGCTTTCCACTATCTGTCAAAACACGGGTTTTGATGCAATAAAGACTATAATTATTGAGCATTTACGGGAAATAATATTTTCCCTCTGGTACGTGTTATAATGATTGTTAACATGCGAGTGTGAATGCTAATGAAAAGAAGAAGATAAAACGCCCCACCTATGCACATCTAAAAAACGGAAGAGACCTTTTCCGAATACTGATGCAAATGACAAAATAATAAAAGAGGTAGATCAGGCTGAGAGCCCGGCTTGAAAAGCAAATGTCAATCAGATGGAAGTTTTGTGTAATTTTAAATAGGAGAAGCAATGCTAATTTGAAGTAGAGCTTTGAAACAAAGCAGGCAATTACATCCCAGGGTATAAACAGCACATCTTTTGTTTTCTGGGGGAAATGATCCTTTCGCAACCCAAACACAAGTCTACCAGACACACGAAGTAAACAATACATGTATCCAAACAGTGCTATAAAATGCCATTCCAACAGATGGCTTGAGCCTATTGAATGACTGTAGGAACATTTTGCCAAAAATGTTTGATTGTATAAGCATAGAAATTCAGGAAAAACAAAAGCCAATATGCTTTGCGGGAGATCTTCCACTGGTAATTTGCACTTTTCTTTCTTTCTTTCAGGGGTGCCATTTTGCCCGTTTCCACCGGATTTCTGGAATCGTTGAAATTGTTGAAAACCGAGGAAGATGAGAGTTAAAAGGAGATCCAGGAGTAATGAAACGAAAGAGGAGGAAGAAGAGACTGGATGACAAGGAGATTGGAGAGGTCACTTCTGCAGATTTGATTATTCACATATTTGATTAATCTGTCCTCGTTAGGAATCTCTTGGTCTTCCAGCGTGACTCTTGTGTCAACTTCTGCCATAGTAGTTGACCCTAGAGTCATACTGTAGGATCTATGAGAGTTATTCGGGAAGTAAGGTTACAAGGCACGTAGCTCTCACGGGGAATTTTTGTGGGAGAAGTTGGTATCAGTGCTGTGTAGCGGGAAGCCAGCAAAAGTGAACGAGCAGTGCCAGTCATCAGTAGCTCATCAACTGGTATTGTGGTGAAGGTTAAAGGTTAGCATCTGTTGTGGCTCAGCTGGAGCCTCAGGCAGAAGATGATGGAATTCAGATTCATGAAGATGTTCCTGTTGTTGGGGTTCAATTTCCATGTGAACCTGAACCTGATTCTCTGATTGTATTTCCTGATGCAACTGAACAGGATACTGAACATGAATTTGTCCCTGATGGTTTGGAAACTGTTGATTCTGAGGTCAGTGGCTTGGAAAGTGAAACTACACATCCTGATGGGAATGTTTCTGAATCAAGTGGTGATAGCTCTCCAGAGGAGCTAGCACCTGCCTTTTTTTAATGAGGATAGAAAAGGACAGATTTGGAAAAACAGGAGTGAATCGCAGAGTCTGCGAAGGTCAAGCAGATTAAAGGAAAGGGAGGCACAGGCTTCAAAGCCTGGAGGCGTGTCTCGAAACAGTTTCTTTAGTTTTAAGTGTCTCTCCCCGGGCTCTCTCGATAGATCAAGCATTGTTTAGACTGAGGCATTACCTTGGCAGATTTCCCGGTTTCCATGGCCTGCATTCCCAGAGGCTTCTAGTTTCCAAGTACGGTTAGTGAGATGGTAACAGGTTCCAGGTTTTTATAGTGTTGCTTTTGGAATTTTAATCTAGTTCATAAATATTCCTGACTGCTGAATTTTACTGTGGTTTTTTGGACTTTGTATTTTTCTCTATTTTGTAACCATTTTTCATCAATAAAAAAGGATGTTTTTTCCTACAATCAAGTGTGGTGGATTAATATCTTATGGTCTTGTTTCCTGATCTGGGTTGCAACACCTGTTGTGTTTGAAGAAGAATCTGAGGAGATTCAGTTTCCCATGGCAAGGAATGTTTCAGATGATGTTTCTGATGTTAGTGAAACTAGCCAGGTGCAGATGGAGGAGGATGGCTCCCAGCCTGACGATTCTCAGGCACCTAACAAGCTATACGACCTTTAGAGCTATGAAGATTTAGATAGGGAGGATCGCTTACAATTCAAAGTTTGTTGCAGTGCGAGGCTTGCTAACAAGAGGGAGGTTAGGGGTCAATGGAATGCGTTCATGCTGGGAAAGTATATTAAACGGGGTGTTTAAAGGCAAATCTTTGTCAGTGCAACTTCTGCGAACATCGTGGTAACTTCTTTGGATTGCCTTGGCTTTTGGGCAATGTTCTTGGCTTCCTGGGACTCTGCCTTGCTGTCATGGAATCTTGTTTGATCGATGTTCTTTGGATTATGCTTCATGCTGTTTGCTATTTAACTTTTGAAACTTACTTTTGCATTTAAGACTTTTCCTTTCTTCAATAAACTACAAAATCTTCAGCCTATGTGTGGTTTGGTGTTTGGAGCAAGGTGACTCTACTCTGAGCTGCGACAGCATCCTCATTCCGTTTCCCTCCAAGTGCAAAGTCCATGCTGTAATATGCTACTGAACACTGCTGCAATTCATCGCAAAATTAATTAGTTAATTAATTAATCTGGAGAAGCCCTGCTCTCAGTCCCGCCTTCATCACAAGCACGTTTGGCGGGGATGAGAGACAAGGCCTTCTCAGTGGTGGCCCCTCGGCTATGGAATGCCCTCCCTAGGGAAATCAGATCTGCTCCCTCCCTCTTGACGTTTCGGAGGCAAGTTAAAATGTGGCTATTCGAGCAAGTGTTTACAAATACAGAGTAGCTAATATAGGAAATTGCATGACCTGACAATGGAACTGGACAATGCTTGAGAATAATGAGACGCTGATGATGTTGCTTTTATTGCTTTTATGAAGTTTTATACTGTTTAATGTTGTTTATCTATTATGTTTTATGTATACTGATTTGTTGGAAATTGCCTTGAGTCGCCAATTGGCTGAGAAAGGCAGTATAAAAATATTATTATTATTATTATTATTATTATTATTATTATTATTATAACTTTATTTGTACCCCGCTAGCATCTCCCAAGGGATTCAATGCGGCTTACAACAGGCCGAAGCCCACACAATATAACAATACAGTACCTAGCAAATAAAACAGTTAAGCAAAAACAATAACAATAGCAGTACAACAAGACATTATTAAAAACTGAGCCGGCCAGAGTGGGGGTACAGGATTAAAAGTGCTGATGTGTCGGAGGGATATGGGATTATAATATAAGTGCGGTGTGCGGTGATCTTGGTTCTAACTAAAAATACAGTAAATACATTTATTTACCACATTTGTATACCGCCTTTTTCAGCCAGAGGCAACTCAAGGCAGTTCACAGTCAACAGCAATTCAATGCCATAACAAATATCAAAACACAGTTAAAACAATTATAAAAATAATTCCACATTTAAAATGCAATATAAAAAGCAAATATATCTGTAAAAACAAGATCCTTAGCATCTCCTTAATAAAATCGTTGTCTAGTTGCATCGTCAGTCATTCGATATATATGCTTGTGTCTAATTATGCTCCAGTAGAAAAAGCTTGCGCGAAGAGCCAGGTCTTAACCATTTTGCGGAATGTTAGAAGGGAGGGAGCCGATCTTATATCCCTGGAGAGGGCATTCCATAGCTGAGGAGCCACCACTGAGAAGGCCCTGTCTCTCGTCCCCGCCAAACACATCTACGAGGAAGGCGGGATCGAGAGCAGGGCCTCCCCAGACGATCTTTATGTCCTAGATCAGGGGTTCTCAAACTTTTTAAACAGAGGGCCAGATCATAGTCCCTCAAACTGTTGGAGAGCTGGATTATACATGAATGAATTCCTATGCACACTGCACATATCTTATTTGTAGTGCAAAATACACTTTAAAACAATGCAATAATTATAATGAAGAACAATTTTAACAAATATAAACTTATTCATATTTCAATGGGAAGTGTGGGCCTGCTTTTGGCTGATGAGATAGGATTGTTGTTGTTGTGTGCTTTCAAGTCGTTTCAGACTTAGGTTGACCCTGAGCGAGGGCCCGGGGGCCATATCTGGCCCCCGGGCCTTAGTTTGAGGACCCCTTCACTATACTATTAGCATAGTACTATATCAATTATATTGTAATATTATTAGTAATATTACATGTAATATAAATATATAATTACAATATCATATTATTATTATTATTATTATTATTAGTAGTAGTAGTATATTGCATTATATTATAATATCATAATATAATTCAATGGCCTCTTGGATTACAAAGATGTACAAATGAAGTTTGAAGGAAATATCAGCTTGGTCATATTAATGGTTTTCCTCCATTCTTCACAGTCACAATTCTAGAGAAAGACTTTGTGAAAGGCATTCAGAGCCACAGGCCAAGAGTAAAGGTAAAGATAAAGGTTTCCCTTTGACATTAAGTCTAGTCGCGTCCAACTCTGTGCTCATTTCCATTTCTAAGCCGAAGAGCTGGCAATGTCCATAGGCACCTCTAAGATAATGTGGCCAGCATGACTGCATGGAGCACCGTGACCTTCCTGTCAAAGCGGTACCTATAGATCTACTCACATTTGCATGTTTTCACACTGCTAGGTTGGCAGAAGCTGAGTCTAAAAGCGGGAGCTCACCTCGCTCCCCCGATTTGAACCACCGACCTTTCGGTCAGCAAGTTCAGCATCTTGGTAGTTTAACCCACTGTCCCACAGGGAGCTCCAGGCCAAGAGTAAAAGGTAAAGGTAGTCCCCTGACATTAAGTCCTGTCATGTCTGATTCTGGGGTTTGGTGCTCATCTCCATTTCTAAGCCGAAGAGCCAGCATTGTCCATAGACACCTCTAAGGTCATGTGGCCAGCATGACTGCATGGAGCACCGTGACCTTCCTGTCAAAGCGGTACCTATAGATCTACTCACATTTGCATGTTTTCAAACTGCTAGGTTGACAGAAGCTGAGGCTAAAAGCGGGAGCTCACCTCGCTCCCTGGATTTGAACCGCTGACCTTTCGGTCAGCAAGTTCAGAAGCTCGGTGCCACAGGGAGCTCCAGGCCAAGAGTAGATCTGTCTTAATATGTCTGGAAGGAAGTACAGTTTGAGCACCCCTTTTTGGAAACTGAAATTTCCCAAAATCCAAAATTGTCCACCTGGGTGGCTGAGAGAGTGGCACCTCCTTTATGTTCTAATGGTCCGGTTTTATGTACAAACTAGTCCCAAACCCGAGGAGAATTAACACACAAAAACTGCTGAACACCGAAACCGGCTTACGGCCATAGAATTGCTAGCAATGATCATTATAATTCTATGAGATTTAGCTCAGATCCATGACCCACGTCAATTCCATAATGGCCAAAGCCCTCTGGAATTAATATCTGATGAAGAAATAAACCTGTTAACGAGATAGATTTACAGTATTCAAATTACTATTGATCTCTTCGGCAGCACAACTAATAAAATCCTTCCTCGCACAACCTTCCACCTTGTGCGTGCTTAAACAAATTATCTCTAAGTAAACAAGAGGCTAGCAACCTTGGGGAAAAATATTAAACTATAAATTATATGATGTTTCCCTTCTACCTCTCAGAGATTAAAACTGAAGAGACGGTTTAAGGGGTTCAGATATGCTAACAACAGCATATCAATGGCTTTTGAGGAATAAAAGCAAACTAATATATCTCTAGGAGCCCCCGGTGGCGCAGTGGTTTAAAGCACTGAGCTGCTGAGCTTGTTGATCGAAAGGTCGCAGGTTCGATTCCGGGGAGCGGCGTGAGCTTCCGCTGTCAGCCCTAGCTTCTGCCAACCTAGCAGTTCGAAAACATGCAAATGTGAGTAGATCAATAGGTACCGCTCTGGCGGGAAGGTAACGGTGCTCCATGCAGTCATGCCGGCCACATGACCTTGGAGGTGTCTACGGACAACGCTGGCTCTTCGGCTTAGAAATTGAGATGAGCACCACACCCCAGAGTCAGACATGACTGGACTTAATGTCAGGGGACTACCTTTACCTCTTAATATATCTCTTGGTGAAATCCCAATTTGGCATGCATACCCGATATGCCAAAATTAGAAGACTGGTGAGTTTGGGGGGGAATTGGCCTTAAGATTTGTTACTTGTAGGTGAAGTCGAACATGACACCACCACCCCCCCCCCCCCATAAAAGATAGTAACTTATAGTTTTGCTAAGGACAAGGACACCAGACTGGATAATAAGGGTTAAGCCTTGGTCAATTTGCCAAGACACTAACAACAACAAGGACCCTTCCCATGTTAGATAGTGCATACATTTAATCAAAGTTTTATACCCTATGTTTCATATCCAGGCTACGGTCATCTCAAGACTGGACTACTGTAACACCCTCTACATTGGCCTTCCTCTGTCGGTGATCCGGAAGCTCAAGCTGGTACAAAACGCAGCTGCTCGGCTTCTTGCGGGAATTCCGATGAGATGCCACATAACACCAATCTTACTGCAGCTGCATTGGTTACCAATTGAGCACCGGATCACTTTCAAAGTGATGGTACTCACCTTTATTATTTTATTTATTTCACAGTTTTCTATACCGAGCTTCTCAACCTCATTGAGGGACTCAGCCCGGTTTCCAGCCATAAAACATATACACTCATTAAAATATCATATATCACAATTACAAAAACAACTTTAAAAACACTATATATAAAACTACAGTGGTCAGTCGTCCTATTAAGATGGATCTACATCAACTTCCATCCAGGGTCCTATGGTGTTGTCTCATTCATCGAAGGCCTGACTCCACAGCCACGTCTTCACCCGTTTCCTAAATGTTAGGATGGATGGGGCGGTTCTGGCCTCCAGAGGGAGAGAGTTCCAGAGTTGCGGGGCCACCACCGAGAAGGCCCTGTCCCTCGTCCCCACCAGGCGCGCTTGCGAGGCCGGTGGGACCGAGAGCAGGGCCTCTCCAGATGATCTTAATAATCTTGATGGTTCGTAGGGGAGAATATGTTCGGAGAGGTAAACAGGGCCGGAGTCGTTTAGGGCTTTATAGGTCAACACCAGCACTTTGAATTGTGCTCGGAAGCTAATTGGCAGCCAGTGGAGCTGGCGTAACAGCGGAGTGGTGTGCTCCCTGTACCCAGCCCCCATTAGTAATCTGGCTGCCGCGCGTTGGACTTGCTTAAGGCCTTGCATGGTCTGGGGCCGATGTACCTGAGGGACCACCTCACCCCCTACCAACCCCAGAGATCCCTCCGTTCTGAGGACCAAGATCTATTGGAAATTCCCAGTGTCAAGACCTTGCGTCTAACAGCAACCAGACGCAGAGCCTTCACAGCAGTGGCACCATCACTCTGGAATACTCTGCCACCTGAAGTCCGTGCCTTGCGGGATTTATCAGCTTTCCGCAGGGCATGTAAGACATATCTATTTCGACGGGCCTTTGATCTCTGATTGTTTTTAAATTGTTTTAAATTGTTTTCGATTTTAGCCTGTTCTTGTAAGCCGCTCCGAGCCCCAGGGGAGTGGCGGCATATAAGTTCAAATAATAAATAAATAAATAAATAAATAAATAAATATAGCAGAAGGTAACACATTTATTACTGAGAAATCACCTCGTTTTACACTTATGTACTCTCTTGAACTTCTATGGGACTCTGGTGGGAGGGATAAGTGGGTATGTTTTCTGCACCATGATTTCTATATTTCTCCCTGTATATCTGACCTTTACCTGACCCTTCTGCCCTATCCCCTTTTTAAAAATGTATAAAAATATGAGAAGCCACCCTCTGTGACCCTGGAAAGGAGGAAATCCTCAGTAGAAAAGAAGCTTATCAAAAGACACTTTTTGTATGGACAATAACAATGGATCGTGACCCCTGGGGCTCGGAGTCGTCCCCCCCCCCCAGCGGAGGCGGTCGCTTAGCATTGATGATCATATCTCAATAGACAAAAGGGACCTTCAGAATGCCACACTTTGTCCTGATCTGTTACTCATTTAAATCTTCACCGAAACTTCAGCCAGATTTCCTCATTGTTCCCATATCTCAGCACCAAGAAAATCCGGATCTGGCAGGCTTGCCAGACATCAATGTTTATTGCCACTAATCAAGGACAATAGAAGGGCTGGCTTGCAGGCCCCCAGGACTCGCTGGCCGCTTGGACATTTCATATCTCCATGATCCACTCAAGAATGCATTGTTTCCCCCTCATCCCGCCTCCCTCTCTCCTGATTGGTTGGGAAGCTGAGCCGGCAGAAGCTCAGCGATTGGCCCAGGCGCTCAGGAGGCAGCCAAGTCTCCTCCCAGCTGTAGAGCACCAGCCAATCATCGTCAAGCTGGCAGGTGACTATGGAGCCCTATTCTTGATCTGCATTGTCTCCCGCAGTAAGGGCATTGGAGGATTATCACTTTTGTAAGCCGCCCTGAGTCCCCCCCAGGGTGAGAAGGGCGGGGTTGAAGCAACCGAAATAATAATAATAATATCCTACTCGGACAACATGGGAATGCCTAAGTGAGGTGATCCATTGGCCTGTAGAGCTCACTTTAGATGCTTCAGTTCACCTTGGAGTAGGTGGGCTTCACAGATCCCCATTTTCCTGTTTCCAACAGACCTCACAACCTCTGAGGATGCCTGCCATAGATGAAGGCAAAACATCAGGAGATAGTGCTTCTGGAACATGGCCATACAGCCCGAAAAACTCACAACAACCCAGTGATTCCGGCCACGAAAGCCTTTGACAATACAGTATGTAAATACTTAGGATTTTACAGTGAATTATTCTCAGAGGAATGCTTCCCTCCTCCTTTCGAGCCATAGACACTAACCTGCTCTGAACTGCTTTCTCTCTGTCGTCTTTTTAACTCCTCTCTGAACTCCGAGAACAGGCAAATATTAAATTATCACAACAAACAACATGAATAATTACACCCATCAGCTTGAGTTCAAAGGCAGGCGAGTGTCAGCTACATTGCAATTGTGATCATATCACTTTGCATACTGAACTCTCTGGTGATGTGCGGAAGAAGAAGAAGAAGAAAAGATTAAACAAGAGGTATCATACTCAACAACAGAAATTACAACCAACGTCACAAATAATGTAATGGTTTGTTGGGCTTTTCTCTCTCTCTTTTTTGCTTCTGTATGTGGTGGGGTATTTTGTTGGTTTTTTTTTTCCTTTCAAAAGAATGACTTTAATTATATGTGTGCTTGACAGATCCTTGTGGAGATAGACACGGGCTATTTTGGGAGATGGAAAAGGAAACGCAAACCACCCGATATCGGAACCCCCGTGTGCTACAATGGTGGGCAAGAACCGCTGCCAGCAAACACAATTATGAGAGCTCCACTTATACTAATAAGTGCTTACTCATGAAAGCAGCCATTAATAGCCTTGCTTTTAGTAGATGCCACTCCATGCGTCAGAGAGGATAAAAGACCCAAATGGTCTCTTAGTAAAAAGCATGAACGAAGCCGGGAGTGACTTACTCTCCAGAGCATGACTTACTATTTTGAGGTTTTCTTTAAGACGGTCCCCTGAATTGCATTCCCAAGAACAATCTATATAAATAAAAATGTAATGTTTGTTTGTGGGACTAACAGAACTCAAAAACCACTGGGGGAATTGACACCAAATTTGGTCACAATACACCTATCAGACCAATGAGTGATCATCACTCATAACAACACTGAAAAACACAACAGAAGGGACTTAAAAAACAACCCCCCAAAATACATTACAATGCATGCACAAAAACACATATATGTATACACAAACACACACAGCTATTCATATACACACACAACACACATACACAGAAAGGGGGAAGTAAGGAAGGAAAGAGAAAAGGAGGGAGAGAAAGAGGGAAAGAAAGAGGGAAAGAAAAAGGGAAAGAAGGCAGGAAGGAGAGAAGGAAGGAAAGAAAGAAGGGTAGAGAAGGAAGGAGAGAAGGAGGAAGAGGAGGGAGAGAAAGAGAAAGAAAGAGGGAAAGAAGAAGGGAAAGAAGGAAGGAAGGAGAGAAAGAAAGAAGGATAGAGAAGGAAAGAAGGAGTGAAGGAGGGAGAAAAAAAGAGAAAGAAAGAGGGAAAGAAGAAGGGGAAAAGCGGGAAGGAGAAAAAGAAGGAAAGAAAGAAGGATAGAGAAGGAAGGAAGAGGAAGAGGAGGGAGAGAAAGAGGGAAAGAAGGAGAGAAGGAAAGAAAGAAAGGTAGAGAAGGAAGGAGAGAAGGAA
>NW_026847993.1:11967119-11977307 GCF_025583915.1 Anolis sagrei ordinatus | reverse complement strand
ATAATAATAATAATAATAATAATAATAATAATATCCAGCATATAGATCTCGTTTGCTGTGACATACTGTGTATAATAATAATAAAAACCCACTCTAAAATTGCACATGCTCAGGAAGACACCATTCAACCCCTCCTGACAGATGGCCATCCAGCCTCTGATTCAAAGACCGAAATTGGATTCTGAATCATAGCCTTAGACGGGACCCCCAAAAGCCATC
This sequence comes from Anolis sagrei ordinatus, assembly GCF_025583915.1. Taxonomy (NCBI): domain Eukaryota; kingdom Metazoa; phylum Chordata; class Lepidosauria; order Squamata; family Anolidae; genus Anolis; species Anolis sagrei. The sequence goes on along the minus strand of NW_026847993.1, from coordinate 11,977,088 downwards.
CTGTTTTCATGTTTGCACATTTGTATTATATTTTGAAATTGTTTGCTGATGCTTTTATGTTAAGCTGCTTTGGAGTCTCTTGCAAGAGAAATAAAGCGGGGTATAAATAGGCAATAATAATAGTAATAATAATAATAATATAAAAATAAATAAATAATAATAATAATATAAAAATAAATAATAATAATAATAATAATAATAATAATATAAAAATAAATAAATAAATAAATAAATAATAATAATAATAATAGTCCTAGGCACTTGGGAAATGTCTGACGTGTGATCCAATACAACAGCCAGTAGAGTGTCTGCTGTGGAATTGTCTTGTGTTTCTAATAATAATAATAATAATAATAATAATAATAATAATAATAATATAAAATAATATAATAAATATAATAAATATAATAAATATAATAATAATCCTAGACACTTGGGAAGTGTCCAACATGTGATCCAATACAACAGCCAGTAGAGTGTCTGCTGTGGACTCATCTTGTGTTTCAAATAATAATAATAATAACAACAACAACCCACTCTAAAATTCTATTGCTTGGACTCCAAGTCCCATAATCCCCAAGAGGGGGGAGGTTCACTAATGCAATTAATTTGCTGAGATGCAAATGCACAGAGCAGAGTCCTTGAGAAATTATTGACTTGGACTGCAAGTAGAGTGTCTGCTGTGGACTCATCTTGTTGTGTTTCTAATAATAATAATAATAATAATAATAATAATAATAATATAACCCACTTTAAAACTCTATTGCTTGGACTCCAAGTCCCATAATCCCTAAAAGGGGGGAGGTTAACTAATGCAATTAATTTGCCGAGATGCAAATGCACAGAGCAGAGCCTTTGAGAAATTATTTACTTGGACTGCAAGTCCCATCATCCCCCAAGGGAAGGGTCAGTAATGGGACCGGTTTCCTGGGCTGCAAGAGGACAATGCACAGAATAGCAAAGCCTTTGGGAAACTCCTGACAGATGGCCATCCAGCCTCTGCTCGAGGAGGACATCTCTCTCTCTCTCTCTCTCTCTCTCTCTCTCTCTCTTTTCCTGGTGCCTGACTTCCTCTTCCTCTCCTCGTGCCCCAGATGCAGCTGGTCATCCTGGCCTGGCTGTTGTCCATCGCTGCGGCCGCTCCCTCCCCTTGCGAGTCAGAGATGAACAAGATCAAGGACCTGCTGCAGGTGAGCTGCGAGGACCGAGGCTTGACCGCCCTCCCTGCGGGGCTGCCTCCGGACACCGGCCTCCTGTTCCTGACCTCCAACTGCTTCGAGCACTTCTCTTTGGCCACCTTACTGCCGTTTGACCAGCTGACCGAGCTGGACCTCTCCAACAACAGCCTGGCCACCTTGGAGACCCAGGCCAAGTCCCCACTGGCGGCCCTCCATAGCTTGTTTCTCTCCCACAATGCCTTGGGCTCCTTGCCCGCCTTGCACGGCCTCCCCGCCTTGACCCGCTTGACCTTGGGCCACAATGGTCTGGAGAGACTGCCCGAGGGGGGCTTCAAGGAGGTGAAGGGCCTCCAGGAACTCCAGCTGCAAGGAAACCGTCTCCGGCAATTGCCCACCGAAGTCTTCCGAGGTCTATCCGACCTGAAAGACCTGGACCTTTCGGACAATGAGCTGGAAGAGCTTCCGGCGGAGCTGCTGTCCGGTCTGAGCGCACTGGAGATCCTGCGGCTGGAGCGGAACCGCCTGCGCCACGTCCCAGAAGGCTTCTTCCCGGAGGAGAACACCTTCGCCTACGTCTACCTGGTGGGAAACCCCTGGCGCTGTGATTGCGACCTCGTCTACCTGCGGGAGTGGCTGAACGACAACGAGTTTGCCGTCTACACGCGGGCCCAAGTGGGCGAGAAGGAGGTCACCGAGAACGAGCCCGAGAGTGTCCGCTGCCAGGCTCCGGCCAAAGAGAAGGGCACCCCCGTTATGCACTTCCAGTCTCAGTGCCGGACGCTTGGGGACAGCGATGGAGGGGCGAAAGAGGAGGATGGAGGAGAGGAGGAGGGTCATCCCAGCAGCCCCTTGACCACCACGGCGTCCTCCACCATGGCCGCAATCGTCCCCACAACTACCATGACACCACACTTGACCTCTGCCATGCCCATTGCCACGACCTTTGCTCCCAAGACCACAGCTCTGACCCCAGGTGTCCCCTCAACAATGTCTGCTATCCCTTCGACGCCTACAACAAGTACTATGTCCTCTCCAAGGTTCACTACCAGACCCACCACCCCAAGGCCTCCAGCCACAACTTTTGACCCCAGCACCACTCTGACCCCAGGTGACCCCTCGACGACTTTCACCACCCCTTCGGCACCTATGACCACCACTACATCCCAACCATGGTTCACTACTGGACACTCCACCACAACAGCCAGCACCACTATGATCCCGGATGAACCCACAATGACTTCCACCACCCCTTCGGCACCTACAACCACCTCTATGTCCTCTCCAAGGTTCACTACTGGACACTCCACCCCAAGGCCTTCAGCCACGACCTTTGACCCCAGCACCAACACTGCTCTGACCATGTCCTCCACTTTGGTGCCTGTGCCCACATCTGCCTCCTCTCCAGAGACCACAACTGGACCCTTGACCACTTCTATGCCCACAACCACATGTGTGGTCCCTCCCGCCCCCACTGCCCACTGCCTCTGCCCAGCCACTGCCCACCATCGCAGCCCCCTCCGCCACCGCCGCCCTCGTCTGACCTGGGGAGGCTGGCTGTCCAGCCACTGCTGCCCGCTCCGCCTGGCGCTGTACTTGTTCTGCCTGGTGTTGGTGGCCCTGCCCTCCTTGGCCCTGCTCTGTGTCCTGTGCTGCGGCCATCACCCCCACCGGTCAGCCCTCCAGCACACCCCAGAGGCCCACCTGCTCAGGTACCAGCCGCTCCGGGCAGAAGTGGAGTCTCAGGAACCATGGGTTGGTGGCGGAGCATTGTCCGGGCACCCGACCTTCCGCGTCTGCAAGACCTTCCCGGTGGGCCATGTCTCCTGGCTCCTGGTCAGTCTGCCGGCCAAACCAGCCAGGTCAGAGAGGTCACAGAGGGAGAGTCGACTGTCCTGCTACAGTGTGGGTCGCGGGGGAGACGCCCTGGGGGCCGTGAGGGTCCGCTATACCACTGCCTCCTTATAGGGCTCTTCAATGGGGGTCTCAGGGCTGGGAGGGACCCCCAAAGGCCATCTAGTACAACAAACATCTCCTGTAATTGGGGCTGAGAGTCCAAGGGTCTCAGGACTGGAAGAGACCCCCAAAGGCCAAGTAGGTAGAATAATTAAATATATAGAATCATATAGTTGGAAGAGACCATATATAGAACCATAGAATAGATTAGATACCACTATTTACTCGAATCTAATGCTCACCTAAATGATCTCGGCCAAAATTAAGGCGCACATTAGATTCACATAATATAGTCATCAGAGAGGAGATTCCATCTGAACATTAGAAAGAATTTCCTGACTGTGAGAGCCGTTCAGCAGTGGAACTCTCTGCCCCGGAGGGAGTGTGGTGGAGGCTCCTTCTTTGGAAGCTTTTAAGCAGAGGCCGGATGGCCATCTGTCAGGGGTGATTTGAATGCAATATTCCTGCTTCTTGGCAGAATGGGGGTGGACTGGATGGCCCCGGAGGTCTCTTCCAACTCTTTGATTCTTTGAATCTATGATTCTTAGTGGAAAAAGGTGCTCCAGGATCTGCACCTGGAGCTCCTGTTTGAGGGACCTCATATCTAATATAACGTCTCAATGGGATTTGTAGTTTTCTGAGGCACCCGCATCCTTTGGCAGTTTGCTTTGCAATTGTCCTAACACTTGTTTTCAAAGAAGGAATCCTACGCAGGCAGAAACTGTGATGCACTTTTTTTGGCCAAATTGCCTATTATTATTATTATTATTATTATTATTAATAATAATAATAATAATAATACCCCACTTTTTCTCTCCACAGGGTGACTTAATGAAGAGTGCACTTTTTGCTGCTATGCATTATATTCAGCAGCACATACTTTATTTGGTTTCGGGATTTTGAAAATTGAGGTGCGCATTAGATTCGATGGTGCATTAGACTCGAGTAAATACGGTATATAGAATAATAGAGTTTGAAGCAACCATAGAATATGTTAAATATATAGAATCATAGCTGGGAGAGATAAAGGGAAGCACCTCTCACATATTTATACATGGCTATCATATCCCCTCTCAGCCTTCTCTTCTTCAGGCTGTACATGCCCAGCTCCTTAAGCCGCTCCTCATAGGGCTTGTTCTCCAGACTAAAATGATAAAAGGTCTGGAGAACAAGCCCTATGAGGAGCGGCTTAAGGAGCTGGGCATGTACAGCCTGAAGAAGAGAAGGCTGAGAGGGGATATGATAGCCATGTATAAATATGTGAGAGGAAGCCACAGGGAGGAGGGAGCAAGCTTGTTTTCTGCTTCCTTGGAGACTAGGACGCAGAACAATGGCTTCAAACTACAAGAGAGGAGATCCCACCTGAACATGAGGAAGAACTTCCTGACTGTGAGAGGCGTTCAGCAGTGGAACTCTCTGTCCCAGAGTGTGGTGGAGGCTCCTTCTTTGGAAGCTTTGAAACAGAGGCTGGGTGGCCATCTGTCAGGGGTGATTTGAATGCAATATTCCTGCTTCTTGGCAGAATGAGGTTGGACTGGATGGCCCAGGAGGTCTCTTCCAACTCTTTGATTCTATGATTCTATGATTCTTGGGGTCCAGCTGAGGCAGAGGATCTGTGGGAATCTCAAGGAGGTCCCATCAAGGTGTTGCTGGGATACGCTCAGGTCTCTGTTTGGGTGCCAAGAAGCAAGGAGATCATTCAACAGGTTTATTTGAACAAACCTCCCTGCTGGGTGGACAAAAGAGAAAGTGCCACACTGAACTGAGACGCAGCTCTGTTTGATAGTGAACACCTTGAGCGTGCGCACAGGCTAATTTCATTTGAACCATGCCTTGCCTTTATCTCTTCCTTTGTGCCTTTGGCACCAGTCCTTATCGGTATTTGTCAGTATATGTTAAAGTATGTAGTGTGTTTTAAATGTAATTTCATGCAGTAGAAATATGGATGCCACAGGATTGTATTGCTGTGATGTCTATGTTTGAGGCTGTGAGAAAGTAACCCTGAGACACTCTCTGTCTGGAGTTGTGAGAAAATTGGGGAGTATCTGGTATCTGCCAAACAGCTGCAGAATTGTTTACACTTCTACTTCATAGAATCATAGAATCAAAGAGTTGGAAGAGACCTCATGGGCCATCCAGTCCAACCCCATTCTGCCAAGAAGCAGGAACATCGCATTCAAATCACCCCTGACAGATGGCCATCCAGCCTCTGTTTAAAAGCTTCCAAAGAAGGAGCCTCCACCACACTCCAGGGCAGAGAGTTCCACTGCTGAACGGCTCTCACAGTCAGGAAGTTCTTCCTCGTGTTCAGATGGAATCTCCTCCTTTGTCCTGTGTATTTCATGTCTGGTTGCTTACTGGAATGGATGTGTTTTGAAACTACTCTAAGTAAATTGAACCTGCTTTGTAACCAGACATCTCCAGAGTTCATGTTTTCTTCTAAGCCTGTGCAAAACTTCCGATAACGCTAACAGTATTGTCTCAGCAGTAGTTTCCCTTTCCTTGCACCTGCGTGTCACTGGGCAGTGCCTTCTGAATGTTTTCGGCTGATAACAATTGTGGTAGTTGAAGTCCAAAATGTTAGATAGATAAAACACTTAGGAATGCACTCACTGTAACCCTATTGTGTTAAACTAGTGGAAAATACAGTTCGAATGGACATGTGATCACACACCTACTAAAGAGTTAATTGGGTGATGATGGGACATCCTAAAGAAGCTGAATCATGACCATGGAAGTTATTGCATTAGGAAATACTCAGTTTCTGAGACTGCGAGAATGATTTCAAATAGGTCCCATCACATGCTGTGTGCCCCATCCCATCAGTATTCTGTTGAAATTCGTCTGAAGATTATTTGCAGACGGAACTCTAATTGTGTTTTTTAGAGATATTACGGATATTTCTGTTGCTGAAGAGCTGGTTTCGTGTATGATAGGAAAATCTCTCTGCATCCCATCAGCAACGATATGTCTTAAAAGGTCATAGAGTGATGCAGGGGGTGTTTTGAATGGATTGGGAGGAGCCAGCCTTCCATCGAATGAGCTAAAATGCAGTATAATCAGGTGTGATGAGGAGAGTATGCATCCCATCTCAATACATATGGAGTGCATACTGATATAAACAGATGTCCCATGTGATACTCATGACGCTTTTGTCCCTGGTTGACGAGCGGGTGTGCATTCTTTCTCTTGCCACGATTCTCTTGCTTCTCACGGTACACCGGTTGTGTTGTGAGTATACCTCTGCATGGTTGAGGGGAGATCAGGGGATCCCGATGTGCGAGTGTATATTTGTGCAAAAAGCAACGTGTCAAGATTAAAAGCCTCCACTGAGTTTGGACAAAAGCGGAGTTTTCTTAAACAGTGAGTGGCACATTGGGCTGTACTGTAAAACTCTGCTGACCACTGATAAGGACTCTGCTATGTATAGGTTTATTTTTATAGCTTGCCACTGAGACAATTGATCCGGTGCAGAGTATATTTAGGGAGGGAATAATTGAGGAAGGAGAAAACTATAAATCAGGCACCATCCTGCCTTCGACACAAAATACAAAGCACCTGCTGAGTTTGTTTAAGTTATGGAAGGGACCCCCAGAGGTCATCCAGTCCAACCCTTTTCTGCTCTGCAGAGCCACCATGCAAACCCTCCCAACAGATGTCCATGCAACCTCAATCCAAAAGCCTCCGGGGAAGGAAGGCGGCTCCACCAAACTTCCAAATGAGTGGCAGATTCGACTTTCAAACGAGAGTTTTTTTCCTAATAACATTTAATAACAAAATTTGCAAAATGTTCCGTTCCTGGTTTGAAAATGCTATTCCTATTTAATTGTGCGGTCCTGACTTGTTTTTTGTGGCTGCCACAAACTACGTTGTAATTGGTTGAGACTCGATGATGAGAAATTCACTGGAAAATTAGAGCAAAATGGGCAAGTTCCGGCAGTTTAATACATTTCCCCCATGTTTTAATGATAGACTCAATTAGGAAATGACATTGATTACCCAGGAACAAAAAATCAGTGTTTCATAGTGTAATGCAGGCCCTCCCTCCAGGTGTTTTGGACTCCAACTCCCATAATTTCTAACAGCCGGTAGGTAGTTAGGAATTGCGAGGGTTGAAGTCCAAAACACCTGGAGGGAAGGCCCAAGTTGGCCCATGTCTTTGTCCTTGTGGAACTGGTTAAGTCACTCAAGGGATCATCTGCACACACACATTGTGGGAGCTTGGAGTCCAAAGCACCCGGAAGGATAGTAGTGGACAAGGCAGCCCGAAGAAGCATTCCCATAGGTCCAGCACGGGCCAACTTTGGTAGGAAGTAAGGAATTGTGGGAATTGAAGTCCATGTCTTTGTCCCCTTGGAACTGGACACAGGGGGAGATAGGGCGGAATATTTGTATTCCGCCCTATCTCCCCAAGTGGACTCAGGACGGACACTTAAATCAACCAAGGAGTCATCTGCATACCCATGTTGTGGTAGTTAAGAATCCAAAACACCTGGAGGGAGGGCTGAAGTTGGCCCATGCCTTTGTCCCCTTGGAACTGGACACTCAAGTCAACCAAAGGGTCATCTGCATACCCACGTTGTGGGAGTTGGAGTCCAAAACACCTGGAGGGAGGGCCAAAGTTGGCCCATGCCTTTATTCTCGTGGAACTGGACACGTAAGTCAATCAAGGGGTCATCTGCATACCCACGTTGTGGGAGTCTTAAGTCCAAAACACCTGGAAGGAGGGCTGAAGTTGGCCCATGCCTTTGTCCTCGTGGAACTGGACACTTAAGTCAATCAAGGGGTCAACTGCATACACACGTTGTGGGAGCTGAAGACCAAAACACCTGGAGGGAGGGCTGAAGTTAGCCCATGCCTTTGTCCTCGTGGAACTGGACACTTAAGTCAATCAAGGGGTCACCTGCATACCCATTGTTGTGGGAGTTGGAATGCAAAACAGTTGGAGGGAGGGTCCAAGCTGGCCCATGTCTTTGTCCTTATAGTTAAGTCACTCAAGGGGTCATCTGTATACCCACGTTGTGGGAGTTGGGAGTCCAAAGCAACTGCAGGGAGAGTAGTGGACAAGGCAGCCTGAAGAGGCATTCCCATAGGTCAGGCATGGGTCAACTTTGGTAGGAAGTAAGGAATTGTGGGAGTTGAAGTCCATGCCTTTGTCCCCTTGAAACTGGACACACAATAATAGTAAGCTTTATTTGTAATCTGCCCTATATACCCAAGTAGACTCAGGACGGACACTGAAGTCACTCAAAAGATCATCTGCATACCCACGTTATGGGAGTCTTAAATCCAAAACACCTAGAAGGAGGGCTGAAGTTGGCCCATGTCTTTGTCCTTGTGGAACTAGTTAAGTCACTCAAGGGGCCATCTGCATACCTGTGTTGTGGGAGTTGGGAGCACAAAACACCTGGAGGGAGGGCCGAAGTTGGCCCATACCTTTGTCCTCGTGAAACTGGACAGTTAAGTCACTCAAGGGATCATCTGCATATCCAAGTTGTGGGAGTTGTAATGGAAAAGAGTTGGAGGGAGGACTGAAGTTGACCCATGCCTTTGTCCTCGTGGGACTAATTCAGTCACTCAAGGGGTCATCTGCATAGCCATGTTGTGGGAGTTGGGAGCACAAAACACCTGGAGGGAGGGCTGAAGTTTGCCCATGTCTTTGTCCTTGTGAAACTGGACACTCAAGTCACTCAAGGGGCCACTTGCATACCCCATGTTGTGGGAGTTGGGAGTCCAAAGCACCTGGAGGGATAGTAGTGGACAAGGCAGCCCAAAGAGGCATTCCCATAGGTCAGGCATGCGCCAACTTTGGTAGGCTGTTAGGAATTGTGAGTCTCCCCAAGGGAACTCAGGATAGACACTTGAGTCAATCAAGGAGTCATCTCCATGCCCATATTGTGGGAGTTGGGAGCCCAAAACACCTGGAGGGAGGGCCGAAGTTGGCTCATGCCTTTGTCCTCGTGGAACTGGACAAGTCAATCAAGGGATCATCTGCATACCCATGTTGTGGTAGTTAAGAATCCAAAACACCTGGAGGGAGGGCTGAAGTTGGCCCATGCCTTTGTCCCCTTGGAACTGGACACTCAAGTCAACCAAAGGGTCATCTGCATACCCACGTTGTGGGAGTTGGAGTCCAAAACACCTGGAGGGAGGGCCAAAGTTGGCCCATGCCTTTATTCTCGTGGAACTGGACACGTAAGTCAATCAAGGGGTCATCTGCATACCCACGTTATGGGAGTCTTAAGTCCAAAACACCTGGAAGGAGGGCTGAAGTTGGCCCATGCCTTTGTCGTTGTGGAATTGGACACTTAAGTCAATCAAGGGGTCAACTGCATACACACGTTGTGGGAGCTGAAGACCAAAACACCTGGAGGGAGGGTCTAAGTTGGCTCATGCCTTTCTCCTTGTGGAACCGAACAAGTCAATCAAGGGATCATCTGCATACCCATGTTATGGGAGTCTTAAGTACAAAACACCTGGAGGGAGGGCTGAAGTTAGCCCATGCCTTTGTCCTCGTGGAACTGGACACTTAAGTCAACCAAGGGGTCATCTGTATCCCAACTTTGTAATAGCTAGAGTCCAAAACACCTGGAGGGAGGGCCCAAGTTGGCCCATGTCTTTGTTGTTGTGGAACTGGACACTTAAGTCAACCAAAGGGTCATCTGCATATCCAAGTTGTGGAAGTCCTAAACACCTGGAGGAAGAGCCAAAGTTTGCCCAGGCCTGTTCTAGCAAGTACTGTTACTCCTACTAAAGTGGAATGATACACCTGGAGGGGGGGACACAAGTTGACCCATACCTGGTGCATTGTTTTGGTGGAATCCCCGATCCCCCCCCC
>NW_026847993.1:11935117-11963604 GCF_025583915.1 Anolis sagrei ordinatus | reverse complement strand
CGAAACGTCAGGAGAAATGCCTCTAGAACATGGCTCTATAGCCCGAAAAAACCCACAAGAACCTAGAAGAGATAATATATTGAGGAACTTAAGTGAGACACTGTCTTAACTAGAAAAAACATTCCGAAGTATTTGCACACATTTTTCCTTGATAGAAGCACCCCTTATCGAATGCTACCCAACACAACTGGAAGGTTAATGTTATTTTGGAAGAGTATTTACATTCTCAGTAACAGAAAACCTAATACCGAAGAAATATTTTCCACCTGCAGCTATCTGTCAACCATCCCACACAAGCTTTGAAAGCTTTCCACTATCTGTCAAAACACGGGTTTTGATGCAATAAAGACTATAATTATTGAGCATTTACGGGAAATAATATTTTCCCTCTGGTACGTGTTATAATGATTGTTAACATGCGAGTGTGAATGCTAATGAAAAGAAGAAGATAAAACGCCCCACCTATGCACATCTAAAAAACGGAAGAGACCTTTTCCGAATACTGATGCAAATGACAAAATAATAAAAGAGGTAGATCAGGCTGAGAGCCCGGCTTGAAAAGCAAATGTCAATCAGATGGAAGTTTTGTGTAATTTTAAATAGGAGAAGCAATGCTAATTTGAAGTAGAGCTTTGAAACAAAGCAGGCAATTACATCCCAGGGTATAAACAGCACATCTTTTGTTTTCTGGGGGAAATGATCCTTTCGCAACCCAAACACAAGTCTACCAGACACACGAAGTAAACAATACATGTATCCAAACAGTGCTATAAAATGCCATTCCAACAGATGGCTTGAGCCTATTGAATGACTGTAGGAACATTTTGCCAAAAATGTTTGATTGTATAAGCATAGAAATTCAGGAAAAACAAAAGCCAATATGCTTTGCGGGAGATCTTCCACTGGTAATTTGCACTTTTCTTTCTTTCTTTCAGGGGTGCCATTTTGCCCGTTTCCACCGGATTTCTGGAATCGTTGAAATTGTTGAAAACCGAGGAAGATGAGAGTTAAAAGGAGATCCAGGAGTAATGAAACGAAAGAGGAGGAAGAAGAGACTGGATGACAAGGAGATTGGAGAGGTCACTTCTGCAGATTTGATTATTCACATATTTGATTAATCTGTCCTCGTTAGGAATCTCTTGGTCTTCCAGCGTGACTCTTGTGTCAACTTCTGCCATAGTAGTTGACCCTAGAGTCATACTGTAGGATCTATGAGAGTTATTCGGGAAGTAAGGTTACAAGGCACGTAGCTCTCACGGGGAATTTTTGTGGGAGAAGTTGGTATCAGTGCTGTGTAGCGGGAAGCCAGCAAAAGTGAACGAGCAGTGCCAGTCATCAGTAGCTCATCAACTGGTATTGTGGTGAAGGTTAAAGGTTAGCATCTGTTGTGGCTCAGCTGGAGCCTCAGGCAGAAGATGATGGAATTCAGATTCATGAAGATGTTCCTGTTGTTGGGGTTCAATTTCCATGTGAACCTGAACCTGATTCTCTGATTGTATTTCCTGATGCAACTGAACAGGATACTGAACATGAATTTGTCCCTGATGGTTTGGAAACTGTTGATTCTGAGGTCAGTGGCTTGGAAAGTGAAACTACACATCCTGATGGGAATGTTTCTGAATCAAGTGGTGATAGCTCTCCAGAGGAGCTAGCACCTGCCTTTTTTTAATGAGGATAGAAAAGGACAGATTTGGAAAAACAGGAGTGAATCGCAGAGTCTGCGAAGGTCAAGCAGATTAAAGGAAAGGGAGGCACAGGCTTCAAAGCCTGGAGGCGTGTCTCGAAACAGTTTCTTTAGTTTTAAGTGTCTCTCCCCGGGCTCTCTCGATAGATCAAGCATTGTTTAGACTGAGGCATTACCTTGGCAGATTTCCCGGTTTCCATGGCCTGCATTCCCAGAGGCTTCTAGTTTCCAAGTACGGTTAGTGAGATGGTAACAGGTTCCAGGTTTTTATAGTGTTGCTTTTGGAATTTTAATCTAGTTCATAAATATTCCTGACTGCTGAATTTTACTGTGGTTTTTTGGACTTTGTATTTTTCTCTATTTTGTAACCATTTTTCATCAATAAAAAAGGATGTTTTTTCCTACAATCAAGTGTGGTGGATTAATATCTTATGGTCTTGTTTCCTGATCTGGGTTGCAACACCTGTTGTGTTTGAAGAAGAATCTGAGGAGATTCAGTTTCCCATGGCAAGGAATGTTTCAGATGATGTTTCTGATGTTAGTGAAACTAGCCAGGTGCAGATGGAGGAGGATGGCTCCCAGCCTGACGATTCTCAGGCACCTAACAAGCTATACGACCTTTAGAGCTATGAAGATTTAGATAGGGAGGATCGCTTACAATTCAAAGTTTGTTGCAGTGCGAGGCTTGCTAACAAGAGGGAGGTTAGGGGTCAATGGAATGCGTTCATGCTGGGAAAGTATATTAAACGGGGTGTTTAAAGGCAAATCTTTGTCAGTGCAACTTCTGCGAACATCGTGGTAACTTCTTTGGATTGCCTTGGCTTTTGGGCAATGTTCTTGGCTTCCTGGGACTCTGCCTTGCTGTCATGGAATCTTGTTTGATCGATGTTCTTTGGATTATGCTTCATGCTGTTTGCTATTTAACTTTTGAAACTTACTTTTGCATTTAAGACTTTTCCTTTCTTCAATAAACTACAAAATCTTCAGCCTATGTGTGGTTTGGTGTTTGGAGCAAGGTGACTCTACTCTGAGCTGCGACAGCATCCTCATTCCGTTTCCCTCCAAGTGCAAAGTCCATGCTGTAATATGCTACTGAACACTGCTGCAATTCATCGCAAAATTAATTAGTTAATTAATTAATCTGGAGAAGCCCTGCTCTCAGTCCCGCCTTCATCACAAGCACGTTTGGCGGGGATGAGAGACAAGGCCTTCTCAGTGGTGGCCCCTCGGCTATGGAATGCCCTCCCTAGGGAAATCAGATCTGCTCCCTCCCTCTTGACGTTTCGGAGGCAAGTTAAAATGTGGCTATTCGAGCAAGTGTTTACAAATACAGAGTAGCTAATATAGGAAATTGCATGACCTGACAATGGAACTGGACAATGCTTGAGAATAATGAGACGCTGATGATGTTGCTTTTATTGCTTTTATGAAGTTTTATACTGTTTAATGTTGTTTATCTATTATGTTTTATGTATACTGATTTGTTGGAAATTGCCTTGAGTCGCCAATTGGCTGAGAAAGGCAGTATAAAAATATTATTATTATTATTATTATTATTATTATTATTATTATTATAACTTTATTTGTACCCCGCTAGCATCTCCCAAGGGATTCAATGCGGCTTACAACAGGCCGAAGCCCACACAATATAACAATACAGTACCTAGCAAATAAAACAGTTAAGCAAAAACAATAACAATAGCAGTACAACAAGACATTATTAAAAACTGAGCCGGCCAGAGTGGGGGTACAGGATTAAAAGTGCTGATGTGTCGGAGGGATATGGGATTATAATATAAGTGCGGTGTGCGGTGATCTTGGTTCTAACTAAAAATACAGTAAATACATTTATTTACCACATTTGTATACCGCCTTTTTCAGCCAGAGGCAACTCAAGGCAGTTCACAGTCAACAGCAATTCAATGCCATAACAAATATCAAAACACAGTTAAAACAATTATAAAAATAATTCCACATTTAAAATGCAATATAAAAAGCAAATATATCTGTAAAAACAAGATCCTTAGCATCTCCTTAATAAAATCGTTGTCTAGTTGCATCGTCAGTCATTCGATATATATGCTTGTGTCTAATTATGCTCCAGTAGAAAAAGCTTGCGCGAAGAGCCAGGTCTTAACCATTTTGCGGAATGTTAGAAGGGAGGGAGCCGATCTTATATCCCTGGAGAGGGCATTCCATAGCTGAGGAGCCACCACTGAGAAGGCCCTGTCTCTCGTCCCCGCCAAACACATCTACGAGGAAGGCGGGATCGAGAGCAGGGCCTCCCCAGACGATCTTTATGTCCTAGATCAGGGGTTCTCAAACTTTTTAAACAGAGGGCCAGATCATAGTCCCTCAAACTGTTGGAGAGCTGGATTATACATGAATGAATTCCTATGCACACTGCACATATCTTATTTGTAGTGCAAAATACACTTTAAAACAATGCAATAATTATAATGAAGAACAATTTTAACAAATATAAACTTATTCATATTTCAATGGGAAGTGTGGGCCTGCTTTTGGCTGATGAGATAGGATTGTTGTTGTTGTGTGCTTTCAAGTCGTTTCAGACTTAGGTTGACCCTGAGCGAGGGCCCGGGGGCCATATCTGGCCCCCGGGCCTTAGTTTGAGGACCCCTTCACTATACTATTAGCATAGTACTATATCAATTATATTGTAATATTATTAGTAATATTACATGTAATATAAATATATAATTACAATATCATATTATTATTATTATTATTATTATTAGTAGTAGTAGTATATTGCATTATATTATAATATCATAATATAATTCAATGGCCTCTTGGATTACAAAGATGTACAAATGAAGTTTGAAGGAAATATCAGCTTGGTCATATTAATGGTTTTCCTCCATTCTTCACAGTCACAATTCTAGAGAAAGACTTTGTGAAAGGCATTCAGAGCCACAGGCCAAGAGTAAAGGTAAAGATAAAGGTTTCCCTTTGACATTAAGTCTAGTCGCGTCCAACTCTGTGCTCATTTCCATTTCTAAGCCGAAGAGCTGGCAATGTCCATAGGCACCTCTAAGATAATGTGGCCAGCATGACTGCATGGAGCACCGTGACCTTCCTGTCAAAGCGGTACCTATAGATCTACTCACATTTGCATGTTTTCACACTGCTAGGTTGGCAGAAGCTGAGTCTAAAAGCGGGAGCTCACCTCGCTCCCCCGATTTGAACCACCGACCTTTCGGTCAGCAAGTTCAGCATCTTGGTAGTTTAACCCACTGTCCCACAGGGAGCTCCAGGCCAAGAGTAAAAGGTAAAGGTAGTCCCCTGACATTAAGTCCTGTCATGTCTGATTCTGGGGTTTGGTGCTCATCTCCATTTCTAAGCCGAAGAGCCAGCATTGTCCATAGACACCTCTAAGGTCATGTGGCCAGCATGACTGCATGGAGCACCGTGACCTTCCTGTCAAAGCGGTACCTATAGATCTACTCACATTTGCATGTTTTCAAACTGCTAGGTTGACAGAAGCTGAGGCTAAAAGCGGGAGCTCACCTCGCTCCCTGGATTTGAACCGCTGACCTTTCGGTCAGCAAGTTCAGAAGCTCGGTGCCACAGGGAGCTCCAGGCCAAGAGTAGATCTGTCTTAATATGTCTGGAAGGAAGTACAGTTTGAGCACCCCTTTTTGGAAACTGAAATTTCCCAAAATCCAAAATTGTCCACCTGGGTGGCTGAGAGAGTGGCACCTCCTTTATGTTCTAATGGTCCGGTTTTATGTACAAACTAGTCCCAAACCCGAGGAGAATTAACACACAAAAACTGCTGAACACCGAAACCGGCTTACGGCCATAGAATTGCTAGCAATGATCATTATAATTCTATGAGATTTAGCTCAGATCCATGACCCACGTCAATTCCATAATGGCCAAAGCCCTCTGGAATTAATATCTGATGAAGAAATAAACCTGTTAACGAGATAGATTTACAGTATTCAAATTACTATTGATCTCTTCGGCAGCACAACTAATAAAATCCTTCCTCGCACAACCTTCCACCTTGTGCGTGCTTAAACAAATTATCTCTAAGTAAACAAGAGGCTAGCAACCTTGGGGAAAAATATTAAACTATAAATTATATGATGTTTCCCTTCTACCTCTCAGAGATTAAAACTGAAGAGACGGTTTAAGGGGTTCAGATATGCTAACAACAGCATATCAATGGCTTTTGAGGAATAAAAGCAAACTAATGTATCTCTAGGAGCCCCCGGTGGCGCAGTGGTTTAAAGCACTGAGCTGCTGAGCTTGTTGATCGAAAGGTCGCAGGTTCGATTCCGGGGAGCGGCGTGAGCTTTCGCTGTCAGCCCAGCTTCTGCCAACCTAGCAGTTTGAAAACATGCAAATGTGAGTAGATCAATAGGTACCGCTCTGCCAGGAAGGTATCAGCGCTCCATGCAGTCATGCCGGCCACATGACCTTGGAGGTGTCTACGGACAACGCTGGCTCTTCGGCTTAGAAATTGAGATGAGCACCACACCCCAGAGTCAGACATGACTGGACTTAATGTCAGGGGACTACCTTTACCTCTTAATATATCTCTTGGTGAAATCCCAATTTGGCATGCATACCCGATATGCCAAAATTAGAAGACTGGTGAGTTTGGGGGGGAATTGGCCTTAAGATTTGTTACTTGTAGGTGAAGTCGAACATGACACCACCCCCCCCCCCACCCCATAAAAGATAGTAACTTATAGTTTTGCTAAGGACAAGGACACCAGACTGGATAATAAGGGTTAAGCCTTGGTCATTTTGCCAAGACACTAACAACAACAAGGACCCTTCCCATGTTAGATAGTGTGTACATTTAATCAAAGTTTTATACCCTATGTTTCATATCCAGGCTACGGTCATCTCAAGACTGGACTACTGTAACACCCTCTACATTGGCCTTCCTCTGTCGGTGATCCGGAAGCTCAAGCTGGTACAAAACGCAGCTGCTCGGCTTCTTGTGGGAACTCCGATGAGATGCCACATAACACCAATCTTACTGCAGCTGCATTGGTTACCAATTGAGCACCGGATCACTTTCAAAGTGATGGTACTCACCTTTATTTATTTATTTCACAGTTTTCTATACCGAGCTTCTCAACCTCATTGAGGGACTCAGCCCGGTTTCCAGCCATAAAAAACATATACACTCATTAAAATATCATATATCACAATTACAAAAACAACTTTAAAAACACTATATATAAAACTACAGTGGTCAGTCGTCCTATTAAGATGGATCTACATCAACTTCCATCCAGGGTCCTATGGTGTTGTCTCATTCCTCGAAGGCCTGACTCCACAGCCACGTCTTCACCCGTTTCCTAAATGTTAGGATGGATGGGGCGGTTCTGGCCTCCAGAGGGAGAGAGTTCCAGAGTTGCGGGGCCACCACCGAGAAGGCCCTGTCCCTCGTCCCCACCAGGCGCGCTTGCGAGGCCGGTGGGACCGAGAGCAGGGCCTCTCCAGATGATCTTAATAATCTTGATGGTTCGTAGGGGAGAATACGTTCGGAGAGGTAAACAGGGCCGGAGTCGTTTAGGGCTTTATAGGTCAACACCAGCACTTTGAATTGTGCTCGGAAGCTAATTGGCAGCCAGTGGAGCTGGCGTAACAGCGAAGTGGTGTGCTCCCTGTACCCAGCCCCCGTTAGTAATCTGGCTGCCGCGCGTTGGACTCCTTTAAGGCCTTGCATGGTCTGGGGCCGATGTACCTGAGGGACCACCTCACCCCCTACCAACCCCAGAGATCCCTCCATTCTGAGGACCAAGATCTATTGGAAATTCCCAGTGTCAAGACCTTGCGTCTAACAGCAACCAGACGCAGAGCCTTTACAGCAGTGGC
Source organism: Anolis sagrei ordinatus (assembly GCF_025583915.1). Taxonomy (NCBI): domain Eukaryota; kingdom Metazoa; phylum Chordata; class Lepidosauria; order Squamata; family Anolidae; genus Anolis; species Anolis sagrei. The sequence continues at coordinate 11,956,055 of NW_026847993.1, read as the reverse complement.
ACCATCACTCTGGAATACTCTGCCACCTGAAGTCCGTGCCTTGCGGGACTTATCAGCTTTCCGCAGGGCATGTAAGACATATCTATTTCGACGGGCCTTTGATCTCTGATTGTTTTTAAATTGTTTTAAATTGTTTTAAAATTGTGTTCGATTTTAGCCTGTTCTTGTAAGCCGCTCCGAGCCCCAAGGGAGTGGCGGCATATAAGTTCAAATAATAAATAAATAAATAAATAAATAAAATATATAGCAGAAGGTAACACATTTATTACTGAGAAATCACCTCCCTTTACACTTATGTACTCTCTTGAACTTCTATGGGACTCTGGTGGGAGGGATAAGTGGGTATGTTTTCTGCACCATGATTTCTATATTTCTCCCTGTATATCTGACCTTTACCTGACCCTTCTGCCCTATCCCCTTTTTAAAAATGTATAAAAATATGAGAAGCCACCCTCTGTGACTCTGGAAAGGAGGAAATCCTCAGTTGAAAAGAACCTTATCAAAAGACACTTTTTGCATGGACAATAACAATGGATCGTGACCCCTGGGGCTCGGAGTTGGCCCTCCCAGCGGAAGCGGTTGCTTGGCATTGATGATCATATCTCAATAGACAAAAGGGACCTTCAGAATGCCACACTTTGTCCTGATCTGTTACTCATTTAAATCTTCACCAAAACTTCAGCCAGATTTCCTCATTGTTCCCATATCTCAGCACCAAGAAAATCCGGATCTGGCAGGCTTGCCAGACATCAATGTTTATTGCCACTAATCAAGGACAATAGAAGGGCTGGCTTACAAATTATCTACTCGCTGGCCGCTTGGACATTTCATATCTCCATAATCCACTCAAGAATGCATTGTTTCCCCCTCATCCCGCCTCCCTCTCTCCTGATTGGTTGGGAAGCTGAGGCGGCAGAAGCTCAGCGATTGGCCCAGGCGCTCAGGAGGCAGCCAAGTCTCCTCCCAGCTGTAGAGCACCAGCCAATCATCGTCAAGCTGGCAGGTGACTATGGAGCCCTATTCTTGATCTGCATTGTCTCCCGCAGTAAGGGCATTGGAGGATTATCACTTTTGTAAGCCGCCCTGAGTCCCCCCCAGGGTGAGAAGGGCGGGGTTGAAGCAACCGAAATAATAATAATAATATCCTACTCGGACAACATGGGAATGCCTAAGTGAGGTGATCCATTGGCCTGTAGAGCTCACTTTAGATGCTTCAGTTCACCTTGGAGTAGGTGGGCTTCACAGAAACCCATTTTCCTGTTTCCAACAGACCTCACAACCTCTGAGGATGCTGCCATAGATGAAGGCAAAACATCAGGAGATAGTGCTTCTGGAACATGGCCATACAGCCCGAAAAACTCACAACAACCCAGTGATTCCGGCCACGAAAGCCTTTGACAATACAGTATGTAAATACTTAGGATTTTACAGTGAATTATTCTCAGAGGAATGCTTCCCTCCTCCTTTCGAGCCATAGACACTAACCTGCTCTGAACTGCTTTCTCTCTGTCGTCTTTTTAACTCCTCTCTGAACTCCGAGAACAGGCAAATATTAAATTATCACAACAAACAACATGAATAATTACACCCATCAGCTTGAGTTCAAAGGCAGGCGAGTGTCAGCTACATTGCAATTGTGATCATATCACTTTGCATACTGAACTCTCTGGTGATGTGCGGAAGAAGAAGAAGAAGAAAAGATTAAACAAGAGGTATCATACTCAACAACAGAAATTACAACCAACGTCACAAATAATGTAATGGTTTGTTGGGCTTTTCTCTCTCTCTTTTTTGCTTCTGTATGTGGTGGGGTATTTTGTTGGTTTTTTTTTTCCTTTCAAAAGAATGACTTTAATTATATGTGTGCTTGACAGATCCTTGTGGAGATAGACACGGGCTATTTTGGGAGATGGAAAAGGAAACGCAAACCACCCGATATCGGAACCCCCGTGTGCTACAATGGTGGGCAAGAACCGCTGCCAGCAAACACAATTATGAGAGCTCCACTTATACTAATAAGTGCTTACTCATGAAAGCAGCCATTAATAGCCTTGCTTTTAGTAGATGCCACTCCATGCGTCAGAGAGGATAAAAGACCCAAATGGTCTCTTAGTAAAAAGCATGAACGAAGCCGGGAGTGACTTACTCTCCAGAGCATGACTTACTATTTTGAGGTTTTCTTTAAGACGGTCCCCTGAATTGCATTCCCAAGAACAATCTATATAAATAAAAATGTAATGTTTGTTTGTGGGACTAACAGAACTCAAAAACCACTGGGGGAATTGACACCAAATTTGGTCACAATACACCTATCAGACCAATGAGTGATCATCACTCATAACAACACTGAAAAACACAACAGAAGGGACTTAAAAAACAACCCCCCAAAATACATTACAATGCATGCACAAAAACACATATATGTATACACAAACACACACAGCTATTCATATACACACACAACACACATACACAGAAAGGGGGAAGTAAGGAAGGAAAGAGAAAAGGAGGGAGAGAAAGAGGGAAAGAAAGAGGGAAAGAAAAAGGGAAAGAAGGCAGGAAGGAGAGAAGGAAGGAAAGAAAGAAGGGTAGAGAAGGAAGGAGAGAGGAAGAGAAAGAAAGAAAGAAAGAAAGAAAGGGGAAAAAGGCGGGAAGGAGAGAAAACGAAAGAAAGAATGGTAGAGAAGGAAGGAAGGAGAGAAAGAGGAAAGGAGAGAAAGAAAGAAGGAAAGAAGAAGGGAAAGAAGGTGGGAAGGAGAGAAAGAAGGAAAGAAAAGGTTAGAGAAGGAAGGAGACAAGGAGGGAGAGAAAGAAAGAAAGAGGGAAAGAAGGAGAGAAGGAGAGAAGGAGGGAGAGGAAGAGAAAGAGGGAAGGGAAGGAAGAAGAGAAAGAAGGATGGAACCAAAGAGCAAAGGAAGGAGAAAGAATCAGGTAAAGAAGGAGGAAAGAAAAATAGGGAATGAAAGAAATAAGGAGGGAAAGAAGGAGAGAAAGAAAGAAAGAAGGAGAGAAAGAGGGAGGGAAGGAGAGAAAGAAAGAAGGAGAGAAAGAGGGGGGGGGAAGGTTGGCCACAGCAACGTGTGGCAGGTACAGCTAGTTTATATAAATAAAAATGTAATGTTCGTTTGTGGGATTAACATAACTCAAAACCACTGGACGAATTGACACGAAATTTGGACACAATACACCTAACAATCCAATGAGTGTCCATCACCCATAAACACACACACACACACACAACCCAAGCAGAACAGACTTAAAAACTCAAAAAATAAATCATATATACATATACACATACACACATTCAAACACACACATATATATGCACAAACACACACAAATACACCCATATACACACATACAAATACATACACACATATACACATATATACACAAAAATATGTATATAGACAAGCACACACATATACACAATATGCATGTACACATACACAAAGAACCCCCATGACCAACAGAAAACACTATAAGGGTTTGGCGGGCATTGACTTTGAATTTGGGAGTTGTAGTTCACCTACATCCAGAAAGCAGTTTGGACTCAAACAATGATGGATCCGGACCAAACTTGGCACAAATATTCCATATGCCCAAATATGAATACAGATGGAGTTTGCGGGAAATAGACATCTGGGAGTTGTAATTACTGGGATTTATAGTTCACTTACAATCAAAGAGCATTTTGAATCCCACCAATGACAGAATTGGGGCAAACTTCCCACACAGAACCCCCATGACCAACAGAAAATACTTAAGGCCATCCAGTCCAACTCCCTTCACCAGGGCAAGAAAATGTAATCAAAGCCCTCCTGACAAAGAGCCATCCAGCCATAGATATGGATAGATATGATTCACACACAGAGAGATATAGGATTATAGATTTGAAAGGGACCCCTAAAGAAGGACAATTCTATGCTGCATGTTCCAGAGTAAGCAAACCAAACAATCTCCACATCAACACTGACAAAGAAATAGCAAGAAATGCTGTTTACCCACAAGCATAAAGGAATTACATATATTAGAAACTTTCTCATTATTTTCCAGATCACCAGACTGGGCCACAGCAATGCATGACAGGGGACGGCTAGTCTATATAAATAAAAATGTAATGTTTGTTTGTGGGATTAACAGAACTCAAAAACCACTGGACGAATTGACACCAAATTTGGACACAAGACACCTAACAACCCAATGTATGTCCACTCAAAAAAAATTGCTTTTGTCATTTGGGAGTTGTAGTTGCTGGGATTTATAGTTCTCCTACAGTCAAAGAGCACTCTGAACCCCACCAACGATGGAATTGAACCAAACTGGGCACACAGTTCTCCCATGACCAACAGAAAATACTGGAATGGTTTGGTGGGCAGTGTCCTTTGATTTTTGGAGTTGTAGTTCACCTACATCCAGAGATCACTGTGGACTCAAACAATGATGGATCTGGACCAAACGAATACTCAATTCACTCCCCAGCAGATTCAGATCAGCACCCTCCCTCCTTTCTTTTAGAAGAAAACTAAAGACGTGGTTGTGGAACTAGGCTTTTGGCTAATGGATATAACAGCTCCTGAACATTGAATCAGACCATATGATTGTTGTAATGGAAAAGGTTTTATGATTCTTTAACCAATGATGTTTTAATTTATTGTATTGTATGTTTTTATCTTGTTATTATAATTGTAATTATTGCGGCATCAAATCGTTGCCATTGTTAGCCGCTCTGAGTCCCCCTGCGGGGGCGAGAAGAGAGGGGTAAAATATTGTAAATAAATAATAAATAAATAAAATAAATATTAGAGAAGACAATTATAAATATTAATTATAATATTATTAATATTAATATTAAATATTAATATTAATTATAAATATTAGAGAAGACAATTATGCTGGGGAAAGTGGAAGGTAAAAGGAAGAGGGGCCGACCAAGGGCAAGATGGATGGATGGCATCCTTGAAGTGACTGGACTGACCTTGAAGGAGCTGGGGGTGGTGACGGCCGACAGGGAACTCTGGCGTGGGCTGGTCCATGAGGTCACGAAGAGTCGGAGACGACTGAACGAATGAACAACAACAACAAAATAAATATGCCCAAATGTGAACACTGGTGGAGTTTGGGGAAAATAGAATCTACTGGAAGGGTTTGGTGGGCAGTGTCCTTTGATTTTGGAGTTGTAGTCCACCCACATCCAGAGATCACTGTGGACTCAAACAATGATGGATATGGACCAAACTCTACACGGATACTCAATATGCCCAAATGTGAACACTGGTAGAGTTTGGGGGAAATAGAATCTTGACATTTGGGAGTTGTAGTTGCTGGGATTTATAGTTCACCTACAATCACAGAGCATTCTGAACCCCCACCAACGATAGAATTGGGCCAAATTGGGTTTCATTTGCTAGTATGAATCAGTTCCAAAGGATTCAGTAAGAGAATCTGATATAAACCGCTGTCTTATAGAATAATACACATAGTTTTGAGAAATAATCTTTCCCTTTTGAAGGGAGATGAGGGAATCTGAGACAAAAAAATAATAAAACACCCAACGGGTACAGTATTTTAGACGAGGAAATTTCCTCTGAAAGGGAAGCAATGAGGCTAGGAGAGGAATAAATGTTGTAGAAATGACAATCGCTCTTCAGTCAGGGCCCGTGACTGCTCTCACTGCTGATAAGATCCAGCATGTGTCAGTTGTCAAGTGTCTCTTGTCACACTTCAATGTGAACTTTACAGCAAAAGAGGGACAAGAGGCAGCGAAGGGGAAAATGGCACGGCTCAGGAGGACTTGTGCACTCAGTGTGACTCCATTTCAATTTTATATTCCAGAGGACTTTGTAGGTGATCCCAGGAATGCAATTATTCTCACCTAATAAAAGCAACATATGCTAAGACAATTAAAAGATTTTATTATGCACCTATTCATTGTGCTTTATTTTAGACAGCAGCAGGTGGGAGGGGAAGAGGCTCTTTGGAAAAGAGATACCAGCAAAATGTGAAAAAGAAGTGCTTTATGAGTAAGATAAGGCAATGGGTATGCAATTAGATAAATAGATAGGTGATAGCTAGATAGCTAGATAGATAAATGATAGATAGATATGCAATGCCTCAGGGGGACAATTACATCTACTACCTTCCAACTGGGAGCCACGATGGTGCAGCGGGCTAAACCTCTAAGCTGCAGAACTTGCTGATCAGCAGTTCAAATCCGCAAGACAGGATTAAACCCTTGTGCTGCTGAACTGCTGACCTCAAGGTTGACCCCAATAAAGATCCATAATATGGATAAGAGTTGTTCAGAAAAATGTTGGAGGGGTTGCCAAGAAAGGGGTACGTATATCCACATGTGGTGGCAATGCAAATATGTACAGAGTTTCTGGGGAAAAGTTATAGTAGAAATAGAAAGTATTATGAAGAAAAAAATTAATATAAATCCAGCGACTATACTGCTATCTATTTACAATACAGATGAATGGAAGGAAAATGAAAAGAATGTGATAACAATGTTGTTAACGGCTGCAAGGCTACTAATAGCAAAATATTGGAAAGAAGAGGTGGAAATTAAGATAGAAGAATGGTACAAGGAAATTTGGAAATTAGCAATAAATGACAAATTAACATGCAATTTAAAAGTTAAAAAGGCCTAAGGAAGGATAATGATTTTGAAAATATATGGAAAATATTTATTGAGGAAACATTAAGGAAAGAAGATGGGAGCCAACCCCCACCAGAAGAAATGAGGTTCTGGTGGGAGTATAAAGAAAAGAAGAACTCCGGAGATGGGGAGCACAAGGGGTAGCACAACTGGGGCAAGGGAAAAAAAAGTAATTATATGAATTATAGAGATTGTTTTTGTAATGAAAGGAATATAAATGCAATAAAAATTATTAGGTGTTTAGAAAAAAAGAGGAGAACAAGTTGAATCGCTGTAAAGAATCTGGCTTAAAGAAAAGAACGAAGTAGTTTTTGTTAAGACTTATACATCTTTATTTCCTACTTTTCTTTCACTGTATTGTTCCACCTCTTTTTATGTATATAGCATTTCTTTTGTGGTTAATAAAAATTAATTATGAAAAAAAAAAGGTTGGAAGTTCCAATCCGTAGATCAGGGTGAGTTCCTGCTGTTAGCTCCAGCTTCTGCCAACCTATCAGTTTGCAAACATGGAAATATGAGTAGATCAATAGGCAGGGGCGGCTCGTCCATTACGCGACGTAAGCGGGCGCAGAACACTTTATTTGCCAGGGGTGCAGAGGTGCCTAAGATCTACAGTGATACTTGCAAGAACACCTCAGCAAGCGACAGTCCAAAAGTGGCAGCCTAAAACCTGAAAGCTCACTCAGTAGCTGAGACCAGATGAGAAGCTCCTTCAAGGCTGGGCAACTTGGAAGGAACTGAACAGACTGTGCTCTAGTACCATGAGACGCAGAGTTAAGGTTAAGAAATGGGGCTACGAAGTGGAGTCCACGACATGCGAATGTGAAGATGAGCAAACCACAGACCACTTATTACAATGCAGCCTGAGCCCCACCACATGCACAATGGAGGCCCTCCTAACTGCAACACCAGAGGCACGCCAAGTGGCAAGCTTCTAGTCAAAGGACATTTAGTGTAATGCCAAGTTTTTAACTTTGTTTGTGTTTTTTCTATACATTGTAACATTGTATTCTCAATTGCGTGTGCAAGTGCGATACACCACCCAGCGCCAACCCAAGAAGTATGCTCACACAAGATGTGGGATGAACAATGGCCACAACTCATTTATTGATAACAGGAACAAGGGTTGGCAGCCAAGCATGTGTCCTGGATCATGATCGGGCAGCCCAATACTGCCCGATCCCGCACACACCAGGGTGCCGCTGGCACAATACCGAGCAGATGCAACTCGGCACCCCTGGGACCACCGGGCGTCCCCCCTAACCACTAGGGGGGATACCAAACCAGATCCAGGGCCCATGCCCCACGCCAACAAGGAGTTGTGACAAGGAGCATGAAACACATAAGTAACTGTTAACAGGTAATCGTGACAAGGTAAACACCGACAAAAGTTAACTGCCACTGAAAACATAAACCGCATGCAGGGTGGGTGGGATGGATCAGCTGTTGCAGGCCGAGTGCCTGCCGGAGAGCCTGGCGGAGAGCATCCTCAGAGGTAGTGAGGTCTGTTGGAACTAGAATGCTTCAGGAGAGAATGCCTCTAGAACATGGCCATATAGCCCGAAAAAACCTACAAGAACCCAGTGATTCTGGTCATGAAAGCCTTTGACAATGCAAAGTATAAGTATGCCTCTGAGTACGAGGGACTGAGAGAGAGCATGACCTGATTGTGTGCTTCCACACACCCACACCATTGTGCAAACTGAATGAATAGGTAAGACCTTTGATCTGATGGACCTTTGATGCGATCAAGCTGAGTGTTCTTGTGTTGTTTTGATAGGATGACAGCAACTACCTTGCATGTCTTCTGGCAAAAGAATCCTCGGGCCACCATATAAATCTGCACTGCAAGTTCTAACTGTTACCCACAAAAGAATCAATGGGCTTAGCATACGTTTTGACTTGCAATTCAGAAAATTAATCCGACAGGTCTACTGTAGTTGGGACGTATGGCCGAGTGGTTATTGATATGACTACAATGGCTACTGCTCTGTTGTTGCTTCTATTTAGTGCCAGCTGCTTCTGTTCTGCAAAGGACAGGAGCAGGATTCAAAACGATCTTGACAGATTAGAGAGATGGGCCAAAACTAACAAAATGAAGTTCAACAGTGACAAATGCAAGATACTCCACTTTGGCAGGAAAACAAAATGCAAAGATACAAAATGGGGGACGCCTGGCTCGAGAGCAGTACGTGTGAAAAAGATCTTGGAGTCCTCGTGGACAACAAGTTAAACATGAGCCAACAATGTGATGTGCGGCAAAAAAAGCCAATGGGATTTTGGCCTGCATAAATAGGAGTATAGTGTCTAGTTCCAGGGAAGTCATGCCCACCCTCTATTCTGCCTTGGTTAGACCACACCTCGAATATTGTGTCCAATTCTGGGCACAACAATTGAAGAGAGATATTGTCAAGCCGGAATGTGTCCAGAGGAGGGCGACTAAAATGATCAAGGGTCTGGAGAACAAGCCCTATGAGGAGCGGCTTAAGGAGCTGGGCATGTTTAGCCTGAAGAAGAGAAGGCTGAGAGGATATATGATAGCCATGTATAAATATGTGAGAGGAAGCCACAGGGAGGAGGGAGCAAGCTTGTTTTCTGCTTCCTTGGAGACTAGGACGCGGAACAATGGCTTCAAACTACAAGAGAGGAGATTCCATCTGAACATGAGGAAGAACTTCCTGACTGTGAGAGCCGTTCAGCAGTGGAACTCTCTGCCCCGGAGTGTGGTGGAGGCTCCTTCTTTGGAAGCTTTTAAACAGAGGCTGTATGGCCATCTGTCAGGGGTGATTTGAATGCAATATTCCTGCTTCTTGGCAGGGGGTTGGACTGGATGGCCCATGAGGTCTCTTCCAACTCTTTGATTCTATGATTCTATGATTCTATGACTGTTTCCAAAAAGGAAGAGAAGGAGAGGTGGAGAGAGCTCCAGCCTTCTCTGCCAAAGGGGTTTCTAAGACCACCAGAAATATATGTTTTCAGATGGTCTTCGGTGACCCCTCTGAAACCCCCTTGCAACGCCCCCCCAGGGATCCCAATACCTCACTCTGTTTGGACCCCAGTTAGAAGGAGCTCCCAGAATTCCTTAAATATCTTCATATTTTCACAAGTGTTGGTGTGCAACTAAAAACCTTGACATAGAATACCACCAGAATGTCACCCACTCTGATAATGTGCTGCTAGCCTTTTTTTGAAAAATCTAATATATAATCCTAGCCTTCCTAGCAGGTTGGGGAGTTAAAAGATAGTCATGGCAGTGCTCAAGAGCACAGTGTTCGTCAATGCGGAGGATTTTTCTTTCTCGTTACCAGGAAAATTTCTAATGACAAGTCATCAAACGGAGCAAAGATCATCTGATTTTTTTTTAGAGCTGGAACCCAGCCAAGCCCATTTGAGATCCAAATCTATACACATTTAAAAAGGCAGGAAGCTATTTTAAAAGGAAATGCTAATGAGCTTCCTGGGATTTCAGATCTTTAAGACCCCTATGATTGAATTTATTTCGATACTTCTCTCCATAAGGAATGTGAAAATGGCCCCAAGTATCTATCGGCATCAAGCTTAGTTGGACAAAGAGGCAGATTCCCTGGTATAGAGTGCTACAAACATGATAGAAGACTGGCAAACGTATTGGTCAAATAAAGTTGTACAATGGCAACAACAACAACAACATGCCATGGGAGGAAAATACTACAATTCTGGCAATTTGTTCATGTTTCTGAGTGCAGTAATGTGATCAATATCAGCTAGAGATGACCCCTTCTATCATCCAGGGAGGCCCTGCTCTCGATCCCACCAGCCTCGCAGGCGCGGTTGGTGGGGACAAGAGAGAGGGCCTTTTTGGTGGTGGCCCCTCGACTCTGGAACTCACTCCCTAAAGACATCAGACAGGCCCCAACCTTGGCAGTCTTTAGGAGGAGCTTGAAGATGTGGTTGTTCCAGTGTGCCTTCCCGGAATAATGATCCCATGGCACTTTGTCCTCCAAAGCACTTTACACTTTTTAGATCTACTCGTATGCCCTTCCACAATCGCCACCATCACCTTTCGTCCATGTCCAAGCATTATTTCCATTTTAACTTTGCATGTGGCCTTCCCACTGTTTTTAATTGCGTGTTGTTTTATTGATAATGTTGTATATTTTATTGTCTATGTTTTATTTTAATTGCTTTTACTGTTGTTGTTCTGCTTGTATTGTTGTATTCGGCCTCGGCCTCATGTAAGCCGTACCGAGTCCCTTGGGGAGATGGTAGCGGGGTACAAATAAAGTATTATTATTATTATTATTATTATTATTATTATTATTATTATTATTATTAGAGGCAAAAGATGTTGCTGCTAAATGTAATATCATCTCTAATACCTAGCCAAGTATTTAGACTTTTCCCTAGTCTGAAAGGAAATGTTTTGCCTTTCGTTTCGCCTGCATCTATGGCAAGCATCCTCAGAGGTAGTGAGGTCTGTTGGAAATAGGAAAATGGGTTTATATATCTGTGGAATGGCTGGGGTGGGGCAAAGAGCTTTTCTCTGCTAGAGCTAGGTGTGAATGTTTCAACTGACCACCTTCATTAGCATTTGAAGGCCTGGCTGAGCCTGGGAAAATCTTTTGTTGAGAGGTGTTAAGATGTGCCTGGTTGTTTCCTCTCTGCTGTTTTGCTGTTGTAATTTTAGAGTTTTTTAATACTGGTAGCCAGATTTTGTTCATTTTCATGGTCTCTTCCTTTCTGTTGAAATTGTCCACATGCTTGTGATTTCAATGGCTTCTCTGTGTAGTCTGACATGGTGGTTGTTGGTGTGGTCCAGCATTTCTGTGTTCTCAAATAATATGCTGTGTCCAGCCTGGTTCATCAGGTGCTCTGCTATGGCTGACTTCTCTGGTTGAAGTAGTCTGCAGTGCCTTTCATGTTCCTTGATTCGTGTTTGGGCAATGCTGTTTGGTGGTCCCTATGTAGACTTGTCCACAGCTGCATGGTATACGGTAGACTCCTGCAGAGGTGAGAGGATCCCTCTTGTCCTTTGCTGAACGTAGCATTTGTTAGATTTTCTTGGTGGGTTTGTAGATTGTTTGTATGTTGTGTTTCCTCATCAGCTTCCCTATGCGGTCAGTGGTTCCCTTGATGTATGGCAGGAACACTTTTCCTCTGGTTGGATCTTCATCTTTACTCTCGTGGCTTGTTCTTGGTCTTGCAGCTCTTCTGATGTCTGAGGTGGCGTCTCCATTGGTCTGTAGAGCCCAGTTGAGGTGGTTCAGTTCATCTTGGAGGAGGTGGGGTTCGCAGATTCTTTTTGCACGGTCTGCCAAGGCTTTAATGGTGCTTCTTTTTGACTTGGGTGATGGTTGGAGTTTTTATGTAGATATCTATCTGTGTGTGTGGGTTTTCTGTAGACGGTGTGACCCAATTGTTGATCTGGTTTGCGGATGACTAGGACATCTAGAAAAGGCAGTCTTCCTTCATTTTCTTTTTCCATTGTGAATTGGATTTTTGGGTGGATGCTGTTAAGATGGTCCAGGAACCTGTTGAGTTCTTCTTCTCCATGGCTCCAAATGGTGAAGGTGTCATCCACATATCTGAACCATATCGTGGGCTTTTTGGTTGCTGTTTCCAGGGCTTGTTTTTCAAAGTGTTCCATGTAGAAATTAGCTATGACCGGGCTGAGAGGGCTCCCCATAGCTACTCCATCTTTCTGTTCATAGAATTCATTGTCCCACTGAAAGTAGCTGGTGGTGAGGCAATGGTGAAACAGAGACGTGATGTCTTCTGGGAACCTCTGGTTGATGAGTGCCATGGTGTCTGCTACCAGGACCATGGTAAATAGTAGGGCTGGGCGGTTTCGTTTCGTTAATTCGTAATTCGTTAAAAATTCGTTTTTTTTTGTTAATGAAGCGATAATGAACCATTCTGGAGCAACTTAAAAACGAAACGAATTTTTCAATTCGTTTCGTAAATGCTTCGTATTTCGTTATGTATTCATTTCGTTATTGGTTTGAGGTCGTTTCGTTATTATTTCCGCATGTCTGGGGCAAGTTTTATAGTTGTTTTTTGTTTAATTAGTGAAAAAAAATTATAATATCACACCAACAGTCAACAACAGAGGGAGAGGGAAGCTTCAGAAGTTTTTTTAGCGTATTGCGCGATCGCGGCCGCCATTAACGAATCGATTCGTTATTGTTTCATTATTGTTTTGTAATTTTTTTACCATTTACGAAATTTCGTAAATATCGAACTTTTTTTAAGGAAAATTTCGGAATTCTTTTAAATATCGAAACGCAAAAAACCCCAAAAAACGAATCGATTTTAGAAACAAATTTTTCCGTTGTTACCCAAGGCTAATAACTGACTATTATTAGACACCACATCAAAGCTGATCAGTTTGTCGTTGGTATTTAGCTTGAGATTGCTGATTTTTTTCTATGAAGTGGGCTGAGTCCTTAATGTAGTGTGTAGTGAGCCCAATAAATAATAAATAAATAATAAATAAACCTGCCAGGTCCTTGATTCTCGAGTAACCCTCTCCGTATATGATGGGGAATAATAATAATAATAATCATCATCATCATCATCATCATCTTTATTTATACCCTGCCACCATCTCCCCGATTGGGACTTGGGGTGGCTCACATGAGACCAAGCTCAACAACACAATACAATAAATGAAATCAAAACAAAAACAACATAATAAATTAGATAAAACATGAGAATACAGCAAACAGTATAAAATTACAATAAAATCATTCATAACACATTGCTGAGAGAGAGCGGCATGCAGAGTGATGGATTTGCCCTGTTGTACCTCCTTTTTTCGTTGAAGCCAGACCAAGCAGGCCTCTTGCCTAGCCTTTCTGATAAAGCCCATTGTTTCTTCTTGGTTGTGTGCCCTTCCAAAATGTTATGAACCCACATGGAACAGCATGTAATATTTCCCAGTGTTTACCACTGTATTAACTTTTTATCTTTGAATTTTCTCTGCACGTTTGCAACATGTTATAGCAATTTGACAGATTATGCTAATATGCTGACATAATGGAAATTCCTTCTCTGTTTTACAGTAAATTCCCTTGCCAGCACAGTTACTTTTAAGGGACTGATGTAAGATCTCAAAGATGAAGGTGGTTCGGAATTCGAGATGAAATGAGAGATGAGAGCCAACACAATGGCGATGCCCTCACCTCTGCCTTCATCTTGCATTCTGAATTGCCTTAATCTCCTGATCTTAAAAGTAACTGAATCCTACTTTGCTCTCGGTTCATTTCTGCTCCGGCGTGTCTGTTTTTCAAGGTAAATTGAATTTGTTTTCCCAATCAAAAGGTCAGAGACAAAATAAAGCCGAGCGTCTTTCCCTCCTCTCGACATTATGATGGCGTTTAAGTGTCGCATTCTGTGCCGTTGTAATTTAAGCAGCCATTTGTAAAAGGTGTGTGTGAGAGAGTGCACACGTGCGCATGTAGAGAGGAATTACTGTACCTTAAATGTAGGTAGTTATAAAAATGGTATTAATTTGCTTAGACCAAGAGATTTTCACAGGAGAGCAACTAGCAGGAAACATTATGAAAATGTCCAAGAGGACTGGTAATTGAGTTGATTAGTATGACCTTGGTTATGAAGGCAATCGAAGAGTGAATGGTGCTTAGGCTGAGTTATAACCCCGTTCCCTTGTTCCGAGATGTAGTGAGCTATGTAATTTGTTCAGGGTGAATCCGAGTGGGCTAGGCGCTTCCTGACAAGGTAATACACTCTTGACTACCCGAGCTTGCCCTGCTGGTTCTTTTACCCCCACAGAGTAAACAGAGTCAGGTCAGAGGAGAAAATGATGAACTGGGCTCTTCCCTCGAGGTTCAATATGTTAATTTTCTCCTGGTAGACATTTTCGGCTGTCAGCAGGTGTGCTTGGAGAATTAAACAAAAAAGGAGCCACGCTTTCTCCAAAGTAAGTCAATAGCATAATTAAAGCCCTGCATTCATGCACAAATTAGAAATTTATTTACTGGGTTGTTGTAGCTTTTCTATGGCAAGCATCCTCAGAGGTAGTGAGGTGAGAACATGGCCATATAGCCCGACAAAACCTACAACAACCCAGTGATTCCAACCATGAAAGCCTTCGACAATACATAAAACTTTTGCAGTGATTCGCTGCAGTGATTCTTCGCATATCCGCATCTTGAGGTTTTTTAAAAAAATCACTGAAGTTTCTGGCAGAAGTCCCATGGTGGCCATCTTGGGAACCTTTACATCTCACAACAAAGCCAAAAGTCTGGACAATGGAGGCAGAAATCCCGGGACCAGCAGGTCTGTATATGGACCTCTTCTGAAATCCCGGAATTTTTTGTCCCTGTTTAAAACCCAAAAAGAAATAGGGTTTTGTGACGAAGATAGATTCTGGGAAGTCATAATCCAACGAGATAGAAAAAACATTACAAACATATATATAATCCTGCTGGAGTGGGCTACGGAAACGGAAGTCATAAAGGAGTGCATGATAAAATGGGCCACCAACATTGGGAGATCTATCAACTATAAAGAATGGGATCAACTGTGGAACAAGAAGATGAAATACGTCTACGCGACGGAATTGAAGGAAAATCATTACAAAATGATATACAGATGGCATATGATGCCACAGAAGTTAAGCTTAATGTATAAGAAAACTTCAAATAAATGCTGGAAGTGTGAATCTCAAGTGGGGACGTACTATCATCTCTGGTGGACCTGCCCCATAGCCCAAAGCTACTGGAAGGAAATCCAAGATCTATCCCAAGAAATACTTAAAACCAAAATCCAAATGAAACCGGAATACTTCCTGCTGGGCATCACAGATAATGACATAGAATTGGACTCCAACCAAGACATCCTCTTTATCTACCTCGTGACAGCCGCCAGAATCGTATACGCCAGGAGATGGAAATCAAAAGAATCTAGCTCAGTGGAGGAGTGGTTACAAAAAATTTGGGACTTGAAAAACATGGACAAGCTAACCTACTATTTAAAAGATTACACAGGTACCCCTTTAAAAAGAACAAACTGGAAGCAATTTGAAGATTTTATGAGTATTCACTAAGAAAAAAAACAGGGCCCTACTAGAAGAATAATAGGACAAAACAAACCATAAACTTATACTAACAAACGTTAAAGGAAGGGGGAAAAAAGGAAAAGAAAACGAGCCAAGAAGAGATTTCAAGACAGAATGAAAGGAAAGAGAGTGTGAACGTCGGAAGGAAGTCAACTCCCCCCCTCCCCACCTTACCCCTTTTCCTTCCCAACCCTATATCCCATCCCCCCTACCCTCCCCCCCTACCCATCACGCTATCCTATCCAGTAACCCCCCCCCCACTGTATATCTATTTTGTAAAATTCTAATAAAGATTTATTTTAAAAAAAACCATGATTTAGTGCTGTCTGGAAGCACCCTTATTGTTCTTGTGTGTCTTCAAGTCACACTTGCCCAGAGTCACTTAATGGGTTTTCATAAGTGTGCAGATTTGAACCCTGGTTTCCAGAATCATAGACTTTCTCAAAAAGCTGAGGTTGGAGGACATNTATAGATAGACCAGGCCATACACTACATATTTTCTTATTAAGTGTTTTAAAATTTGTACTAATGTTCCAGAAAAAAATGTTTTCCCTTTATTGCATTTCTTTTAACTATTCATTCCAGGATTTAAAGCCAGTAAATAAGCATTGTGTCACTGCTCCTTCTGGAGACAAGTCTTTATCCTACATTCATACTCTCAAAAAACCATTTGTTGGACCACAGACTTCAGGACAACTTGAAAGACAAGAGGTAACTAAATATGAGTTTGTAACCATCATTAGCTAGTGGTTTTAAGAAGTGTTCCTTTGATGTTTTATTTTGTTTTTTAAAGAGATATTTTGAATACAAGGAATATGCTGCTTATAATTGTTTCAGTGTAATTCAATTGTTATTTGTGCATAAGCATGTTGATCCTGGATTTTGGATCTGAAGGAAGGGGTTGGTATCATGCTACGTTTCCCTGTTACTTTTGAGCTGAGACACAAAGAGGAATCATTTGAAGCATAAGTCTATCTTGGTATGTTTGGATGCTCTCAGAACTTGCTTTGTGTATATGTCTTCAAGTTATCTGTCTACTTACTGTGATCCCATTAATTTCAAAAGGTTTCCTTAGGCAAGGAGTACCTAAAGGTGCCCCCCCCAATTCCTCTGAAATATAGTATACAGCACCTGCGATTCATTGGCACTTTTCCATCCAAAGCCCCTTCTGCACAGTTGTATAAAATGCACATTGAACTAGATTATATGGCAGTGTGGACTCAGATAATCCAGTTCAAAGCAGATATTGTTGATTATCTGCCTTGATATTCAAGGTTATAAGGCTGTGTGGAAGGGCACTAAGATCTAACCAGGACTGACCCTGCTTAGCTTCCAAAATCAGATAGGATCTGGTGACTTTAAGGTTTTTAGGAATGTCAGTGTTCCCATTTTAGAATTTTCAAACTCCTTGCTTCAGAGGTCCCTTCCACACAGCCATATAACCCAGAATATCAAGGCAGATAATCCACAATATCTGCTTTGAACTGGGAGATCTGAATCCACACTGCTATATAACCCAGTCCAAAGAAGATAATGTAGGATTTTTACAGCTGTGTGAAAGGGACCTGGGTTGACCAATTGGAGTGTGTCTGCAATTAGCATGTAACCCTCCTTGTCTTTGGCACATGAAAATGGAAGAAGTCATTTCCTGCTTTGTTTGCAAGACAACAGCACATGTTATGAAATAATCCTGTAAACCTGGAAAACTCACAGCAGCCCAATCCTGAAAGAGTTTTCTTAGTTTCGGGGAAAAACACTTATGGTCTGGATGCAGTACTTTTTGATACATTACATTTATCAAAATATATCATACACACACACACACACACACACACACACACACACAGAATTAATAAATAAATATTGTCATTTATGGGGGGTTTTCCCAGTGACTGAGGAATTCCTTAGTGAGGAAGGTAAGGTTGTCCTTTAACTAACAAAGGCCCCTTCTACACTGCCAGATAATCCAGATTATCGAAGCAGTAAATCTACATTATTTATTTATTTATTTATTTATTTATTTATTTGCTTTATTTCTATACCACATTTTTCAGCCCTTAACAGGCGACTCAATGCGGTTTACATGGTACAATTATCAAACAGTGTCAGTGCAATTAAAACATAACAATGCAACAAACAGGATCAACAGCATCAATCCACAACAGTTAACAATCAACAAGACAGATCAACAAAACAGACATAACATAACGCCTCAGTTGAAATCAGATCCGTTCTCATAATCCTTGTGCCATTCCTATGTTCCATTTACCGTCTTCCTATGATTGGTTGCACTGCTTAACCAAACGCTTGTTCATAAAGCCAGGTCTTAACCATTCTCCAAAACGTCAGCAGCAAAGGTGCCTGTCTGATGTCTGCCGTTAGGGCATTCCATAGCCGAGGGGCCACCACTGAGAAGGCCCTGTCTCTCGTCCCCGCCAAGCGCGCCTGTGACGCAGGCGGGATCGAGAGCAGGGCCTCCCCAGACGATCTTAATGTTCTGGTCGGTTCATAGGTGGAGATGCGTTCGGAGAGGTAAGCAGGGCCAGAACCGTTTAGGGCTTTATCTGATTTGAACTGAATTATCTTAATCTACACTGCCATATAATCCAGTTCAAACCAGATAATGTGAGTCTTATACAGATGTGTAGAAGGGGCCAAAGATTGTATCATTCAGGTGGGCTTTTGGAAATGACCAGCTGCTGAAGAGGAGGGTTTTTTAAAAAAAATACCAAAGCCTGTAATATTTTCTTCCTTGCCACAAGGACCCAATATAACATTTACAATCCCCCAAGAAAGCCCAGGGTGTATTTTTTTTTACGCTTTCCATTTTGTATTCAATCTGTACCTAAATAACTTTGTGTCTGATGGGATGCGGGTGGAGCAGGGAGGGTATAAAAAGAAGGGCTGAACACTATGAGAGAGAGTGGGGGGAAGTGAAGGGGGTCTACATTGTTAATTGCAGCAATAATATGTTTCATGCTTATGTCTATGCTTGATGTTTTTATAGTTTTAATGGTTATTTTCTATATTTATATGTTACTGATTTGGATATGTGATTTTTTGTATATATGTGAGGCATTGAATTTGCCATTTATTATGTTGTAAGCCATTTTAAGTCCCCCCAGGGGTGAGAAACGCGGTATAGAAATGCAGTTAATAAATAAATAAATAAATAATATTGATATATCTTAAATTGCCACTTTAGTTAAAAACATTTTAAATACCTGTATTTGTTATTTTTTATAATTCAGAATATCATGGAAAAATCAAGAGATATATATGAGGAAAATGATTCCCTTTTGGCTATCCTCAAAAAAGAACAGTATCCTTTGAGCCTGACTATAATAGACAAACTGCAGGAAGAATGCAAGGTTTTGGACTGCAGGGTTTCAGGATTTCTATCTCAGACACAGCTGAGCCACTTACTCTTAAAACACGAAGTTCCTCTGCAATTGCCAACTGTCAAACTCCTTTTCATGAAGTTTTCAAATGCAAATGCTCAAGAATTGGTGAGTTTATACAACATTTGTAATTATAGTAAAAAGGGTTATATGTAATTTGGGTACAATGGGTGTTTAAAAAAAAAAAAAAGCTTGTTTACCATTTTGTAATACAGATGATGTTTCTTAACTATTAAACTAATGTTAAATGCTATGTGTTGTTGTTAACTGCCATCAAGTAAACTTTGACTCATGGTGACAGTATGAATAGCCGCTTCATCACATAGGGCTTTTTTAGCATCCTAGTACACTTCCCTGCCAGTCCAGCGATGAATGGGCAAGCTGCCCATCACATGATGTCACTCCTCCTGCAGAGGCCCCACCCACAACTGGAATTGAAGCATCTTAGAAAGCTTCCTACTAAACATGGTGGGCCTGCCCATGTTGTGTTGGCCCTAATGGAGCAAGCATGGATTCGTGCTGCTTCAGCTATGCTTCCTCCATGTGATTGGGGAAGCATTGCCAAAATCAAGTGGTGTGTGGGGTGACAGAATCACCTCTAATTCCTACTGTTTTGCCACAGTGCTTGGCGAAACAGCATGGGGAGGAGTCCCCTGTGTGATGAAATCCCAAGAGATCTCCAAGACACTCTGTCATCAATAGCCCCACTCAGATCTTGCAGACTCAAAACCATAGCATCCTTACATAAGTCAATTAATCTTCGGTGTTGTTTACCTCTATTCCTATTGCCCATCCCTTTGCTAAGCCTTATTGCCTTTCCTAGGGAGGGGAGGAGGAGTTGCAGTGGTCTATAAGAATTTTATTCCCCTGATCAGGTGCCCCATCCCACAATCCCCTTCATTTGAATGTGCTGGCTTCAGGTTAGGTGACCGGGACAGGATAGGGATTCTGTTGGCGTACCGACCACCCCGCTGCACGACAGTCTCCCTACCTGAGCTAGCAGGAGTGGTCTCGGATATGGCATTGAGCTCCCAGCGGCTTTTAGTCCTGGGGGATTTCAATGTCCATGCCAAGACCTCTCTTTCAGGAGCAGCTCAGGACTTTATGGCCGCCATGGCAACCATGGGCCTGTCCCAATTAGTATGTGGTCCCACCCATACTGCCGGACACACACTGGATTTGGTCTTTTCTCAGGGATGGGATGACAGTGTCGGGGTGGAGGAGCTGACCATCGTTCCATTGCCATGGACCGACCACTACCTGACCAGGTTTAGACTTACTGTATCTCCCAACCTCTGCAGGGGTAGTGGACCCATTAGAATGGTCCGCCCCAGGAGACTTATGGATCCAAATGGTTTCCTGACGGCTCTTGGGGAACTTCCCACCTCCTTGGCTGGTGATTCTGTCGATTCTGCCTTGGTCTCTCGCTGGAATTCTGAGATGACTAGGGCAATCGATACAATCGCCCCGGAACGCCCCCTCTCGAGTAACCGAGCTAGTCATGCCCCTTGGTTCACTGAGGAGCTGGCAGCAATGAAGCGAAAGAAGAGGTGGCTAGAGCACGTGTGGTGCCGGAATCCGACTAAATCAGCCCAAACACATCTGAAAGCCTTTCTAAGGTCCTAAGATGTGGCAATAGCGGCAGCACAAAAAACATCCTTTGCAGCCAATATTGCATCTGCGAAGAACCGTCCAGCTGAGCTCTTTCAAGTTGTCAGGAGTCTGTTAAATCCGCCGAAAAGTGAGATCCCTGACAGCTCGGGAGCTTGCTGTGAAGCATTTGCTCGATTCTTCGCTGATAAAATTGCGCTGATT
>NW_026847993.1:11907992-11931281 GCF_025583915.1 Anolis sagrei ordinatus | reverse complement strand
GCAAAACATCAGGAGAGCATGCTTTTGGAACATGGCCATACAGCCCAGAAAACTCACAACAACCCAGTGATCCCAGCCATGAAAGCCTTTGTGCCAGCAGCCTTTGAACTCCTGTCTGCAATGGCTTTGTAGAGGAGGCCCAAACGGGGAAACAAGGGGAATGCACCAAAGGGCATTATTGTTTGCCTTGCTTAGTAAGCTGTTTGGACCCATCAGAGCTTTACCAAGCAGCTACGTAGGATCTACTTTGCTGATTTTTGGAGTGTGCTTGCTTGAAAGAAAGAAAGAAAGAAAGAAAGAAAGAAAGAAAGAAAGAAAGAAAGAAAGAAAGAAAGAAAGAAAGAAAGAAAGAAAGAGAATTCCAGCCTATCCTTTTACTATTGTGGTTTAAAACAGGGGGTCCCTGGATTGCCGCCTCTCCTTGGCTCTGTCACCGTGCTTGCTGACCCTATAGCAGGCAGGCTCTGACCACCAAATGCGAGTGGAATAAATTATCGCTGACACTCCAATATTTAATTATGCAGCTGTCAGAGCGGCCCTTTCGAAATTCATTTTAATAAAGTGGGAACTTTTTTTTCCCCTTTTCAAGGTGAGAGTCAGGGGAGTCACCTTCTGTGTCAGCCTGAGGTCTCTACCACCAGCTCCACGTTCGCCCCCCCCCCCTTTTTCCAAGTCTGTCACTTGGGCTGATAGAAAGACCAGATAACAGCACTGGTGTCTGCTGGCCCCTTCCCTTCTCCTCCCTCCCCCCCCCCCACCTCCCTTGCCTGAATGAACATCCTTCATTTAAACCTACAATA
The DNA here is from genome assembly GCF_025583915.1 of Anolis sagrei ordinatus. Lineage (NCBI taxonomy): Eukaryota > Metazoa > Chordata > Lepidosauria > Squamata > Anolidae > Anolis > Anolis sagrei. Next base: position 11,930,481 of record NW_026847993.1, on the reverse strand, counting down.
ATGAGGACCTCAAAGTCAGGCAGGCAGCCACAAGGGCAGTTCGTCAGGTTTGGGCAAATGGGGAGGGGGTCGAGAGTGGGGAGGGGAAACAAGCGCCTTGTTATAAAATTCACTCCCGTCGTCTCATAGCTGCAATTCAGAAGCAGTCAGGTTTGACTTGGTATCCTTTTGGTGGAGCGGAAACATTTACTATATGCAGAGGCGGCCCTAGGTAATTTTCAATGGTTAGCAAACAGTATTCCCCCCCCCCCCCAACCAATCACTGATATATTTTTTCTGTTCGTCATGGGAGTTCTGTGTGCCATATTTGGTTTAATTCCATCACTGGTGGAGTTCACAATGCTCTTTGATTGTAGGTGAACTATACATCCCAGTAACAGATCCCCAACCCATCTAAAACACAGACATGTGCCTTTCATCTCAAGAACAGAGAAGCATCCCGAGCTCTGAAGATCACCTGGGAAGGAATCCCACTGGAGCATTGCAGCGCACCCAAATACCTGGGAGTCACTCTGGACCGTGCTCTGACCTACAAGAAGCACTGCCTGAACATCAAGCAAAAAGTGGGTGCTAGAAACAATATCATATGAAAGCTGACTGGCACAACCTGGGGATCACAACCAGACACAGTGAAGACATCTGACCCTTGCGCTATGCTACTCTGCTGCTGAATCATAGAATCATAGAATCAAAGAGTTGGAAGAGACCTCATGGGCCATCCAGTCCAACCCCCTGCCAAGAAGCAGGAATATTGCATTCAAATCACCCCTGACAGATGGCCATCCAGCCTCTGCTTAAAAGCTTCCAAGGAAGGAGCCTCCACCACACTCCGGGGCAGAGAGTTCCACTGCTGAACGGCTCTCACAGTCAGGAAGTTCTTCCTCATGTTCAGATGGAATCTCCTCTCTTGTAGTTTGAAGCCATTGTTCCGTGTCCTAGTCTCCAAGGAAGCAGAAAACAAGCTTGCTCCCTCCTCCCTGTGGCTTCCTCTCACATATTTATACATGGCTATCATATCTCCTCTCAGCCTTCTCTTTCAGGCTAAACCTGCCCAGTTCCCTAAGCCGCTCCTCATAGGGCTTGTTCTCCAGACCCTTGATCATTTTAGTCGCCCTCCTCTGGACACATTCGAGCTTAGAGTCAATATCTCTCTTGAATTGTGGTGCCCAGAATTGGACACAATATTCCAGGTGTGGTCTAACCAAAGCAGAATAGAGGGGTAGCATTACTTCCCTAGATCTAGACACTATGCTCCTATTGATGCTGAGTATGCATGCCCAGTGTGGAACACATCTCACCACGCTAAAACAGTGGATGTGGCTCTTAATGAGACATGCCGCATTATCACGGGGTGTCTGCGCCCTACACCACTGGAGAAATTACACTGCTTAGCCGGTATTGCACCACCTGACATCCGCCAGGAAGTAGCAGCCAATAGTGAAAGGACCAAGGCAGAGACATCTCCAGCTCATCCCCTGTTTGGGTATCAGCCAGCACGCCAACGACTTAAATCAAGAAATAGTTTTCTAAGATCTACAGAGACACTCGCTGGAACACCTCAGCAAGCAAGAGTCCAAAAGTGGCAGGCTCAAACCCAGAACCTCAACCAATGGCTGATACCAAATGAGAGACTCCCCCTGGGCACACAGAAAACTGGGCGACTTGGAAGGCAGCTGAACAGACTGCGCTCTGGCACCACGAGATGCAGAGCCAACCTTCAGAAATGGGGCTACAAAGTAGAATCCTCGACATGTGAGTGTGGAGAAGAGCAAACCACTGACCACCTGCTGCAATGCAACCTGAGCCCTGCCACATGCACCATGGAGGACCTTCTTGCAGCAACACCAGAAGCACTCCAAGTGGCCAGATACTGGTCAAAGGACATTTAATCAACTACCAAACTCACAAATTTTGTACTCTGTATTTTGTATTTTGTCTGTTTGTTTGCTTTGTTCTGTTAGAAATGTAATATAACTGACTGGTTGCTGATGACTCGATAAATAAATACTACAACTTGCATATGTCAAGGTCTATTTTCCCCCAAGAGCGCCTCAAGAGCACCCCTGGGCAAAATCAACTATACTGCAAAGGCTTACTTTGCGTAATGGTTGAGTCGCCCCTGACTATATGGTTTATTTTCATTTAAAGGCTTTGAACTAAAATACAGTAGAGTCGCGATATCCAACAGAAACGGGCCAGCAGAATGTTGGATAAGTGAATATGTTGGATAATAAGGAGGGATTAAGGAAAAGCCTATTAAACATCAAATTACGTTATGATTTTACAAATCATTTATTTATTTATTTATTTATTTATTTATTTATTTATTATTTCGGTTGCTTCTACCCCGCCCTTCTCACCCCGGAGGGACTCAGGGCGGCTTACAAAAGCAAGGCACAATTCGATGCCCGCATCACATAACAGCAATAAGACAAATAACATCAGTTAACAGAAAACAGCAATTCTAGCAATAACATCAATTAACAGAAAACAATAATTATTGTAAGGCAAAAACAACCATAAAACCAATAAAAGCAATAAAACCAATACAAACCATTTCTCCTCATTGACGGTCAGCGTTTCGCAATCTCATAGTTCAAATTCCAATTCCACAATTGTCAGTCCTTTCAGTCCTATCCATCTGGTTGTCCATATCTAGTTGTCAGATTGCCCAAAGGCCTGGTCCCACAACCACGTCTTTACCTTCCTCCTGAAGGAGAGGAGGGATGTTGATGCCCTAATTTCCCCTGGGAGTGAGTTCCACAGGTGAGGGGCCACCACTGAGAAGGCCCTGCTCCTCATCCCCACCAGCCTCACTTGTGATAGCGGTGGGGTCGAGAGCAGGGCCTCCCCAGATGATCTCAGATTCCGGGTGGGACATAGAGGGAGATACGTTCGGACAGATACACTGGACCGGAACCGTAAAGGGTTTTGTAGGTCAAAACCAGCACCTTGAATTGTGCTCGGAACTGAACCGGCAGCCAGTGGAGCTGACACAACAGGGGGTGGTGTGCTCCCTGTATGACGCTCCGGTGAGCAATCTGGCTGCCGCTCGTTGGACCAGTTGAAGTTTCCGAACAGTCTTCAAGGGCAACCCCACGTAGAGTGCATTGCAGTAGTCTATTCAGGATGTAACAAGAGCGTGGACCACTGTGGCCAGATCAGACTTCCCAAGGTACGGGCGCAACTGGTGCACAAGTTTTAGTTGTGCAAAAGCTCTCCCGGCCACCGCTGAGACCTGGGGTTCCAGGCTCAGCGATGAGTCCAGGATCACTCCCAAGCTGCGAACCTGTGTCTTCAGGGGGGGTGTAACCCCATCTAACACAGGCTGTAACCCTATGCCCTGTTCGGCCTTACAACTGACCAGTAGGACCTCTGTCTTGTCTGGATTCAGTTTCAATTTGTTAGCTCTCATCCAGTCTGACACAGCAGCTAGACACCGATTCAAGGTCTGGACAGCCTCCTTGGTGACAGGTGAGAAGGAGTGACAGATCTGGACATCATCTGCGTAGAGATAACACCTCAGTCCGAAACTCCAAATGATCTCCCCCACATCATCATGTTTTACAACAAATCGACAGAAAAAGGAGTTCAATACACGGTAATGTTATGGAGTAATGACTGAATTTACAAATTTAGCACCAAAACTGAAAAGGGTTATTTCTTTCTCCTACTCTGGACTGCATTGGATAATATAGAACGTTGGATGAGTGAGGGTTGAATAAGCGAGCCTCTACTGTACCAGGATTCCAAAACACTCCCAAATCTAAAACTGGCTACAGTGTTCCCTCACTTATCGCAGGGGTTCCGTTCCAGGACCACCGGTGATAAGTGAAAATCTGCAAAGAAAGGACGCTATATTAATTTTAATATTTATACATTATTTTAGTATAATGTTACTTCACCTTGTTGACGGGAAGCTTCCCACCGGAGTGGAAATCATCTATCCAACAGATGGCAAGCTATTTAACCTCAGCAGACTGAAAGCCAAAACCAAGGTTACAACAACAGCTGTTATAGAACTCCAATATGCTGATGACAATATCATCTGTGTGCATTCAGAAGAAGACCTACAAGGCACTCTAAAGACCTTTGTAGAAGCATACGGGAAGCTCATTCACTGGACCAAATTTGGCACAAATACCCAATATGCCCAAATTTGAATACTYGTGGGGTTGGGATGGGAGGATTGGTGGGTGGGTGGGAGGATMGGGTTTGGTGGYCATTGACCTTGAGTTTAGGAGTTGTAGTTCAGCTACATCCAGAGAGCACTGTGGGTTCAAACAATGATGGGTCTGTACCAAACTTGGCACAAATACTCAATATGCCCAAATATGTACACTGGTGAATTTTGGGGGAAACAGACCTTGACTTTTGGGAGTTGCTGGGATTTATTGTTCATCTATATTCAAAGAGCATTCTGAACTACACCAACAATGGACTTGAACCAAACTTGGCACACAGAACTCCCATGACCAACAGAAAATACTGGAAGGGTTTAGTGGGCATTGACGTTGGGTTTTAGAGTTGTAGTTCATCTACATCCAGAGAGCAACAATAATGGATCTGGATCAAACTTGGCACGAATATTCAATATGCCCAAATGTGAACACTGGTGAAGTTCGGGGAAAATAGACCTTGACATTTGGAAGTTGTAGTTGCTGGGATTTATAGTACACCTACTACCAAAGAGCATTCTGAATTCCACCAACAATAGAATTAGGCCAAACTTCCCACACAGAACTCCCATGACCAACAGAAAATACTGTCTGTGATGATCTTTGGTGACCCCTCTGACACCCCCTCGAGACCCCTTCAGGGGTCCTGACCCCCAGGTTGAGAACCACTGCCATAATGCATGGAAATGCAATGAGATCACCTGTCACAATAGAGAGGCAGGTCCATTTGTCGGCAATGAGCATCTGCCGTCCAGCAGGCAGCTCATGCCACTCCGCTCCATCCTGACCTGCAAACTACCTGCAGCTCTTTTTGAAAACATCCTGAAAGGCAATTTCTTTAAAAACTGTGAATTCAAAAGTTCAGACATGTTTTAAAAAAAACTATATAGCCTGCTCTTGGAAAAGTACAGAGGAAGCCGTTCTGGCCTCCCTGAGAATATAAGGGCCTTGCCCTATTTGGTTCTGTTTTACAACATCGAATTTCAGTGCTTTATTCGGTCCGACTATCCGCCCAAGTTCCTCAGCATTTGTATAATATAGCCTGCCACAATGTAGGTCATTATGCAAGCAACACTGTTCCACATCCAGGAGATTTCCCCCCGTAAAAACCTGTCTCAATCATAGCATTTTTGATGGGCCTTTCAAAGTCAGCTTTGCTCCTGGAGGAAGGTGATGGGCTAAAGGAAATCAATAGGGCATGCATCACTTTTGAGCAAATGGTAGCAACATCAATTGAGAAGGAAAAGATATGTCACATCACCTGCTAGGGGGTACCACTTAGGCAACCAGCAATGGCTCTGCTCAAGGGACTAGCTGACATCTTAAAATAGAAAATTGGGCACTGCACATACCGCACACCTTCCATGCGCAGGGAAGTCATCCTGTTTATGACTTCATACAGCTTCAACTTGCATTTTGGTTATATACACACAGATTCTAGACAATTTCATTGAATACTGCAACACTACAACAGCCACCATGATACATGTTTTGGTAAACTTCTTAACCTGCAGGGGATCTTCTTGGTGTGTTGTTGAAGACAGTTCTGTATGTCAAAGTGCAGCTACCCAACAAAGCCCATATTACCCCCCCCCCAAAAAAAAAAAAATACTGAATGCACTTGCATTGCTTACCAGTTAGTTTATAGTCAGGATAATAATAATAATAATAATAATAATAATAATAATAATAATAATAATCTATATAAATAAAAATGTAATGTTCGTTTGTGGGATTAACAAAACCCACTGGACGAATTGACACCAAATTTGGACACAAGACACCTAATGTATTGGCAAAGGCTTTCATGGCCGGAATCACTGGGTTGTTGTAGGTTTTTTCGGGCTATATGGCCATGGTCTAGAGGCATTCTCTCCTGACGTTTCGCCTGCATCTATGGCAAGCCTCCTCACTACCTCTGAGGATGCTTGCCATAGATGCAGGTGAAACGTCAGGAGAAATGCCTCTAGAACATGGCTCTATAGCCCGAAAAAACCCACAAGAACCTAGTCCAATTTATGCCCTCCACTCAAAAAAAATGATTTTGTCATTTCGGAATTGTCGTTGCTGGGATTTATAATTTACCTACAATCAAAGAGCATTCTGAACTCCACCAATGATGGAATTGGGCCAAACTTAGCACACAGGGCTCCCATGATCAACAGAAAAAACTGGAAGGGTTTGGTGGACATTGACCTTGAGTTTGGGAATTGTAGTTCACCCACATCCAGAGAGCACTGTGGACTCAAACAATGATGGATCTGGACCAAACTTGGCACGAATATTCCATATGCCCAAATATGAACACTGATGGAGTTTAAGGGAAATAGACCTTGACATTTGGAGTTGTAGTTGCTGGGATTTATAGTTCACCTACAATCAAAGAGCATTCTGAACTCCACCAATGATGGAATTGAACCAAACATGGCATACAGGACTTCCATGACCAATAGAACACACTGGAAGGGTTTGGTGGGCATTGACCTTGAGTTTGGGAGTTGTAGTTCACCTACATCCAGAGAGCACTGTGGACTCAAACAATGATGGATCTGGACCAAACTTGACACAAAAATTCCATATGCCTAAATATGAACACAGATGGAGTTTGGAGGAAATAGACCTTGACATTTGGGATTTGTAGTTACTGGGATTTATAGTTCACTACAATTAAAGAGCATTCTGAAACCCACAAATGACAGAAATGGGGCAAACTTCCCACACAGAACCCCCATGACCAACAGAAAATACTTAAGGCCATCCAGTCCAACTCTCTTCACCAGGGCAAGAAAATGTAATCAGAGCCCTCCTGACAAAGAGCCATCCAGTCATAAATATAGATAGATATGATTCTCTCTCACACACACACACACACACAGATATAGTATCATAGATTTGAAAGAGACCCTTAAAGAAGGACTATGATATGTTGCATATTCCAGAGTAGGCAAACCAGACACTCTCCGGATCAACACTGACAAAGAAACAACAAGAAATACTGTTTACTCACAAGTAGAAAGGAATTACATATATTAGAAACCAACACTTTCTCATTACTTTATTTTCCAGATCACCAGACTGGGCCACAGCAACGCGTGGCAGGGGACAGCTAGTAGTAGTAATAATAATAATAATAATAATAATAATAATAATATAACACTTTATTTGTATCCCGCTACCATCTCCCCAAGGGACTCGGTGCGGCTTACATGAGGCCAATCCCACAATATATCAATAAACAAAACATCAGTAAAATAAAACATCAATAACAATCCATACAAAATCATAAATCACATAAACAAAACAGACATTAAGCAATCAACAGTAACATATAAACATTTAAAACCAATGGCTGGGCCAAATGTGATAGATCAAAATTAAAAAATAGTGCTGATGTGAACAAGGTAGGATCTAATTTGGATAGGATTTTCAGAGTGAATGAGGGAATGCAGTCAATCCTAAAGCAGTAGTAAAGTGCATTTTGAGGACATAATGCTGAGAGTTTTCCTTATTCTGGGAAGGCACACTGGAGCAACCACATTTTCAAGGTCCTCCAAAAGACTGCCAGAGTTGGGGCATGTCTGATGTCTCTGGGAAGTGAGTTCCAGAGTCGGGGGGCCACCACCGAAAAGGCCCTCTCCCTCGTCCCCACCAATTGCACCTGCGAAAGAGGCGGGAGCATGAGCAGGGCCTCTCCAGATGATCAAGAGATCGTGTGGGTTGGTATACAGAAATGCGGTCAGGATGCTGGTTTTGAGTGAGCCCTATAGCATTGATCTAGTGCAGTGATTCTCAAACTGGGGTCCCCAGATCTTTTTGGCCTTCAACTCCCAGAAATCCTAACAGCTGGTAAACGGGCTGGGATTTCTGGGAGTTGTAGGCCAAAACACCTGGGGATCCACAGGTTGAGAACTATTGATCTAGTGTGTGTCACAAACTGCCTTGCCCTACACATACTTCCTTGTCAACAGTCCACCCCATCACGCCTGCGAGACGTGGACTATCTACAGACGTCACATGCAACTCCTAGAATGATTCCATCAGCGTTGCCTCCAAAAAATCCTGCAAATCTCTTGGGAAGACAAGTGGACAAATGTCAGCATGCTGGAAGAAGCAAAAACCACCAGCATTGAAGCGATGGTCCTCCACCATCAACTCCGCTGGACCAGCCACATTGCCCAGATGCCTGACCACCATCTCCCAAAGCAGTTGCTCTACTCTGAACTCAAGAATGGAAAATGGCATGTTGGTGGGCAGGAAAAGAGATTTAAAGATGGGCTCAAAGCCAACCTTTAAAACTCTGGCATAGACACTGAGAACTGGGAAGCCCTGCCCTTGAGTGCTCCAGCTGGAGGTCAGCTGTGACCACCAGTGCTGTAGAATTTGAAGAGGCATGAATGAAGGGCGAAATAGAGAAATGTGTGAAGAGGAAGGCGTGTCAAGCTAACCCTGACCAGTACCGCCTTCCACCTGGAAACCAATGTCCTCACTGCGGAAGAAGATGCAGATCAAGAATAGGGCTCCACAGTCATCTACGTATCCTACTTGAACAATGAGAAATCGCCTAACAACACATCATGAATTGCTTAGCTTTCTCAGGCTAAGCTGAAAACCACAAAGAACAGAGTCTTTTCTGAAGGGGCACCCTTCCCATGAAATCGTTTTCTGAAAGAGGGGTTCATCTACACCACACATTTAATCCTCTCCTGTGTACTGTCAAAGGTTTTCATGGCCGGAATCACTGGGTTGCTGTATGGCCAAGTTCTAGAAGCATTCTTTCCTGATATTTCACCTGCATCTATGGCAGACATCCTCAGAGGTTGGGAGGTCCATCACTCAACTGGCTGAATGATGGAAATATTCAACCGGATTCTTGTTACTTGCATAATGGATCTCCTTCTCTCTACACCTCTGATGTCCAGTAAAGTATGAACGTGTCCATTAGGCAAGACATGATGGCATTATCCATCTCTCTAGTGATGCTTTTACTCCAGTTGGGAGCAGGGTCTCCACCGGAATGCACACAAAGTCATGTGATGTCTAGTGTGGGACTCCATCCTCTAAATCAGTGTTTCTCAACCTGGGGGTCGGGACCCCTGTGGGGGTCGCAAGGGGGTGTCAGAGGGGTTGCCAAAGACCATCAGAAAACATAGTATTTTCTGTTGGTCATGGGTTCTGTGTGGGAAGTTTGGTCCAATTCTATTGTTGGTGGGGTTGAGAATGTTATTTCATTGTAGGTGAACTATAAATCCCAGCAACTACAACTCCCAAATGTCAAGGTCTATTTTTCCAAAACTCCACCAGTCTGGTCATGTGAGTTCTGTGTGCCAAGTTTGGTTCAATTTCATCATTGGTGGTGTTCAGAATGCTCTTTGATTGTAGGTGAACTATAAATCCCAGCCACTACAGCTCCCAAATGACAAAATCAATCTCCCCCAACCCCACCAGTATTCAAATTTGGGCATATTGGGTATTTGGGATTTGAAGATACATCCTGCATATCAGATATTTACATTACAATTCATAACAGTAGCAAAATTACTTCTGGAAATATATAACAGACATCAAATTACGAAGTAGCAATGAGAATGTTATGGTTGGGGGTCACCACAACGTGAGGAACTGTACTAAGGGGTCGCGGCATTAGGAAGTTTGAGAACCACTGCTCTAAATGATGGTTTGCTTTTGTCTTAATGTATGTTGAAAGTGAAAACTAGTATCTGTTGAGTAAAGACACACTACTCTATCTGAAAGTGGCCGGGAGGGGGGGGGGGGATAGAAGCAATTTGTAGCCAAAACAGCAAACAGTGCATTGTTTTGTGAGTTGAACAGAAAGCACACCTTGAAATAATATGCAGATCTAGGTGTGTATTTTTTTCAACCTGACAGTTTCAGTCCTCATGCAAATCCAGATGCAATACTGCGGAAACTTTCTGATGAATGGTGCACTTGAAACAGCATAGGTCACTGCCTTGCGCATTAAGCAATGTTGTTATGACAGTCTTTCTTTCCATACATCCAAACAGACTTACAATACACTTTGCAGAATCACATTCGTCAATGATTTGGCAGGGAACAGTGATTATGGGAAGAAAGGTACAAAATGGGCCTCCCAAAACAGACACACACACAAAACCAGATCCCCACAGCAAATCAAAATCCCGTTGCAAGTGTCTAATGGCACACCGAGCGAGAGAGATTCAATTACATTAAAAATTCTGACATGTACCAAAGGACAGTCTGAAACCAACATGGGGGTTGCAGCAGGGCTATGGGAAAGTACATATGCATTCTGACTCTTAGGGCAGATATATATATTTATTTATTTTACAGTATTTATATTCTGCCCTTCTCACCCCGCAGGGGACTCAGGGCAGATTACAATGTACATACACATGGCAAACATTCAATGCCATAGACACACCACATATATAGACAGACACAGAGGCAATTTAAAATTCCAGGGGAGCTGTCCCTTCACCATCCATTTGTGACACTGATGAAGTACTTCCTCATTCTTTGCATGCTTGCTAGAGATTTTTATGGCCTCGTAAATTAGTTAAATTAGCCTCCCGGCATAAGTGGTACCTAAATTTCCTACTTGGCAGATGCAACTGTCTTTCGGGCTGCAAGCTACACAAAATTGGTCGGAAGCTCACTCTGACCCGGGCTGGCTTCGAACTCATGACGTTTCAGTCAGTAATGATCTTAATGCAGTTGACTCCCAGCCAGCTGCGACACAGTCCTGCCACAGATTTAGATAGCCCCTTCATTGTGGAAGGAGACTGGCCAGACAACATTCTGGGCAACCCGGAATTAATTCAGCACAAACCAGGAAAACCCTAGTTTATAGTTCACCTACTATCAAAGAGCATTCTCAACTCCACCAATGTTGGAATTTAACCAAACATGGCACACAGAACTCCCACGAGCAACAGAAAACACTAGAAGGGTTTGGTGGGCATTGACCTTGAGTTTGGGAGTTGTAGTTCACCTCCATCCAGAGAGCATTGTGGACTCAAACAATGATGGATCTGGACCAAACTTGGCATGAATATTCCATATGCCCAAATATGCACACAAATGGAGTTTGGGGAAAATAGACCTTGACATTTGGGAATTGTAGTTACTGGGATTTATAGTTCACCTACAATCAAACTTCACTGACAATATAATTGGTCCAAACTTCCCACACAGAACCCCAATGACCAACAGGATATACTATGTTTTGTGGTGGTCTTCCATGACCCTTCTGACACCCCCTCATGTCCTCCCGCCCGGGTCGCAACTCCAAGGTTGAAAAATGCAGCCTTAAAGCCAAAAAATAAAAAATACATTACAACACATGCGCAAAACCACATATATACACATATACACAAATATATACACACACATACACACACATATATACACACGAAACACATATACACAGACTGGGCCACAGCAACGCATGGCAGGGGACATGTAATGTTCATTTGTGAGATTAACATAACTCAAAAACCACTGGACAAACTGACACCAAATTTGGACACAATACACCTATCAGGCCAACAAGTGACCATCACTCATAAAAACACTGAAAAACACAGAAGGGACTTTGAAAAGGCGAAAAAAGCAAAAAGACGCTACAGCGCATGCAGAAAAATGACTCCCCGGCAAACAAAACACACAATAGCAAATCCTCTCTCTCTTCCGGACTACAGCTCCCAGAATCCCCTAGACCAAGCCCTTTAGGAGAGGAGGATGGTCCAAAAGCATTGCTTCCAACCTGAAATCTTTCTTCTCCTTGGATTTCTTTGAGAGCATCCCAAACTCTTCATATTTCCAATTTATTATTCCTGGACTGCAACTCTCAGATTAGACAGATTTAGATAAGTAGGTAGATAGATCAATCAGGAGGACTGTTGGGAGTTGCAGTCCAAGAATAGGTAGAGAAGGAAGAAAGGGGAGAAAAAGGAAGGGAAAGAAAATGGGGAAGGAAGGAAGAGGATGAGAAGGAAGGAAGGAGAGAAGGAAAGAAGAAAGGGAAGAAAGGAGGGAAAGAATTGAGAGAAAGAGGAAGGGAAGGTTGGCCACAGCAACACGTGGTGGGTACAGCTAGTGTGTGTGTGTATGTACACACACACACACACACACACACACACAACCTAGGGGTGGAAAGGGAGGAAGAAAGATCTTTCAAGATGCAGGTAGCTATTCCTTTCTGACCCTGCCCGGCTGAGAGGCAAATTACATTAGAAAATGACGTGCCATTCATCTCACGAGTAGTTGCAGGAACATTTAGCTAATTAAATGATTAATAAATTTAACACTGCTTTATAATTTCATTTAGCCATGTTGGAAATCACACGGTGTGCTGCGTGTGCACCGAATGAGATTAGGTGGGAGTTGGGGGTTTCGCCGGCTGCCCTGATAATTGAGATTAGTCTATTACTACAGTGACCTTTTTAACTTTTATATTCTCTTGTTAAAGTGGAATAAAATTTTATTCACTTTTAAGGAATATTTACTTAGGGAAAATTTACATAAAATTAAAAGAAACAGCAAAGCAAGGAAGCTTAGTGGGGAAATCAGCTTTATTTTGCTTCAGCTGCCAATTAAGCCTTTCCATTACTTCGCTTTCATCTTTCAGGGAAATTGGTTCATAATTCTGAAGTGTACACAGAGAATTAAGTAGGAACTGGCCAGGATGTGAATTATGTGAGTTATGGACTCAGATATACGAATATCTGGAACTCTTTTTGTAACTAAGCAATGGAATGAAAGTCGACCTTTTTTATAACCTGTTGATTGTGGAAGAAGTGGAATTAATGCTCACTATTTCTTAGCCAGTACAAAGCCTGGTGTTGTCAATGCTCTGAATGGCATCCCGCCTAGATTACTGCAACGCTCTCTACGTGGGGTTGCCTTTGAAGACAGCTCGGAAGCTTCAATAGTCCAACGCTCGGCAGCTATGATACTAACAGGAGCGGGACGCAGGGAGCATACAACCCCCCTGTTGCGCCAACTCCACTGGCTGCCGACTTGCTACCAGGCTCAATTCAAAGTGCTGGTGTTGACCTTTAAAGCCCTAAACGGTTCCGTCCCAAGCTACCTTTCTGACCGCATCTCGGCCTATGAACCCACCAGGACTTTGAGATCTTCCGGGGAGGCCCTGCTCTCGATCCCACCAGCTTCACAAGCACGGCTGGCGGGGACAAGAGACAGGGCCTTCTCGGTGGTGGCTCCCCGGCTGTGGAACGCCCTTCCCACAGATATTAGATTAGCACCATCTCTAATGGACTTCCGCAAAAAAGTAAAGACCTGGTTATTTGTGCAGGCGTTCAAATAATTAGTGTAAGACTGGTAATGACATAGGAATGGAACAATGGATGACGAATCTGGATCATGTTTTTAGTGACGAGACGCTAGTGAATGGTTATCATAGTAATTGCGTATTAATTGTGTATTAGATTAGGTTATTAACTGTTTTATATTGGTGTTTGAATTCTGCTGTGTTCTGTGTCTTGTGAACCGCTGTGAGTTGCCTTCGGGCTGAGAACAGTGGTATAGAAGCAAAGTAAATAAATAAATAAATAAATAAATGGCTGAGAATGGGCACAACCGGTGATTACAATTCTTGCAGTTTGTCTTATTTTAAAAAATGTTATGGTTAAAACTTAAAACGATTCTAGAAAATTAGTAGATTTGTGAATTGCTTCGAAACTTGGCAGGCCTGCAGTTGTACATGGGGTCTAAAACTGAGGTAGGATGCATGCAGATAAGTCTTAAAATGGCTGAGGATTGAGCCTTTAAGCAGGAGCTCCAACTTTATTTGCTTTGTATTGAGTGTTTGCTTGCAGTCCAGGGTTTCAGAGGTTCTGTAGAAAGGTGGCTTCCTTTGGTTGCAGTCATAAGGCAAGTCACCTGCTCATCATCGTTAAGTTTTGGTCCCGCCCCTTGTTCAGGGCAATTGGGAAGGGAAGGGAGCCATTTTTTAGTTAGTCTCAGCAAGGAAAGCTAATGTACAGGACGTGTGCAAGCTTTCCCTGTACAAAAGCTTCAACCCTTAAGACTTTCCAGGGGAGAACAGTCTTAAGAGTCTCCAAAGATTTCCAGGAAACAGCCCTAAAGACCAAAGAACTCCAGCTGGAGAATCTACTAGCCTTACTGGTAGGTCCACTCGGCATTCGAAGACGCAGTTTGACCCGGTAGCGGAGCCCACATCAGTAAGAATTAGATTACAGTCAGCCTGGGAGAAGTTAAAAAAGAGGATTTTCCTTTAAAGTAAAGAATTAGTTATTGAAGACAATTGCCTGTCCTTCGTGGACAAGATTAGGAAGCCACCAGTTGCATAAAAGCCTGGAATCATTTGTTTAACTTTACTGAAGACAAGAGAAGTTTCTGTTTGATTGTTCATTAATAAAGGACTTTGTTATACTTCACAAACCATCTAAAGACCATTTGTGGTGGAAAACCTCTGAGAACTTCTCTTCGGGGCCCTTGGCTTCCCGCTGGGCTCAAGTCACACGTCCTATTTAAAGACAATTATTTACAGGCCCAGCGCGCGACAAAACAGTAGCCAATGAGCCATATCTTTCCCAAATGAAAACAGCAGAACTCCGCTCCGTTCAAGTAACTTCCCAGTAAACGGACTAATAATAATAATAATAATAATAATAATAATAATAATAATAACTTTATTTGTACCCCGCTACCATCTCCCCAAGGGACTCGGTGCGGCTTACATGAGGCCGAGCCCACAATACAACAATAAACAATAACAACAGTAATACAAAACAATAAATAAACTCATAAGCAGAAAATAAGCAATAAACATTAACAATAACACGACGATTTAAAAACCTATGGCTGGGCCAAATGCAATAATTAATTTTTTTAAAAAAAATAATGCTGGGCATGACAAGGTGACATATAACTAGGATAGAAGTTTTGGAGAGGGATGAAATGTGCAGACAAACCTAGATCACTAGTAAAGTGCGTTTAGGGACATATTGCTGGGAGTTTCCTTATTCTGGAAAGGCACAATGAAACAACCACGTTTTCAGGCTCCTCCTAAAGACTGAGGGATCTTCCAACAATGGGCCCCAGAATGGCATGCCTTTTGCCTGAATTGCACACCTCTATTCAGGGGCGGCTCAACTCATTACGCAAAGTAGGCATTTGCAGTATAGTTGATTTTGCCCAGGGGCGCTCTTGAGGCGCTCTTGGGGGAAAATAGACCTTGACATATGCGTGTGCTATCGCACGCTGGGCCTGTACATAAGACTGTAGACAGGACATAAATTCTGTGTGCCCAACAGGAAGCTGGGGCTGCCTCAGATCAAAGGCCTTTGGATTTCCTTAAACTGAGTCTTTAGATTGCTTAAAGGTCCAACAAAGTTCTTTATTATTGAAATCAAACAGGTACTTCAAGGCTTTCTTAATAGTCTATTGACTCTCTCAATCTTGTCCACAGGGGACAGGCACTATCTTCATAACTGTATTTTAAATAATGGGGAAATCCTTAACCTCTTATCTGGGCAGTCTGTCTTTTCCTCTGTTGGCTTGGAGCCCCTACACCCGGTACCAACTGCTTCTGGCTGCCGCGAGTGACCCTTACCAAGCAGAGCTTTGTAGACTTCCAGGGGAAAAGAAGGTGTTCAGATTTCAGTGATGGCTGGCTGAAGGGCTGTGGGACCGGATTCCCTCAGCAAAGGAGTTGTAAGGCTGTAAAATCCTCAGCAAAGGAGCTGTGTTGAGACTGTGTCTCTCTTGCCAAGCTATGGGCTGTATATCCCCGGCCAAGCTGTAGAAGACGAAGCTTTCTACAGGAGCTCTTGGTTTTATGTCCTGTATGAAAGGCTTCTCTGTGTAGACTGACCCAAAATGGCTCCTATTCCCTCCAAAACCCAAAAAGAGGGCGGGACCAGGGAACCTAACAATAATAGACAGGTCATAGATCCAATAAATGCAAACTAAGGAAAGCCATCTAACTGCAAAGGCATAGAACATTAAAATACATGCAGTAATCAACAAATAGTAAGATGAGCTGGAGCTCCTGGTGCGACTGTACCAGAACAATGCGAGTTGTAGTTACTGGGATGTATAGTTCACCTACAATCAAAGAGCATTCTGAACTCCACTTTATTTGTGGAGTTGGAACTGAACCAAATATGGAACTGAACCAAATATGGCACACAGGACTCCCACGATGAACAGAAATAGATATATCAGTGATTGGTTGGGGGGGGGGGGGCAAAATACTGTTTGCTTACCATTGAAAATTTCCTAGGGCCGCCTCTGCCTTTATTTTACAGCTAGAGATTGCTTATGAAGTACCAGAGTGCAACTGGAGGGTGTTCCTGATGTGTATTTTCACCATCCACTAACAGAGTTTCATTGCATTATTGCAACTTAGGAACAGATTAATAGAGTACACTAATATGCAGAATCTTAGCCCAAATCTTTACATGATTACATAAGTGAATATTCAACTTCTGCTTGGGGTTACTGGATTCTCTCCTCTGTATATATGTTTTGGGCTAAAGCCAGAAGCGCAAATATACATCCCACACAGTGGGAATTGAGGGGAATTGTGCTGTCAGCTAAAGACATGACAGGATCAAGATAACGCTTATCCGTCCATAACTGTGCAGAGAAGGGAAGAGGCACTCCTTTTAGCAAAAACCTACCCCCCCCCCCCAAGGCATCATAAAGCAAAGAATCCCACTGAAAGTATAGTCACAAGAAATCAATTTTGGTTTTATATTTTATACATAATGGTTGGAATCCTCTATCAAAGCCTATGTTACATAATTTTACTGTCTTGGGCACTGAAAAGTGGAAAGCTAAATTCCAGAAATAAAATATTCACAGGGATAACCACCACACATGATGGTGAGATTGCCAACTCATCACCTTGTCACCAATCTATATAAATAAAAATGTAATGTTCGTTTGGGATTAACATAACTCAAAAACCACTGTGCGAATTGCTGCCAAATTTGGCCACAAGACACCTACTAACCCAAGGAGTGACCATGACACAAAAAATGGATTTTGTCATTTGGGAGTTGTAGTTGCTGGGATTCATAGTTCACCTACAATCAAAGAGCATTCTGAACTCCACCAATGATGGAATTGAACCTAATATGGCACACAGAACTTCCATGACAAACAGGCAACACTAGAAAGGTTTGGTGGGCATTGACCTTGAGTTTGGGAGTTGTAGTTCCCCTACATCTGGAGAGCACTGATGGATCTGGACCAAACTTGTCACGAATACTCAATATGTCCAAATATGAACACAGATGGAGTTTGGGAGAAATAGACCTTGACATTTGGGAGTTGTAGTTACTGGGACTGATAGTTCACCTACAATCAAAGAGCATTCTGAACCCCAGCAATGATAGAATAGGGGCAAACTTCCCACACAGAATCCCCATGACTAACAGAAAATACTTAAGGTCATCCAGTCCAACTCTCTTCACCAGGGCAAGAAAACATAATCAAAGCCCTCCTGACAAAGAGCCATCCAGCCATAGATATAGATAGATAGATAATTAGATATGATTCACTGGAGTGCCGTTCAGGGTGAGAGAAGTACTCCCCTGTTACTGAAGTTCCACTGGCTGCCGGTCTGCTTCCAGGCTAAATACAAAATGCTGGTTATTACCTTTAAAGCCCCAAATGGCTTGGGTCCAGGCTATTTGATTCACTGCATCTCCCCTTACAGACCAACTTGGACACTGCGGTCATCGGAGGAGGCTCCTCTCGGTCCCACCCCTGTCTCAAGCATGGCTGGTGGGAACGAGAGAGGGGGCCTTCTCCATGATCACCCCACCTCTGGAACTCCCTCCCAAAGGAAATAAAGATGGCCACCTCCAGGCATGTAGCCGGGTTGGGGGGGGGGCTCGGGGGGCTTCAGCCCCCCCCGAAATTCTCATGGTGGTTCGCGAAAAGGCCTTACTGGTGCATTATTTAAAATGATCTGATCACCATACTCAATATATCCCATATGCATGGGAGTATTGGGGTAATGATACAAAAGGTTTGCTAGGCTAGACCCTCTTTCACTCAGACTCAGCCCCCCCCCAACCCCCCCCCCCCCCCCCCCGAAACAAAATCCTGGCTACGGGCCTGGCCACCTCCCTCCTCTCCTTCAAAAAACAACTGAAAACATACTTCTGCTCATTGGCTTATGAAGAAGAGGAGGAGTAGATAATGATACTGCTACTATACCTCGTATTAATATCTGTTACCCGTATCTGGGCCCTGTGTATGCTGCTCGCCCAGTTAACTTCTTTGGCAATAACCAACTTATAGACCCCCAATGAATTCTGCCAGCTATGGGAAATGGATGCTTCTGTTTGATGCTTTGCTCTATGTTGATATAATTTATTTGATAGGTTATGTCTTATCTTAATTTTAGATGTTAACTTGCAATTTGTTTTTATATGTTGGGATATTATTTAGAATAAATTTACTCCTCAAAGGTAGGAGCAGCAAAAGGAAAATAGAATTACTGTATTTTTTCATGTTTACATAAAAAGAGTGGGAACAATGTTATAGTGAAGTAGGAAAGGAAGAAAACCAGCGAAGGAGAAAGAAGAAAAGACAAAAGAAAAAAAGGGGGTAAAGAGGGGGGGGGGGAAGTATGAGTGATAAAAATACTTCCAGGACTGTCCAGGTTTGGAAAAGGTCGCATTTCTCTTGTCTTTGGTTGCTTTAATCATCAGCTTCTTATTGATGATCTTTTGAGATTCGTTCATAAATTTCTTAATTTTCTTTTTTTATAAATTCCAAAAAGCCTTTCCAATCGATATTGTTTTTTGCTATTATGTGTGTATTGGTTGTCATATTCAGGCATTTAATGTTTGCCTTTTTGTGATTGGAATCTGCCCTGAGTCCCTTCGGGGAGATAGGGCGGAATATAAATAAAGTTTTTATTTATTTATTTCAGATTGAGTTTTCTTTTTTAGCTGGAGAGGTAAAATACATGCTCAATACACCCAACTGTACTGAATATCTGTATGCCGGTTAGATGTTTAAGTAAAATTTTGAAATAAAATATGTAATGGACCATCACCTAAATAAATCAGCATCAAAAACATTGTTTCTTCTAAGGGAAAACAGCTTAGAAATATTGGAAGGACTCAGTAGAGGTTGAAGAGGATGATTTTTGGCGTTTGGGCGCACTCCTTCTCCATATTCCCACGCAGGTGCATGCCTGTTTGTGTTTGGTGACCACTTGAGTATAAACAGGCTGCACATTGTATTTCTCTCATCCATCACTGGCTCTGTCAACATGGGTCAACTAATCCTGCTCTCCATGACCCTTAACCCTCATGCCGGAGGGAGGCCATGCACATTCAAATGCAATGCTGAAAGAGACAAAATTGCCAGTGGAAAGCTGCTTTTCTTCTCCAAGAGACAGCCAACAACAAACTCCTAAACCTGGTGAGAGTGTGACACCAGGAGTGTGCAAACCAAAGGGATTCAATCTTGAAAACTTGCCTCTTTGCGATTAATATGGAATCGGTGATGCCAAGGATTTTCTCCAGAATAAAAACACCTTATTGCTTTTATTTTTAAAGCCTTGGAATTCATCATTTCATCACAATGTTGTACTGTAACACAATACTGTGTTACCAAGGACAAAACCGGGCAGAAGAGACAATGGCAATCAACTTAGATCAGGCTCATAATAATCTAGCAATAGTGATTGAAGTCTTGTCTCTAGCAGGAAGTGAGCAACAAAAGGCAAACCACATGTTCATTCATTCATGGGCATAGGGGGGTGGCATAAATAAAGTGACCTCCAGATGTGTCAGAAAATATCCTATCAGCGTGGAGGTGAGGTTGGGAGATTATAATCCAAAGCATCTGAAATAGAACTTAGAATTATAGAGCTGAAAGAGACCTCATGGATCATCTAGTCCAACCCCCTGCCATGCAGGAAAGGCCTAATCAAAGTATCCCTGACAGATGGCCATCCAGCCCCTGTTAAAAAGTTTCCAAGGAAGGAGCTTCCACCACACTCCGAGGCAGAGAGTTCCACTGTTGAACAGCTCATACAGTCAGGAAGTTCTTCCTCATGTTCAGATGGAATCTCCTCTCTTGTAGTTTGAAGCCATTGGTCCGCGTCCTAGTCTCCAGGGAAGCAGAAAACAAGCTTGCTCCCTCCTCCCTGTGGCTTCCTCTCACATATTTATACATGGCTATCATATCTCCTCTCAGCCTTCTCTTCTTCAGGCTAAACATGCCCAGCTCCTTAAGCCGCTCCTCATAGGGCTTGTTCTCCAGAACCTTGATCATTTGAGTCGCCCTCCTCTGGACACATTCCAGCTTGTCAATATCTCTCTTGAATTGTGGTGCCCAGAATTGGACACAATATTCCAGGTGTGGTCTAACCAAAGCAGAATAGAGCATGGGGAGCATGACTTCCCTAGATCTAGACACTATGCTCCTATTGATGCAGGCCAAAATCCCATTGGCTTTTTTTGCCACCACATCACATTGTTGGCTCATGTTTAACTTGTTGTCCACGAGGACTCCAAGATCTTTTTCACACGTACTGCTCTCAAGCCAGGCATCCCCCATTCTGTATCTTTGCATTTCGTTTTTCCTGCCAAAGTGGAGTATCTTGCATTTGTCACTGTTGAACTTCATTTTGTTAGTTTTGGCCCATCTCTCTAATCTGTCAAGATGGTTTTGAATCCTGCTCCTGTCCTCTGGAGTATTGGCTATCCCTCCCAATTTGGTGTCGTCTGCAAACTTGATGATCCTGGCCTTCTAGCCCCCCATCCATTACTCGAAGTAAGCGGTCGCGGAATACTTTTTTTGCCAGGGGGCGCTGTTTTGTCCTTAGGCCACGCCTCCTCCTGCAGGCCCCATGCGCCCTCAACAGCCTTCTAATGGAGAAGCGCAGGCCCCGCCCACTAGGCGAGAGGGAAGTCCTCCCTCCACGTGCTGCCAGGAGGGAGGCAGCCAGCCAGGCTCTTTCGCTTTCGCTTTCCCTTCCCTGCAGCTGAGCCTGGACCCCTCTCAGGGCAGCAAGGAGGCCTCCTCAAAAGGTACTGCAAATGTCATCTTTTGTACATGCCTCCCCCAAACCTCTCTAATATTTGGTAATGGAAGTCCTGTATGCCAAGTTTGGTTCAATTCTATTGTTGGTGGAGCTCAGAATGTTCTTTGGTGCTTGGTAAACTGCAATTCCCAAATGTCAGGGTCTATTTTTCCCACCCCCTCTCCAGTATTTTCTGTTAGTCATGGAAGTCCTGTATGCCAAGTTTGGTTCAATTCTATTGTTGGTGGAGCTCAGAATGTTCTTTGGTGCTTGGTAAACTGCAATTCCCAAATGTCAGGGTCTATTTTTCCCAAGCCCCTCTCCAGTATTTTCTGTTAGTCATGGAAGTCCTGTATGCCAAGTTTGGTTCAATTCTATTGTTGGTGGAGCTCAGAATGTTCTTTGGTGCTTGGTAAACTGCAATTCCCAAATGTCAGGGTCTATTTTTCCCAACCCCCTCTCCAGTATTTTCTGTTAGTCATGGAAGTCCTGTATGCCAAGTTTGGTTCACTTCTATTGTTGGTGGAGCTCAGAATGTTCTTTGGTGCTTGGTAAACTGCAATTCCCAAATGTCAGGGTCTATTTTTCCCAACCCCCTCTCCAGTATTTTCTGTTAGTCATGGAAGTCCTGTATGCCAAGTTTGGTTCAATTCTATTGTTGGTGGAGCTCAGAATGTTCTTTGGTGCTTGGTAAACTGCAATTCCCGAATGTCAGGGTCTATTTTTCCAACCCCTCTCCAGTATTTTCTGTTAGTCATGGAAGTCCTGTATGCCAAGTTTGGTTCAATTCTATTGTTGGTGGAGCTCAGAATGTCCTTTGGTGCTTGGTAAACTGCAATTCCCAAATGTCAAGGTCTATTTTTCCCAACCCCCTCTCCAGTATTTTCTGTTAGTCATGGAAGTCCTGTATGCCAAGTTTGGTTCAATTCTATTGTTGGTGGAGCTCAGAATGTCTTTGGTGCTTGGTAAACTGCAATTCCCAAATGTCAGGGTCTATTTTTCCCAACCCCCTCTCCAGTATTTTCTGTTAGTCATGGAAGTCCTGTATGCCAAGTTTGGTTCAGTTCTATTATTGGTGGAGTTCAGAATGCTCTTTGGTGCTTGGTGAAGCATTCTCACCTGATGTTTCACCCACATCTATGGCAGGCATCCTCAAGAGGCTGTGAGGTCTGTTTGTAACTAGGCAAGTGGGGGTTGTATATCTGTGGAATGTCCAGGGTGGGAAAAAGAACTCATGTCTGCTTGAGGTAAGTGTGAGTGTTGC
>NW_026847993.1:11885638-11907265 GCF_025583915.1 Anolis sagrei ordinatus | reverse complement strand
GTCTCCTTCCGCTTAAACTATTTCAAGATAAAATCAAACTAAGGCCCAGGGGCCAGATACGGCCCTCCAAGTTCATTTACCTGGCCCTCACTCATGGTCAACCTAAGTGTGAAACGACTTGAAAGCACACAACAACAATCCTATCTCATCAGTCAAAAGCAGGCCCACACTTCCCATTGAAATACTAATATATATATATATGTGTGTGTGTGTGTGTGTGTGTGTGTGTGTGTGTGTGCGCTCTGTGCATAATGAGTACCTTAAAAACAAAAGAACCAATGAACAAAATCTCACCAAATTTGGCAACAAAACGTCTCACAACACAAGGAGTGACCATCACTCAAACAATTATGATTTCGTCATTTGGGAGTTGTAGTTGTTGGGATTTATAGTTAACATACAATCAAAGAGCATTCTGAACTCCATCAACGATGGAATTGAACCAAACTTGGCACACAGAACTCCCATGACCAACAGAAAATACTAGAAGGGTTTGGTGGGCATTGACCTTTAGTTTGGGAGTTGTAGTTCACCTACATCCAGAGAGCACTGTGGACTCAAACAATGATGGATCTGGACCAAACTTGGCATGAATATTCCATATGCCCCAAAATGAACACAGATGGAGTTTGGGGAAAATTGGGCGCTGTAGTTGCTGGGATTTATAGTTCACCTACAATCAAAGAGCATTCTGAACCCCACCAACAACAGAATTGGGGAAATCTTCCCACACAGAACCCCCATGACCAACAGAAAATACTTAAGGCCATTCAGTCCAACTCCCTTCAGCAGAGCAAGAAAACATAATCAAAGCTCTCCTGACAAAGACCCATCCAGCCATAGACATCACACATGGGGAGATATAGTATCATAGATCTGAAAGGAACTCCTCAAGAAGGACAATTATATTTTGCATGTTCCAGAGTAGTAATGAGAACACTGACAAAGATACAGCAAGAAATACTGTTTACCCACAAGCATAAAGAAATTACATATATTACAAACCCACACTTTCTCATTACTTTATTTCCCAGATCACCAAACTAGGCCACAGCAACGCGTGGCAGGGGATGGCTAGTTTGATGATATTCCTGATGGGTGATTTTCTTGCACTTAGAAATGAACAGAGCTTGTGCTCATGGTGGCAAAATCAACATATAATTTATGTCTAGTTCAAAATAATCTGTCTCACCAAAAGCAAGGGAGCAGTACACACCAAAGCAAACATACCTGTGTGGTCCCTATCTGTAATCATGTTGTTTTTCCAGAGTCCTCAAATGAGCCTTAGAGATCAAAACTCCAGACAGATGGATATAAACAAGGCTTACAGTCCATACCTCAACAACACGGGATTAAGTCGATATGAGTAATTTCTTGGAAAGGTTAACTTAATAACTATGGCAACTTGAAGTTGGGAAGCAGGGGAAGAGACACGCAGGCTATGGGTGAACGTGCATGGAGATATAATGTGTCAGGTATCTCAAAAGCTCAAAGATCAGCAGAGGTACTGTAAAATGGAAAATACGTAGATCGCTGGCAAAGGCAGCTTAACTGAGCAAACAGAGATATCCCTGGAGACTGAGCTTTGCTTGGTCCTGTGTGCATGGGAAGGACGCAATGAAAGAATCTTGACCTGGGGTTGGCATGAACTTGTGTGATTTTGCTTTTACTAGAAGACCCATGGTCACTGGTCTATTTACAAGACAGGACTGCACAGTCTGGGAATCTTAATGGTTAAGGAATAATCAACGCATGCTAAGTCATTCTGAGTATATGCTCATGGGGTTTAAGAAAGTCAGAAATAATGGATTGAATCAGACCTAGACCATCCCATCTGACTCTCTATGCAGGGGCGGCTCGTCCATTATGCGAAGTAAGCGGTCGCAGAACACTTTTTTTTTGCCAGGGGCGCAGAGGCGCCTCTGTAAATGCCCCTCGACCGCCACTTGAGGAGCACCCCCTCAGCTCACAACAGCCCTAGCAGTCCGGGGGGAGCCTCGGCTTTCTTGCCTCGCTGCCGGGTGATCCTCTTCCCAAAGGGGCCGGGCCCTTGAGCCTTGCCTAGCCCCTCTCGTTCCTGCTCCACCCGGCCACCGGGTGCACGAGCAGAGCCGGCGCTCAATCGTTCTCCGCGTTCGATCCCTTCCCCATGACCGGCTCCCTTTCCCGATCCCCCGGCGCTCCACCCGCCTCCTCTCCTCTCCCCAATCCGCAGGTGGGCCAAGGGGCGGAGCCGCCGCGCCTGGCCCACTTCGGGTCCGGAGGCATGTCTGAAGACCCCAGCGTGCGCACCAAAAGTTGCCTCTTCTCCTGACTTTCTCTTCAGCCATTGGGACAGAGAGAGAGAGAGAGAGCCCCTCCGGCTGGAGGTATCTCCCACCTCCGCTCCCTCCTTTGTTTTTGCGCCTACCTTCAGGAAAGGTGGGCATCTCCACCTCTCTCTCTCTCTCTCTCTCTCGTCCCAATGGCTGAGGAGAAAGTCAGGAGAAGAGGTGACTTTTGGTGCACATGCCGGGGTCTTCAGGCATGCCTCCGGACCCAAAGCGGGCCAGGCAAGGGAGCAAGTGCGGGGAACACTCTCCCTACAGACATCAGGCAGGCGCCCTCTCTTTTGTCCTTCCGAAAAAGCCTCAAGACGTGGCTGTTCGAGAGGGCATTTAATTAAGTGCTATAGTAATGTGGTAAAGACGACTGGAATGGTACAAGGAATACGAGATTGGTCACGATTCTATTACGAGACGAAGCGGATTAGTTAGTGTAATTTTAACTGTTGTATTGTTGTATGGTTAATATGCTGTTGTACTTGTCTTTGTGTGAATTGCCTTTTGTACTGTACACCGCCGTGAGTCGCCCGAGTGGGCTGAGAATGGCGGTTAATAAATGCTCCAAATAAATAAATAAATAAATAAATAAATAAGTGTAGTTACTAGGATGTATAGTTCACCTACAATCAAAGAGCATTCTGAACTCCACCAATGATGGAATTGAACCAAATATGGCACACAGAACTCCCATGATGAACAGAAAATATATATCAGTGATTGGTTGGGGGGGGGGGGGAAAATACTGTTTGCTTACCGTTGAAAATTACCTAGGGCCGCCTCTGTCTCTATGCACCAACCAAAGCCATTTCAATGTTTAATTAATGTCATTCTGATATCCTGCCTTTCTCTCAATATAGAACCCAAGGTGGATTCCACAAAATGAAAATGGTTTTGTATCAGGATCGTGACTAACTAGGCATCAAAGAACATGTTTGGCAAATGGAAGATTCAAAGCCCTGGCACTCAGGTTACAAGCCACAAATGATAGGATGATCAGGCCACAGATGATGGGGGGAAAGCTCTAGATCAGTGTTACTCAACCTGGGGGTCGGGACCCCTGGGGGGGGTCACGAGGAGGCGTCCAAGGGGTCACCAAAGACCATTGGAAAACACAGTATTTTCTGTTGGTCATGGGGGTTCCGTATGGGAGGTTTGGCCCAATTCTATCATTGGTGGGGTTCAGAATGCTCTTTGATTGTATGTGAACTATAAACCCCAGCAACTACAACTCCCAAATGTCAAGTCTATTTTCCCCAAATTCCACCAGTGTTCACAGTTACCCATGTTCGGTCTGTGTGCCAAGTTTGGTCCAGATCTATCATTGTTTGCGTCCACAGTGCTCTCTGGATGTAGGTGAACTACAACTCCAAGACTTAAGGTCAATGAGTTCCAGTATTTTCGGTTGGTCATGGGAGATCTGCGTGCCAAGTTTGGTTCAGTTGGTGGAGTTCAGAATGCTCTTTGATTGTAGATGAACTATAAATCCCAGGAACTACAACTCCCAAATGATAATAATCAACCCCCCCCCCCCAACACTACCAGTATTCAAACTTAGGTGTATTGGGTATTTGTGCCAAATTTGGTCCAGTAAATGAAAATACATCCTGCACATCAGATATTTACATTACGATTCATAACAGTAGCAAAATAACAGTTATGAAGGAGCAACGAAAATAATGTTATGCTTGGGGGTCACCACAACATGAGGAATGGTATTAAGGGGTCACGGCATTAGCAAGGTTGAGAAACACTGCTCTAGATGAAGTTATGGGCTACTAGGCAAGATCTGAGAGAAGACAATCCCCACATTTGCTTGCTTCAGAATGGCTGCCAGGTAGAATGGAGCCACTATTGTTAAATGGACCAAACTACTTCCACACTGCACAATTATATTATTTTGATAGTCAGCTCTCTGGATTTATTGGAGTTAAGGGAATTCGCAAAAGTGGGAAAATTTAAAATGAGAAAGGATATATTTGTTTAATTTGGAATAATAATAACAATAAGCCAGAATTGAAAAGTTGACAACAGATCCCAAATGTAGACTCTGCAAGGAAGCAGATGAAACAATAGATCACATCCTCAGCTGCTGCAAGAAGATCGCGCAGAGAGACTACAAGCAGAGGCACAACACCATTGCTCAGATGATTCATTGGAACTTGTGCCACAAATACCATCTGCCTGCCACCATCTGCCACAAATACCATCTGCCTCCCACAAAGGACTGGTGGGATCACAAGCTGGAAAAAGTTACAGAGAATGAATATGCCAAACTCCCCTGGGGCTTCCGGATTCAGACAGAGTTTTGGAGCATAATACTCCTGACTTCACAATCGTGTTAAAAAACAAAGTATGGATCGTCAATGTTGCAATCCGAGGTGACAGCAGGATTGCAGAGAAACAACTGGAAAAGCTGATATGATATGAGGATTTTAAAATCGAACTGCAAAGACTCTGGCACAAACCAGTCAAGGTGGTCCCAGTGGTGATTGGCACACTGGGTGCAGTGCCTAAAGACCTTGGCCTGCACTTAAACACAATCGGCATTGACAAAATTACCATCTGCTACCTGCAGAAAGTCACCTTACTGGGATCTGCATGCATAATTCGCCGATACATCACACAGTCCTAGACACTTGGGAAGTGTCTGACATGTGATCCAATACAACAGCCAGCAGAGTGTCTGCTGTGGAGTCATCTTGTTGTGTTTCAAATAATAATAATAATAATAATAATAATAATAATAATAATCTTTATTTATACCCTGCCACCATCTCCCCAATGGGGACTCGGGGTGGCTCATATGAGGCCAAGCCCAACAACACAGTACAATAAAATAAAATAAAACCAAAGCATAAACCAACAACACAATAAAATACATAAAACATAAGTAAACAATATACAATACAGTTCATTCACAATCCCAGTGACAATAAGCAGGCCACATGTACAGGATAAAATAATAAAAACTCAGGGTGAGATAGGAATGGAGCAAATTATTTGTAAGGGAGAGCATACATGTGGATATGTATATATATCCATATACCCTTTTTTCCAACCCCACATCTGGATTGGATGTTTCCCTCATCCCACTTTTCTTCACCTATACCTTTATCATCTCACATCACTTGTGTTTCTGGGGAAAATTAACAACAACAACAACAACAACAACATAATGGAACGTTATTTATATCCAGTCACCATCTCCCTGAGGGGTTCGGGCGGCTTACAGGGCACTCCAGGGTACACATATAACATACAACAGGTAAAAACAGTGTAAAAGTATAAAACAATTCACAACGAAAACCCCCATAAACACATGTAACATAAAATCAAAATAATACAATTTTAAAACAACTGTAGATAAAGCTAACTGCCGTCAGTTCACAAGGTGCCAAGTGTCACCTTCATATGGGCCCATTCAACCTACTCAAGGTCAAAGATCTGCCTGAACATCCATGTTTTCAGGTTGGAATGGAAGGATTGAAGGTTAGGGCCTAATCTAATCTCGTCTGGAAGGGTATTCCAGAACCAGGGGGCCACCACAGAGAAGGCCCTCTCCCTTGTCCCCATCAACTGTGCTTGAGACGGTGGTGGGACCGAGAGAAGGGCTTCCCCTGTTGATCTCAGAGCCTGTGCTGGTTTGTAGAAAGAGTTGCGGTCTCAAAGATAGATTGGACCTGAAGTGTATAGGTTGGAAGCATAATATGTCCTCATTCAGTTCAGGTAATAACATTTGAAGTTCCCTTCCTCACTCACTCACTTGGACTGGCAGAGGAAAGGGGGATATGGGATGTGGTAGCAGGAGAAGGGAGGGCGGAGGTGTGAGGAAGCAGAATGGGAACAGCAGATAAAGAGAGCTACTGGGACTGTGGCGCAGCTGGCTGGGAGTCAGCTGCATTAAGATCATTACTGACAAATAGGTCATGAGTTTGAAGCCAGCCCGGGTCGGAGTGAGCTTCCGACAAATTTGTGTAGCTTGCTGTCGACCTATGCAGCCTGAAAGACAGTTGCATTTGTCAAGTAGGAAATTTAGGTACCGCGTATGTGGGGAAGCCAATTTAACTAATTTACAATGCCATAAAAATCTCCAGCAAGCATGCAAAGAATGAGGAAGTACTTCATCAGTGTCACAAATGGACGGTGAAGCGACAGTTCCCCCGGTGGCCAGAATACCCTCATCAAAAAGCTGGAATGTTAAGTAGCTTCTGTGTGTCTGTCTATATATGTTGTGTGCCTATGGCATTGAATATTTGCTATGTATATGTACATTGTAATCCGCCTTGAGGGGGGTGAGAAGGGTGGAATATAAATACTGTAAATAATAAATAAATACTGGCAGAAGGATGGCTGCCAAAGGGGAAAAAAACACCTTTTTCTTAGGTGTACAAAGGGCATTGAAGAGGGGAAGGAAGTGTATTTGAAGTTCTGATGGTGTGCTGGCCCATAATGTCCCCAAAATTCCTCCAAAAATTGACTGGACAATAACCATTAAACCTATTGTGGTTTTATTTTATTTTCTTAAAAATGGTGAGGACTTTTGAAAAGCAACATTTCACAAAAAGTTTGCAGGCTTTTGAAGGATAGGAGCAAATATTTTCCAAGGTCAGGGTTTGCATTTAACGGTCTGGAGAAGGTATAGAGTTTGCATTTCATAGAAATGTTTTGGAAGAGAAGCACTGAGGTCCCGTGATTATTGCTGCACCTGGACAAACATGTTTTTGCTCCCCTTTCCTCAAGTGCCCCAAGTCTCAGACTCATTGCCTGAAAGTGATCTGTGGCCGTTTCGCCAGACATTTGCTTAAAGCAGGTATGCTGCCTTTCTCAGAAATAATGTGTTCTGGTTTTTTTCTTCAGTGATCTTTGAAAATGTCTCATGTTAGAGAGCAAAAGTTGAATGCAAGAAAAAACATGATATCCTAGCTGTCCCCTGCCACGCGTTGCTGTGGCCCAGTCTGTTGATCTGGAAAATAAAGTAATGAGAAAGTGTTGGTTTCTAATATATGTAATTTCATTATGCTTGTGGGTAAACAGTATTTCTTGCTGTTTATTTGTCAGTGTTGATGTGGAGAGTGTCTGGTTTGCCCACCTGGAACATGCAAGATATCATTGTCCTTCTTTAAGGGTCCCTTTCAAATCTATGATACTATCTGTGTGTGTGAATCATATCTATCTATCTATCTATCTATCTATCTATCTATCTATCTATCTATATCTATGGCTGGATGGCTCTTTGTCAGGAGGACTTTGATTACGTTTTCTTGCCCTGATGAAGGGAGTTGGACTGGATGGCCTTAAGTCAGTGGTTCTCAACCTGGTGTCCCCAGATGTTTTTGGCCTTCAACTCCCAGAAATCCTAACAGCTGGTAAACTGGCTGGGATTTCTGGGAGTTGTAGGCTAAAAACATCTGGGGACCCCAGGTTGAGAACCGCTGCCTTATGTATTTTCTGTTGGTCATGGGGGTTCTGTGTGGGAAGTTTGCCCCGATTCTGTCGTTCGTGGGGTTCAGAACACTCTTTGATTGTATGTGAACTGTGAATTCCAGTGACTATAACACCCAAATGTCAAGGTCTATTTTCCCCAAACTCCATTTGTGTTTATATTTGGGCGTATTGGATCTGTTGTCGACTTTTCAATTCCGGCTTTGATGGCATTGGTTCTAATGGCTTGTTCTTGGGCTGCCAGAATCAGGCCCTCCTTTGTCTCCTTTTTCAGAGTTCCATTTGTGAGCCACAGCCACGTTTATTCTTTGTCAATTTGGCTCTCAATTTTTCCCAGGAACTGTCCATGGAGAATGCAATCCAATATAGTGCACAATGAAAATGTAAGAACATGAGCATGACATTAACGGCATCAAACCAGGACAGGATACCACACTTTGGTGCTGAGATATAACCCTTTTGTGGATTCAGCCATGTGGCAGCAGCACTCTAGCACATACATTCTGGGCTTCAGATTTTGACTGGGAAAAATTGCCCTTTGAGAGTGTTTCTTTCTGATTGCAGGTAATTTATTTGGGTTGTTTCTGTTGGGAAAACCGTTTAGCAGTCCCGTTTTGCATTTCCTCCCCTTAAAGGTAAACGGGATTAGTAAACATCTGCTTCTTTTGAATATTTACAAACTTCACAATCAAGATTTAACAATGCCAACAACATTAGTAGCGTTAATGCTTATAAATATTCACAGGCATATAAATATAGTGCTGAGAGGCAGGCAGTCACAATGTGCAGGTGTTTCTGGCTTCTTTGACTTCAAGATATTTGAATAAAGCTTGCTTTAGAGGAGGAGGCAACGTGGAATAAATTTGCTAGCCGTATATGTTATATATATGACAGGGTGGAAGAGATTAGGAATGCCGCCTCAAATGGAGCGACACTTGAGAAATTTTCTTTCCCCATCCAAAAGACAACCATTTTTAAATGCTCTTTGTAATTCTGAAATTATTGTGCGTAAAATTTGCCCATAGCAGAGAAAATATAATTTTCTGCACAGCAAACTGCACCTTTTGTCTAGAAAATAATATTTCTTCTAAGATATTTTATTTTCTGAACATAAAAACCATGTTGTTTCCTGTTCAGAAAATGCTGTTTTCTGCACAAAAATAACCAAATCCAAATTTTGCACAAAATAAGTTCCTGAATGTCAGACATTTATCACAGCAAGCTTTCTTGTGCTGGTACGGCTGTACCAGGAGCTTCAGCTTCATTTTCTTTCTATTGAGTGTTTGCATATATTCCCAGGTTCCTTGCATTTTGCAGTAAGGTGTCTTCCCTTGGTTTGCAATTATAGGGCCAATGATCTGTCTATCATTGTTAAGTTTTGGTTCTGCCCCTTTTTCCAGGGCTCTGGGAGGGAAAGGGAACCATTTTTAGTTCAGTCTTATAGTGGAAAGCTTAGCTACAGGAAGTGGATCAGCTCCATCTGTAGACAAGCTTCGTTTCTCACAGTATCCGGGGGAAACAGTTCCACATCTTTTGTGGAAAAGATCCAAAAGATCTCCAGCTGGAGAATCTACAAAGCCTTGGCTGGTAGGTCTACTCGGGTAACCAGAAGCAATTGGAGCCAGGAGTAGAGCCCACACCAGCAAGCATAGAAAGTAGATTGCCTGGGAGGGGTTAAAAAGGATTTCCCTCTTAAAAGAAAAGAAACAGTTCACGAAGCCATTTACCTGTCCATTTGGGCAAGTTAAGAAGCATTTGCTTGATGTTGAAGATCTGAGAAGTGTTTGTTTAAATTGTTGAAGATCTAAGCAATAATAAAGGACTTTTGTTAAACCTTTCAAGCATCTAAAGACTTGTGTATAGGAAAATCCTTAGGGCCTCTCAGCCAAGGCAACCCGGCTTCCCGCTGGGCACAAAGAGCACGTCCTGTTCAAAAGACAATTATTATAGGCCCAGCGCGTGACAGCACAAGAGCCTTTCCATAATTATTGCACATATTACAAATCTGTTATTTAACTGCACTATTCCCCGAAAGCCTGATCCCAGAGCCAGGTTTTAACTTCTGAAGACTAGGAGGGAGGGGGGATGATCTAATGTCACTGGGGAGGGAGTTCCACACCTTATGTGACTGTGGAGCAGAACAGACAACGCCGCATCGGTATGCTTGTCCATTATGCCCTGCCTCATGTACAGAGGAAGAATTGTTGGAGGATACGGACAGTGCCATTGCTGTTGCCCATTTTTGGTCGCTTTTCTCATATGTGTGGACAGGGACAAATTTATGCAATGCTTTTGATACAAAATAAATACATAAATAAATAAGTGAGAGGCATGTCCATTTTATTTTGACCATGTAGAAACAGTGTGCTGGTACGGCTGTACCAGGAGCTCCAACTTCTTTTCCTTTCTATTGAGTGTTTGCATGTATTCCAAAGTTCCATACATTTTGCAATAAGGTGGCTTCCCTTGGTTTGCAATCATAGGGCCAATGACCCATCAATTATCATTATGTTCTTTAGTTCCGCCCCTTTTTCTGGGTTAAAGAGGGAAAAAGGGGACCTCTAGTTCAGTTCACACAGAGAAGCCTTTTGTACAGGACGTGAATCAGTTCCACCTGTAGAAAGCTTCGTCTTTTACAGCTTTTGCTGGGGGGATCCAGTCCCACAGTTCTACAGAGAACTACAGCATAGCCTTTGTTGGGGAATTTAGTTCCACAACTCTACAGCCAGCTCTTTGCTGGAGAAATACAGCTCCACGGTTTTACAGCCAGCCTTCGCTGGGAATTGAAAGCCTTCTTTCCTCTTGGAAATCTACTAAAGGACTCTGTTTGGTAAGGAACAAAATCTGGCTACCAGTATTAAAAAACTCAAAAATTACAACAGCAAAACAACAGAGAGTAAACAATCAGGCACATAAAATCACTCTCAACAAAAGATTTCCCCCAGGCACTTCCAAGCCATTAAATGCTAATCAAGGTGGTCAGTTGAAACATTCACACCTAGCTCCAGCAGACAAAAGTCCTTTGTCCCACCCTGGTCATTCCACAGATATATAAACCCATTTTCCTACTTCCAACAGACCTCACTACCTCTGAGGATGCTTGCCATAGATGCAGGCAAAAAGTCAGGAGAAAATGCCTCAAGAACATGGCCATATAGCCCGGAAAAACCTACAACAACTCAGTGATTCCGTCCATGAAAGCCTTCGACAATACAATCTACTAAAGGACTCTATTTGGTAAGGACCACTCACGGCAGCCATAAAGCAATTTGGACCGGGTGTAGGGGCCCACGCCAGCAGAGCTTAAGTCAGATTGCCCAGGGAGGGGTCAAGGATTTCCTTTGTAGAAGGAAGAAACAGTTTATGAAGAAAGTTGCCTGTCCCTTGTGGACAAGATTTAAGCAAGCCACCAGTTGATTCAAAGCCTTGAAGTATTTGTTTGATTTATTGAAGATTTAAGCAACAATAAAAACTTTGTTGAACTTTCTAAGTCTTTAAAAGAACTTTGTGTGGGGAAATCCGAAAGGCCTCTCAGCCGAGGCACCCCCGGCGTCCTGTTGGGCATTCAGAAAACACGTCCTGTCTACAGACTCTTTCACAGGCCCAGCGCGTGACAGCACAGAGAGTCAGGGTTAAACATGAGAAACACAACAGTGACAAATGCAAGATACTCCACTTTGGCAGGAAAAACAAAATGCAAAGATACAGAATGGGGGATGCCTGGCTCGAGAGCAGTACGTGTGAAAAAGATCTTGGAGTCCTCGTGGACAACAAGTTAAACATGAGCCAACAATGTGATGTGGCGGCAAAAAAAGCCAATGGGATTTTGGCCTGCATCAATAGGAGCATAGTGTCTAGATCTAAGGAAGTCATGCTCCCCCTCTATTCTGCTTTGGTTAGACCACACCTGGAATATTGTGTCCAATTCTGGGCACCACAATTCAAGAGAGATATTGACAAGCTGGAATGTGTCCAGAGGAGGGCGACTAAATGATCAAGGGTCTGGAGAACAAGCCCTATGAGGAGCAGCTTAAGGAGCTGGGCATGTTTAGCCTGAAGAAGAGAAGGCTGAGAGGAGATGATAGCCATGTATAAATATGTGAGAGGAAGCCACAGGGAGGAGGGAGCAAGCTTGTTTTCTGCTTCCTTGGAGACTAGGACGCAGAACGATGGCTTCAAACTACAAGAGAGGAGATTCCATCTGAACAACATGAGGAAGAACTTCCTGACTGTGAGAGCCGTTCAGCAGTGGAACTCTCTGCCCCGGAGTGTGGTGGAGGCTCCTTCTTTGGAAGCTTTTAAACAGAGGCTGGGTGGCCATCTGTCAGGGGTGGTTTGAGTGCAATATTCCTGCTTCTTGGCAGGGGGTTGGATTGGACGGCCCATGAGGTCTCTTCCAACTCTTTGATTCTATGATTCTATGAAGTAGGTATGAACACAGTGGGTTAAACGTCTTTCTGGTCGTTTAGAGTTTTGGGCCAAGCTTTAAATGGTTATACAAAGAGCAAAATGCAATTTGACACATGCATAGTGGTGTCATCACAGTACTCTCCAGTCCCTGTGATGACAAAGGAGAACGACTTGAATGAAGAAAGTTGTACCTGAAAGATAACGCTAAAGTAAGCAAGTCAGGCTGCTGGCACAAAAACAAAGAGAGTATGATTTTTTATGGCGTAATGCTTAGTTGGTTTACTCCCCATGGCTTTAGCTGCTCCAAAGTTCCAATTCACTCAGTTAATTCACCTGCGCAGATACTGTGGAAGGAACAATGCCTCAATAGATCCTTCTGGTGTGACATTAAATATGACAAGGTTATCATTTAATATACTATCACTCAAGCATTGATTTATGGCTTCGCCGAGGCATCTCTCTCTCAATACCCTACTATTTCCTTGGATTGCCACTTGAAAACGATTCTTACAGCTGTTTATATTCTCCTACATTTTGCAAGGAAAACATGTTTGCAGCGCTAATTTCAAATAAATGTTTAAATTCTTCCTTTGTGATAGTACGCTTGGGTCAGAAAAACATGCTGACACTCAACACTACCCATTATGGGTTCTTCTCCACCCACCAATGACAGTCCTACTTAAAGCCAATGAGTTTGACCTACAAAGACCTAAAGAGGAGAGTCTTAGCTTTACACATTTATGCGATGGTCTCTTCTACTATGTTTTGTTATTTTTGTGTATCTTTGAGTCATTCTGCGCCCATACCTTGGGAAGTCTGACTTGGCCACGGTAGTCCACGCGCTGGTTACATCCCGTATAGACTACTGCAACGCTCTCTACGTGGGACTGCCTTTGAAGACTGTTTGAAAGCTTCAATTGGTCCAACAGACAGCAGCCAGGTTGTTAACAAGAGCGGCACTCAGGGAGCAGATAACCCTTCTGTTGCGTCAACTCCACTGGCTGCCCATTTGCTACCGGGCACAATTCAAAGTGCTGGCTTTAGCTTGTAAAGCCCTAAACAGTTCTGGCCCAGCTAACCTGTCCGAACATATCTCTCCCAATGAACCATCTAGGAAATTAAGATCATCCGGGGAGGCCCTGCTCTCGATCCCGCCAGCCTCACAAGCACGGCTGGTGGGGACGAGAGACAGGGCCTTCTCAGTGGTGGCCCCTCGGCTGTGGAACGCCCTTCCTGCAGACATTAGATCGGCCCCCTCCCTGCTGGCGTTCAGGAGAAGAGTAAAGACCTGGCTCTTTGAACAGGCGTTTAATTAAGCAGTGCAACCAACTGATTGATCTTGGAACTTGGAATAATGGACGAGGAGATCGGATTATGACTTTACTGATGAGACGTGATGGATTAGTTATATGGATGTATTGATGTTATATTGATGTACTGATGTATTGTTATATTGATGTAGTTGCCTTAGTTACTGTTTTAAATGCTAATGTTGTGCACTTTGTATATTGACCTGGCTGTAAACCGCACTGAGTCGCCTACGGGCTGAGAGAGTGCGGTATACAAATAAAGTAAATAAATAAATAAATAAATTATGGCAACCTTAAATCAATCTTACCCCCTTGGTGGCACAGCGGGTTAAACCACTGAGCTGCTGAACTTGCTGGCGGTTCAAATCAGAGGAGTTGGGTGAGCTCCCATTGTTAGGCCCAGCTTCTGCCAACCTCGCAGTTAAAATATGCAAATG
Source organism: Anolis sagrei ordinatus (assembly GCF_025583915.1). Taxonomy (NCBI): domain Eukaryota; kingdom Metazoa; phylum Chordata; class Lepidosauria; order Squamata; family Anolidae; genus Anolis; species Anolis sagrei. Next base: position 11,893,342 of record NW_026847993.1, on the reverse strand, counting down.
TGAGTAGATCAATAGGTACTGCTTCTGCGGGAAGGTAATGCCATTCCATGCAGCCATGCTGGCTGCATGACCTAGGTGGCATCTACGGACAGTGCCGGCTTAGAAACTGAGATGAACACCATCCCCCAGAGTCAGATATGACTAGACTTAATGTCAGGGGAAACCTTTACCTTTACATTAAGTCAATCTTGGCAAGATTAGTTCAGCCAGGGGTTGTTTTTCAAGCTCTGAGGGTGAAAGAGCGCGACTTACTCAAGGTCACCCAGGGGCTTTCCGTGGCTGAGTGGGGATTCAAATCTTCATCTGTCTTAGCCCAATATTCAAAACACTGCACCACACTTCAGTATCTGGCACCCTGAAAGTTACACCCATGGGAAGCATTATGACTCAGGATGTTTGTTCAATTTTGCTTGCAGATTCCTCCATTGGTGCTCACTAGGACCAATGTATACAATTTTGTTTTGTTTTGTTCTGTTTTGTTAAGTGCAATCCCTAATAATAATAATAATAATAATAATAATAATAATAATAATAATAATAGAATCACCTTTAGCAGAGTCACTCTATGTAAAGCTTCAGGCATTATACATGAGCCAATATCACTGCATTTAATAACTCCTGAAGAAGGGGAATTTGTCCCCGAAACAGGGTATATAATATTACCCGGGCAGGATTTTCCTAAGAAGATTTCTCTTGAGAACTAAGCTCCATCATCATTTGGATACTACTGCCATTTGAACTCTCTTCTGGATTGTGGACTTTATGACTCATTGTCTTCTCACCTTATTTGAAAAGAGTTTGTATTGCATATGCATAATGAAAAGAGTTTGCATTGCATTGCATATTGCATATGTTTGGGTATCAGCCAGCACGTCAACGACTTAAATCTAGAAATTGTTTTCTAAGATCTACAGAGACATTCGCTGGAACACCCCAGCAAGCGAGAGTCCAAAAGTGGCAGGCTCAAACCCAGAACCTCAACCAATGGCTGATACCAATGAGAGACTCCCCCCTGGGCACACAGAGGACTGGGCGACTTGGAAGGCGCTGAACAGACTGCACTCTGGCACCACGAGATGCAGAGCCAACCTTAAGAAATGGGGCTACAAAGTGGAATCCACGACATGCGAGTGTGGAGAAGAGCAACCCACTGACCACCTGCTGCAATGCAACCTGAGCCCTGCCACATGCACAATGGAGGACCTTCTTGCGCAACACCAGAGGCACTCCAAGTGGCCAGATACTGGTCAAAGGACATTTAATCAACTACCAAACTCACAAATGATGTATTTTGTCTGTTTGTTTGCTTTGTTCTGTTAGAAATGTAATATAATTGACTGGTTGCCCTGGCATGACAAATAAATAAAATATTGCATATGCTTCCCTGAAACCTGTATATATTGGGATCTTACAACTGTAATGTCTGTGACCGGTTGCTCAATTATAGTTTACTTTATATGATTGTATTACAATTATTATGTTTGAGAGCGGTTGCTCCTTTTCATTTCACTCTATATGAATACATTTAATTACATTGAACAACAACAACAACAACAATAAATTGAGAGCCAAGTTGACAAAGAAAAGATGATTCCACAACCACATCTTCAGTTTTCTTCTGAAAGAAAGGAGGGAGGGCGCTGATCTAATTTTGCTGGGGAGCGAATTCCACAGGCGGGAGGTCACCACCAAGAAGGCCCTGTCCCTCGTCTCAACCAGCCGCGTTTGTGAAGTTGGTGGGACCAAGAACAGGGCCTCCCTGGCATATCTTAAATTACAAGGCGGGACGTAGAGGGAGATACATTCGGATAGGTAAACTAATAGCATTCCATTAGTTACCAAAATGGCATGTAGCCACCTTCCCCAGGAAAGCCCATTTGGGGAGGGGGGAGAGTGAGGGGAGGGGGGAAAGTGAGAATGGGAATCAGTGCCAAAACGAGTTTCTTAAACTTACTTTGGCATGGATTTTGGCACTGTCTGGAAGTGCCCTCCGTACGGAGGAAAAGAAGGGATCAGAATTGCACTCAGCAGACTTGAGCAAAAGCAAGCTTCTGCAGCCATCCTCCATTGCATGTTCTTTCTTATTAATAACTAGCTCTCCCAGGCCATGCGTTGCTGTGGCCCAGTCTGGTGATCTGGAAAATACAGTAATGAGAAAGTGTTGGTTTCTAATATATGGAATTTCTTTAAGCTTGTGGGTAAACTGTATTTCTTGTTGTTTCTTTGTCAGTGTTGATGTGGAGAGTGTCTGGTTTGCCTACTCTGGAATATGCAACGTTTCATAGTCCTTCTTTAAATGTCCCTTTCAAATCTATGATACTATATCTCTCTGTGTGTGAATCATATATATATCTATCTATATCTATGGCTGGATGGCTCTTTGTCAGGAGGGCTTCTGATTCCATTTTCTTGCCCTGGGGAAGAGTTGGATGGCCTTAAGTATTTTCTGTTGGTCATGAGGGTTCTGTGTGGTTCAATAGTTTGTGGGATTCAGAATGCTCTTTGATTGTAGGTGAACTATAAATCCCAGTAACTACAAATCCCAAATGTCAAGGTCATAGAATCAAAGAATCATAGAATCAAAGAGTTGGAAGAGACCTCATGGGCCATCCAGTCCAACCCCCTGCCAAGAAGCAGGAATATTGCATTCAAATCACCCCTGACAGATGGCCATCCAGCCTCTGTTTAAAAGCTTCCAAAGAAGGAGCCTGCACCACACTCCAGGGCAGAGAGTTCCACTGCTGAACGGCTCACAGTCAGGAAGTTCTTCCTCATGTTCAGATGGAATCTCCTCTCTTGTAGTTTGAAGCCATTGTTCCGCGTCCTAGTCTCCAGGGAAGCAGAAAACAAGCTTGCTCCCTCCTCCCTGTGATTTCCTCTCACATATTTATACATGGCTATCATATCTCCTCTCAGCCTTCTCTTCTTCAGGCTAAACATGCCCAGCTCCTTAAGCCGCTCCTCATAGCGCTTGTTCTCCAGACCTTTGATCATTTTAGTCGCCCTCCTCTGGACAGGTCTATTTCCCCCAAACTCCATTTGTGCCAAGTTTGGTCCAGATCCATAATTGTTTGAGAGCACAGTGCTCTCTGGATGTTGGTGAACTACAACTCCCAGACTCAAGGTTAATGCCCACCAAACCCTTCTAGTGTTTTCTGATGTTCATGGGAGCCCTGTGTGCCATGTTTGGTTCAATGCCATAATTGGTGGAGTTCAGAATGCTCTTTGATTGTAGGTGAACTTAAATCCCAGCAATTACAACTCCCAAATGATAACAAAATCAAGTTTTTGAGTGAAGGACATACATTGGGTTGTTAGGTGTGCTGTCCAAATTGGGTGTCAATTGGCCCACTGGTTTTTGAGTTCTGTTAATCCCACAAACAAACATTACATTTTTATTTATATAGAACTAGCTGTCCCCTGCCACGCATTGCTGTGGCCCACATGGGGGTTCTATGTGGGAGGTTTGGCTCAAACCCATCGTTGGTGGGGTTCAGAGTGCTCTGTGATTGTAGGTGAACTATAAATCCCAGCAACTACAACTCCAAATGTCAAGATTCTATTTTCCCCAAACTCCACCAGTGTTCACATTTGGGCATATTGAGTATTCATGTAGAGTTTGGTCCAGATCCATCATTGTTTGAGTCCACAGTGCTCTCTGGATGTAGGTGAACTACAACTCCAAAATCAACGGACACTGCCCACCAAACCCTTCCAGTATTTTCTGTTGGTCATGGGAGAACTGTGTGCCAAGTTTGGTTCAATTCCATCGTTGGTGGGATTCAGAATGCTCTTTGATTGTAGGTGAACTATAAATCCCAGCAACTACAACTCTCAAATGTCAAGATTCTATTTTCCCCAAACTCCACCAGTGTTCACATTTGGGCATATTGAGTTTTGTGTAGAGTTTGGTCCAGATCCATCATTGTTTGAGTCCACAGTGATCTCTGGATGTAGGTGAACTACAACTCCAAAACCAAAGGACACTGCCCACCAAACCCTTCCAGTATTTTCTGTTGGTCATGGGAGAACTGTGTGCCAAGTTTGGTTCAATTCCATCGTTGGTGTAGTGCAGAATGCTCTTTGATTGTAGGTGAACTATAAATCTCAGCAACTACAACTCCCAAATGACAAAATCATTTTTTTGAGTGAAGGACATACATTGGGTTGTTAGTAGGGCTGGGCGGTTTCGTTAATTTCGTAATTCGTTATTAATTTGTTATTTTTTTTTATAACAAAGCGATATTGAACCATTCAGGAGCAACTAAAAATCGAAACGAATTTTTCAACTCGTTTCGTAATTGTTTCGTGATTGTTTCGAAATCGTTTCAAAATCGTTTTGAAATCGTTTCGTTATTATTTCCGCATGTCTGGTGCAAGTTTTATAGTTGTTGTTTGTTTTATCAGTGAAAAAAAATATAATTATCACACCAACAGTCAACAACAGAGGGAGAGGGAAGCTTCAGAAGTTCCCCCTGTCCCATTTGGAGGGTTTTTTAGCGTATTGCGCGGTCGCGTCCGCCATTAACGAATCTATTCATAATTGTTTCGTAATTGTTTCGTAATTGGTTCGTAATTGTTTCGTAATTTCCGAAATTTCATAAATTTTGAACTTTTTAAAAGAAAAATTTCGGAATTCTTTTAAAAATCGAAACGCAAAACCCCCCTAAAAACGAATCGAGTTTAGAAACAAATTTTTCCGTGGTTGCCCAACCCTAGTTGTTAGGTGTCTTATGTCCAAATTTGGTGCCAATTCGTCCAGTGGTTTTTGAGTTCTGTTAATCCCACAAAGGCTCCTTCTTTGGAAGCTTTTAAGCAGAGGCTGGATGGCCATCTGTCAGGGGTGATTTGAATGCAATATTCCTGCTTCTTGGCAGGGAGTTGGACTGGATGGCCCATGAGGTCTCTTCCAACTCTTTGATTCTATGATTCTATGACTCTATGATTCTATGAACATTACATTTTTATTTATATAGACATGGGAAAGGCCATCTTGACTATACCCTAATGTTGTCTGGCTACATAAATCTCTGCTTTCATGTGTAAAAATCTCAGAAAGTACGGTACTCTTTACTTCACCGCGTTTTTCTCCCCTGCTTTTGAAGGTTAACTGACTCTGATAACTCTCTGTATCCAAGTATAATTAATCCTTCCCACAAGATCCTCCAAAGCAAATTATTGCATCTGCAGCAGAGAGAGAGAGAGCGAGAAGTGCAATAGTGCCTTTGTCAAAGCTACGAGAGCCTAACCTTGTTTATCAGCGAATGCAAAACAACACTCCGCCATGCAGCAGTGTCACTCTGACCTTTGTATGCAACCTCGGGTCTCTTCACACAGCATAACAATGTCTCTTTTGTGCAAAGAGTGTTAAGGCCAACGGGAGTCAGGATTTACTGCTCTGGCAATTTAATCAGACTCTGCATACTTTGTGGCTTATTCAGTTAACATTCTAAAACAACATGCGTAAGATGCCAGAACTTGTCTCTTGTTCTCTGGAGCTCGGAGCTGATTTTCATTATCACTTCTGTATCCTATTTTGCTGCAAATAGGAGTGGAGAGAGGCAGCTATTTTTTTTTATTTTTGCAAAACCTACACAACTACTGCCGCCAATGGAAAGGGAGAATTGCACAACAAATACGTGTTTTTGTGAAGTTGGGTTTTTTGTTTTTAAAAAGTCCTAAACAAACCACCAACTGTATTTGTATTCCGTAAAATGCTTTTCAAAAGACTTCACCAAGGGGAGAGGGAGTGTATAAAATAGAAATTCAAAGCAGGAAGGGAAAGAAAAAGAAAAAAGCAGGAAAGGTTAAGATCAACAGTCAAATTCTTTAAAAGATAACTGGAAGGTCTGGAAGTTCAATCCATGTTGATTCAGATAGCAAAAAGGAGCTTCGAGCTAGCCGTAAATGAAGAGGCTGATAATGTGATGCTTGGTATGTTTAGGTAGAAGTAAGAGGCGGCACTAGGTAATTTTCATCAGTAAGCAAACAGTATTTTGCTGCCCCCCCCCCTCAAACCAATCATTGATATATATTTTCTGTTCGTCATGGGAGTTCTGTGTGCCATATTTGGTTCAGTTCCATCATTGGTGGAGTTCAGAATGCTCTATGATTGTAAGTGAACTATACATCCCAGTAACTATAACTCGCATATGTCAAGGTCTATTTTCCCCCAAGAGCACCTCAAGAGCGCCCCTGGCAAATTCAACTATACTGTGAATGCTTACTTTGCGTAATGGTTGAGCCGCCCCTGCGTCCCACAACCTTAAAAACTCTGGCATAGACATTGAGAATTGGGAAGCCCTGGCCCTTGAGCGCTCCAGCTGGAGGTCAGCTGTGACCAGCAGTGCTGTAGAATTTGAAGAGGCATGAGTGGAGGGCGAAAGAGAGGAACGTGCCAAGAGGAAAGCACGTCAAGTCAACCCCAACCGGGACCGCCTTAATAAACTATAATAATAAACTTTATTTTTACCCCACCACCATCTCCCCGATGGGGACTCGGTGCGGCTTACATGAGGCCAAGCCCAAACAACAATTACATAAAATAAAACCGAAAACGCAAATAATGAACAATAATAACGTAATTACATAAAACAAATGAAAACATAGCAATATAAGAAATATAAGAAAGAAAGGCTGATTAAAAGCAAATTAAAAACTCAGGCGAGATAAAACAGAGACAGATTATTTGCGGAAGAGAGCTTGTTCTGTCACGCGCTGGGCCTGTAAAAAATTGTCTTTAAATTAGGATGTGCAACTTGAGCCCAGCAGGAAGCCAGGCCCCCCCCCCCCGAAGAGAAGCTCTCAGGGATCTTCCACCACAAATGATCTTTAGATGGCTTGTGAAGAATAACAAAGTCCTTTATTAATGAACAATCAAACAAAAACTTTTCTTGTCTTCAATAAAGTTAAACAAATGCTTCCAGGCTTTTATGCAACTGGTGGCTTCCTAATCTTGTCCTCGAAGGACAGGCAATTGTCTTCAGTAACTGTTTCTTTTACTTTAAAGAAAATCCCTTTTTAACTTCTCCCAGGCTGACTGTAATCTAATCCTTACTGATGTGGGATCCGCGATCGGTTCGATCTGCGTCTTGAGCACCGAGTGGACCTACCAGTAAGGCTATTAGACTCTCCAGCTGGAGTTTTGTGGTCTTCCAAACTGTTTTCCCTCCGAGATTCCTCAAGGCTTTAGAGCTGTTTCCCTGGAAATCTTTGGAGACCTTTGGATGCTCTTAAAACTGTTCTCCTCCGGAAAGTCTTAAGGATTGAAGCTTTTGTACAGGAGAAGCTTGAACATGTCCTGTACATTAGTTTTCCTTACTGAGATTAACTAAAAATGGCTCCCTTTCCTTCCCAATTGCCCTGAACAAGGGGCGGAACCAAAACTTAATGATGATAGACAGATGACTTGCCCTATAACTGCCTATGTGGTCCCTATGTAGACTTGTCCACAGCTGCATGGTACACGGTAGACTCCTGCAGAAGTGAGAGGATCCCTCTTGTCCTTTGCTGGGCTCTCCAGGCCAATAGATACTCCACCTCAGACATCAGAAGAGCTGCAAGACCAAGAACAAGCCACGAGAGTAAAGACGAAGATCCACCCAGAGGAAAAGTGTTCCTGCCATACATCCGGGGAACCACTGACCGCATAGGGAAGCTGATGAGGAAACACAACATACAAACAATCTACAAACCCACCAAGAA
>NW_026847993.1:11571448-11859859 GCF_025583915.1 Anolis sagrei ordinatus | reverse complement strand
TGCAGGCGAAACGTCAGGAGAAATGCCTCTAGAACATGGCCCTATAGCCCGAAGAAACCCACAAGAACCTAGATTGTTTATTGCTTATGGATGTTTTGTTTTAATTTGATATATGTCTAATTGTAGAGTATAATTGTAATTGTTTGTACCTCCATTGAATTTTGCCATTACTTATGTGTAAACCGCTTTGAGTCCCCCTCGGGGTGAGAAAAGCAGTATACGAATACTGTAAATAAATAAATAAATAAAATTGTTTTTGAGAGTGGCCAACGTTCAAAATACTTGAGCTTGTGACTGCAATATTTTCGATGAAGGTCTGGGGTGGTTTTCGGGGTGAAGTTTGCAGAATGATGTGCAAATGTGTTTTGATTAACATTACATCATTCCACTTGCTTTTGTGGTTTCACACAAACCTTACAAGTTTCGTTTTGAGCTTCACATTGAAATGAATGCGAGTCAACTGTGTAACACCAGCGGAAATGGCTGAACCTGTGATTACGTTAGACAAGGAGGACTGCATACTTTGCAGAGACTGAATCTAAAATCAGAATGTAGCCAGAATTGGAGGCATCCGGGAGATGAGCAACAAGAGACCCAACATTTATGGTTCTGATTTCATTTATATGTTTGAACACAAGACTCTTAAGTATGTAGAATGTAAATACCGCTGTTCAGGATGTATTGAAACGTTAACATTATCTGTATGGGAGGTTTGGTTTAATTCCATCATTGGTGGAGTTCAGAATGTTCTTTGATTGTATGTAAACTATAAATCCCAGCAAGTACAACTCCCAAATGACAAAATCCTTTTTTGAGTGACGGTCACTCCTTGGGTTAGTACAGTGTTTCTCAACCTTCCAAATGCCGTGACCCCTTAATACAGTTCCTTATGTTGCTGTGACCCCCAACCATAACATTATTTTCGTTGCTACTTCATAAGTGTCATTTTGCTTCTGTTACGAATCGTAATGTGAACACCTGATATCCAGGATGTATTTTCATTCACTGGACCAAGTTTGGCACCAATACCCGATATGCCCAAATTTGAATGCTGGTGGGGAGTTGCAGTTGCTTGGATTTATAGTTCACCTACAATCAAAAACATTCTAATCTCCACCTAGGATGGAATTGAAACAAACTTGACACACAGAATTCCCATGGCCAATAGAAAATACTGGAAGGGTTTGATGGGCATTGACCTTGTGTTTTGGAGTTATAGTTCACCTACATCCAGAGAGCACTATGGACACAACAATGATGGATCTGGACCAAACTTGACAGGAATACTCAATATGCCCAAATGTGAGCACGGGTGGAATTTGGGGAAAATACACCATGATATTTGGGAGTTGTGGTTGCTGAGATTTATAGTTCACCTATAATTAAAGAGCATTCTGAACACCACCAATGATAGAATTGGGCCAAACTTTCCATATAGAACCTCCATGACCAACAGAAAATACTGTATTTTCTGATGGTCTTTGGTGACCCCTCTGACATCCCCTCACGACCCCCTCAGGGGTCCCGACCCCCAGGTTGAGAAACGCTGGGTTAGTAGGTGTCTTGTGGCCAAATTTGGCAGCAATTCATCCAGTGGTTTTTGAGCTATGTTAATCCCACAAACTAACATTACATTTTTATTTATATAGCTAAGAATAATAATGAAAAAAGTTGGCGAGGATGCCAAGAAATTGGAACATACATGCATATGTGGTAGGACCGGAAGATAAATGGCAGCCAGGGGAGCTCATTAAACAGGGTGGTAAACCGCTCCCTATAACTAGCCCCAGTTATTAATCTGGCTGCCAAACGTTGGACAAGTTGTAGTTTCTGGGCTGTCTTCAAGTATAGCCCCACGTAGAGTGCATTACAGTAGTCCAGTCTAGAGGTTACTAAGGCATGGACCACCATGGTCAAGTCAGACTTCACGAGGTAAGGTTGCAGTGCGTGCACAGTGGGCGCACAAGTTTTAATTGTGCGAAGGCCCTCCCCCCCTCCCTGCGCATCAAGCGTCAGCGCTGCGTCCAGGGGGACCCCCAAACTGCGGACCTGTGATTTCAGGGGCAGTGCAACCCCGTCCAGCACAGGTTGCCACCCAATATGTTTTGTCAGGATTGATTTTCAGCTTGTTCTTCCTCATCCAGATCGTCACAGCAGCCAGGCACTGGTCCAGTACCCTCGGGGCTTCCTTGGAATCAGGTGGAAAAGAGTCGTGGAGTTGGGTGTCATCTGCATAGAGATGGCACTCTTCCGTCTTCCAGGAGCATGATTTCCATTGCCTTTTAGCTACATGGGATAGCATTCCTTTGCATTTCCCCAGGGTTGCTACAGACCCAGCAGCACCCTGGAAGTTAAACAGTGTCAGAGTCTGGAAAGCCAGGCTGCAGGCCCTCTGCAGTTATTGGTTTAGAAAGTATCTCTTTGGGTTTGGAGTCCACCCTTTTTCCTGGGATTGAGATCTCCATTTTGGAATCTCCCCTGCCTCCTTCAGTAGAGAAAGGGGAGAGAAAAGAACCTCAGATGTGCTGTTGGTCAGGCAGGTAGCTCTGAAAAACCCATTGTGAGTACAATTGAGTATAATTGAGTAATGGAACTACTGAGTCATAGATAGTGTTGCATCCCAGTTCAAGAAACGAGACTATAAGATTAAATCTACCACACTGGACTGTAGGAAAAGCAATCCTTGTTTTGAAATTTTGCTCAAGTTCAGAGATTCTACTGACTGCAAAGTCAAAAAACCACAGAAAAACACAGCAGTCAGTAGAATCTCTGAACTTGAGCAAAATTTCAAAAGCCACAATACAAGAACCAGGAATCTGTTAGCCTTTTACTAACCATGAACTTGATAACTAAGCCTCTGGGATTACCGGCGATGAAACACAGGAATTCTGCCAAGGCACAGCCACAGTCCCAAACGTTGCTTGATCTAAAGAGGCACCTGGCAGGAGGCCCCTTAAACCAAAGAAGCTATTCTTTGAAACGCCCCTTGACTTTGACGTCTGGGCCTGTCTCTCCTGTAAACGATGTGATCTTCGTAGAAATTGGGAAACATTTCTGTCTCTAACTATCTGTTCTCTTCGGTCCTCATTAAAAACCCCAGGTGGAGAGATACCATGGCTAGTGATATCACGGCTAACTTCCAAAACATTTTCCTCCAGCTGTTGAGTTTCGTTTTCATCGCCGCTGACCTCTGCATCAACAACAGATTCCACACTGTCAGGGTCAGGGAGAGCTTGCTCAGTTGGAAAAACTATCAGAGAATCCGGTTCACACAGATCAGGATCAGGCTGAACCCCAACAGATAGAAACTGTGTAATTGAGATAGATAGAATAGCAATTGAGTTATAGAGAGAAATAGTTATTGAGTACTATTGAGCATTACTTCATCTCCAAAACTGACCTTGTGCTTAGATAGGGAAAGACCAGTTTTTTTCTAACCATAGCAGCTCAGGGTTAGAGTGAAATATCTCAGGATTTTTTCTACCGTTTGGAGAAAGATTACCCCGTTAATTGAAGAAAAAGGGAAAGAAAGAACATCTCTATGGTTTCTCAAATTGACTGTTTGTGTTGTAATCAAGCTGTGCCAAGTCTGCCAAGGACTTTGGAAATAAAGATTTTGTTGATTTTCCTATCTTGATTGACATCAGTTGCTGAAAGTATTGAGTTATTGCTTCAAAGAAAGACCCCCAGCGGTTCACCCAGATAAAGAGAGACACACATCTTAGTTTTAATGTTACAGGGTCTGGGTGTGACAGCACGGGTACCGTACACCAAACCTCCGGATGACCTCTCCCAGCGGTTTCATGTAGATGTTAAATAGCATGAGGGACAGAATAGAACCTTGCAGGAACCCACAGGTCAATGGCCAGGGGTCCGAGCAGGAGTCCCCCCAGCGTCACCAACTGGGAATGACCCTCCAGGAAGGACCGGAGCCACAGTAAAACCGTGCCCCTGAGTCCCATCCCAGCGAGTCTCCCCAGCAGGATACCATGGTCAATGGTATCGAAAGCCGCTGAGATATCCAAGAGAACCAGCAGGGTGACACTCTGAACGATAAACTTACATCAAACTTAAAAGTAAAGAAGGGATTATGTAAAAAAAAAATGACTTTGAAAGTATTTGGAGAAAATTTCTAGGAAAAGTATTGGAAAAAGAAGATGGGAATTTACCTCCAAATGAAGAATTGAACTTTTGGTGGGAATTTAGAAGAAAAGATGGCTCTGGAGAAGGGGAGCACAGGGGTGAATGTACATAAAAGAGAGGGAAATGTATAGTAAATGTATAACCACAAAATGCAAGATACTCCACTTCGGCAGGAAAAACGAAATGCAAAGATACAGAATGGGGGACGCCTGGCTCGAGAGCAGTACGTGTGAAAAAGATCTTGGAGGCCTCGTGGACAACAAGTTAAACATGAGCAACAATGTGATGTGGCGGCAAAAAAAGCCAATGGGATTTTGGCCTGCATCAATAGGAGCCTAATGTCTAGATCTAGGGAAGTCATGCTACCCCTCTATTCCGCTTTGGTTAGACCACACCTGGAATATTGTGTCCAATTCTGGGCACCACAATTCAAGAGAGATATTGACAAGCTGGAATGTGTCCAGAGGAGAGCGACTAAAATGATCAAGGGTCTGGAGAACAAGCCCTATGAGGAGCGGCTTAAGGAGCTCGGCATGTTTAGCCTGAAGAAGAGAAGGCTGAGAGGGGATATGATAGCCATGTATAAATATGTGAGAGGAAGCCACAGGGAGGAGGGAGCAAGCTTGTTTTCTGCTTCCCTGGAGACTAGGACGCGGAACAATGGCTTCATACAAGAGAGGAGATTCCATCTGAACACGAAGAAGAACTTCCTGAGTGTGAGAGCCGTTCAGCAGTGGAACTCTCTGCCTCGGAGTGTGGTGGAGGCTCCTTCTTTGGAAGCTTTTAAACAGAGGCTGGATGGCCATCTGTCAGGGGTGATTTGAATGCAATATTCCTGCTTCTTGGCAGGGGTTGGACTGGATGGCCCATGAGGTCTCTTCCAACTCTTTGATTCTATGATTCTATGACTCCCAAACAACTCACTGCTTGTTTGAACTAAGATGAGCACAAATGCCCATATACTGCAGAATGTTTTATCTAAAAGTATTTATTTTAGAATGCAGCTGAGTGAGAACATTTTCACGTTCGACTCCTGGAATGGAAAGGTCAAAATGATGTGCGTGCATTTATGCGACACACTTCCTTACCAGACGCATGTAAAATCCAAAGCACTGGGCATGGAAACCCACACAAAGTGCATGTCCAGCTGATACACTCCAAGAAATAGATCCTAAGGGACCCCGATATATGATTATCGGTATGCACAGTTATACCTAAAGAGCTTCCAAAAACCAAGCTCTAAATGTCCCACATTTCCTTTTCACCAGGGAGTGCCTTATAGCGTTCTCCTTTCTGTGCATCAGCCTACACGCTTGCCTTCCATATCGATTCCTCTCCCTTCAAAGCGAATCTTTTGACTTTACTGTTGCAAAGAGGAAACCTTGTCAGGCTGATTATGGGGAAGCTTGCTAACCGCTCCCCCATTTGATGTGCCGGGGATAATATTGTACAAATTCTAATGTCATAAGTGCTGGATCATGTACAAATGCAGAAAACACCATCAAAACGGCTGCTATTCCCTCGGTGTTTGTGCTTTAGTGAACAGGTAGACTGGTTGAATCCTTTCGCTCCCTCCCTCTCACTCAGCCTTTAGACCTTGCTCTGTGGGGCTTTATAGGGGCTGCCTGGAAACATTTTAAAGTTTTATTACGGCGTTTGAAATCAACAAAGCAATTAGTGAGGTTTTTAAGCTGTATACTGGTCAATCAAATCTCCAGTCGATAGCACTCTGTAAATGTCAATAGAGTTTCTGGCTTTTATAGCCCACGTCTGCATACTTATATTTACAGTTGCGTTGTGAGAACTTGGATTTTTACAAGAATGCCTGTAAGGGCCAAATCAGATCAATATCATCACACCGACTTCCAGAACTAGAAACTATGCCCCATAATTTCTGAGCTAGAACTAGATACTAGGCCTGGGCGGTTTCGTTCGTTAATTTTGTAATTCGTTAAATATTCGTTATATTTAACAATTACAAAATGATTTCAAAATATATTTTCAAACCCGGAAGGGTTTTTCAATAACGAAACGGCATCCTCCATACTTTTTACGAGCTTCCGCCCATTTCGGAAATGGGATGGAGGATGCTGGGTGCCCTGGGAGCCAATCCGGCGCTCCCAAGCACCCAAGCAGTGCACCGTGGCTGATTGTGATTGGCCGGGAAGCCCTTTAAAAGCGACTCCGCGTGGCCGCATTGCTCATTGTTGCGAAGGTGAGGGAGAAGACGGGAGGTCCGGGAGGGCGGCTTGGATTGGCTTGGCTTGGTTGGCTAAGCTTGGATTCATTCCTTGCATTGATTCATTTGCTTTCATTTTTGCATTCCTTAATTCTGTTGTTGGGAGAGCGAGGGCGGTTTTTGTTAATTTGTTAATTTTCCATTTTAAATATTTTTGAAAAATACCTTTCTTTTATTCTTAAAAAAAATCAAAAAATATTCTAAAAAAAGAAAAGACCCTTCTGTGGCTGTGTGCTATCGTTTGTCCCTGTCTTGTGGCTGTTTGCTCCACAGCAGGGCGAGCATTTTGTTAATTTTTCCATTTTTAAATATTTCTGAAAAATATTTCTCTTTTATTCTTCAAAAAATTCAAAAAATAATCTAAAAAAAGAAAAGAATCTTGTGTGCCTGTGTGTGCATTTCTCCCTGTCCTGTGGCTGTGTTCGCTCCACAAGAGGGCAAGTTTTTTTGTTAATTTTCCATTTTTAAATATTTCTGAAAAATATTTCTCTTTTATTCTTCAAAAAATTCAAAAAATAACCTTAATAATCGATTCGTTATTGACGGTTTTACGAATAACGAAATTTCGTAAATGCTTGCGCATGCGCTAACGCGGGCGCCATCTTAACGAAACAATTCGTAAATATTTACGAAATTTCGTAAATACCGAACTTTTTTAAGGGAAAATTTTGTAATTATTTTAAATATCGAAACAAAAAAACCCCCCAAATACAAATCAATTTTAGAAACAATTTTTTCCGTTGTTACCCAGGCCTACTAGATACTATGGCCCCTCCCTCTAGCAACAATCTATATATATAAAAATGCTCTCTGCATAATGAGTACCTTAAAAACAAAAGAACCAATGAACGAAATCACACCAAATTTGGCAACAAAACATCTTACAACACAAGGAGTGACCATCACTCAAAAATTATAATTTTGTCATTTGGGAGTTGTAGTTGCTGGGATTTATAGTTCACCTACAATCAAAGAGCATTCTGAACTCTATCAACGATGGAATTGAACCAAACTTGGCACACAGAACTCCCGTGATCAACAGAAAATACTGAAAGGGTTTGGTGGGCATTGTCCTTGAGTTTGGGAGTTGTAGTTCACCTACATCCAGAGAGCACTGTGGACTCAAATAAGGATGGATCTGGACCAAACTTGGCACAAGCACTCAATACGCCCAGATGGGGTGTGGGGGAAATAGGCCTTGACATTTGGGATTTGTAGTCACTGGGATTCCAGTTTACCTACAATCTAAGAGCATTCTGAACCCCACGAATGACAGAATCGAGGCAAACTTCCCACACAGAACCCCCATGACCAACAGAAAACGCTTAAGGTCATCCATTCCAACTCCCTTCACCAGGGCAAGAAAACGTAATCAAAGCCCTCCTGACAAAGAGCCATCCAGCCATAGATATAGATAGTAGGATTGGGCGGTTTTGTTAATTTCGTAATTCGTTATTAATTCGTATTTAAATTACCTTACGATCCAATATTGAGCCATGCAGGAATAGTGTGAGGAGTAAATTAGATTCGAAACAATTTTTTCAATTTATTTTGTAATTGCTTCGTAATTGTTTCAAAATTATTTCGTAATTATTTTGTAATTATTTCGTAATTATTTTCGCATGCCTGGTGCAAGTTTTATAGTTGTTGTTTGTTTTATCACACCAACAGTCAACAACAGAGGGAGAGGGAAGCTTCAGAAGTTCCCCCTGTCCCATTTGGGGTTTTTTTTTTAGCATATTGCGCAATCGCGTCCGCCATTAACGAATCAATTCGTAATTATACGAAATTTCGTAAATTTCAAAATTTTTAAAAGGAAAATTTCGGAATTCTTTAAAAAAATGAAACGCGATGGACCCCTAAAAACGAAACGAGTTTAAAAACAAATTTTTCCGTTGTTACCCAGGCCTAATAGATAGATAGATATGATTCATACACACAGATATAGCATCATAAATTTGAAAGGGACCCTTAAAGAAGGACAATGATATGTTGCATGTCCCAGAGTAGGCAAACCAGACACTCTCCATATCAACAATGACAAAGAAACAGCAATAAAAACTGTTTACCCACAAGCACAAAGAAATTACATATATTAGAAACCAGCACTTTCTCATTACTTTATTTTCCAACAGACTGGGCCACAGCAACGTGTGGCAGGGGACAGCTAGTATCTATATAAATAAAAATGTAATGTTAGTTTGTGGGATTAACATAACTCAAAAACCACTGGATGAATCAACACCAAATTTGGACACAATACACATAACAGGCCAATGAGTGACCATCACTCGTAAAAACATAGAAAAACACAGAGAAAAGGACTTAAAAGGCCATTTTTTTAAAAAATGCATTCCACCGCATGTGCATAACCACATATACACATATACAAGAGTTGGTGTGCTGTCGCACGCTGGGCCTGTGCATATGACTGTAGACAGGACATAAATTCCGTGTGCCCAACGGGACGCCGGGGCTGCCTCAGATTAAAGGCCCCCAAACAGAGTCTTTAGATTGCTTTAAGTAAGTCCAACAAAGTTCTTTATTGATGAAAACAAACAGGTACTTTAAAGCTTTCTTAACAGTCTATTGGCTCTTACAATCTTGTTCACTGGGAACAGGCACTATCTTTTTAACTGTAATTAACTAATGGGGAAATCCTTAACTTCTAACCTGGGCAGTCTGTCTTTGCCTCTGTTGGCGTGGAGCCCCTGCACCCGGTACCAACTGCGTCTGGCTTCCGCGAGCGGCCCTTACCAAGCAGAGATTTGTAGACTTCCAGGGGAAAAGGAGTTCAGGTTTCAGTGATGGCTGGCTGAAGTCCCTCAGCAAAGGAGCTGTAAGGCTGCAAAATCCTCAGCCAAGCTGTAGGCCTTTTCTCCCCGACAAAGCTGTAGGGCTGTATAACCCCGGCCAAGCTGTAGGCAGTATATTTCCCTGGCCAAGCCGTAGAAGACAAAGTTTTCTACAGGAGCTCTAGGTTTTATGTCCTGTGCGAAAGGCTTCTCTGTGTGGACTGAACTCAAAATGGCTCCTATTCCCTCTAAAACTCAAAAGGGGGGCGGGACCAGGGAACCTAACTATAATTGACAGGTGGCTTGCCCTATGATTGCAGCCAAAAGAAGCCACCTATCTGCAGAGTCCCTGAAATTTGGGACTATAACAAACATTAAATGCAAAGCAAACAAAATTGGAGCTCCTGGTGCAGTTGTACCTGCACAGTTGGTATATATGGTTTAGTATGGAGTGTCAAAAGAGCAGTGTACCCATTTTCTATTAGCCGGAGTGGCATGAGTAACACATGGCTCTCAGGCTGCATGAACCCAGCATACCGCCTAGTGATAGGGACTAATTAAAACCAAATACATTATACCTTTTGCAACAAAAGTGGCAATTTAATTAGATTGATAGTTAATAGTGAGGAGTCTCACTATTAGATAATTAGATTTATTGCTTTGGCCAGAGTGATAGACTTAAGTTGGAATTTCAGCTCTACCTTAATTCCAGAATTAGGTTAATAATTAAATTGATAGATAAAAGGGAGGGAGTGCTAAATAGCTTATATATTAGTCAGGAGGCGGGTTGTAAGTCATAAGTGATTCGGTAAATCCGTACTTACGACTTGTGTTATGAAGCCAGTGATATCCCTGCCAGATTGGAGTAGTTCAAAAATGTGGGACACACAGATATCTCAAAGCCAAATTGGGACAGTTGTTGGGTATAATTTACTTGAATATACAAAGTGTGTAGAAGTTTTAAAAGACACTGGGTTCGATTCTTATCAGTATCCAGCTTGTACATTGCTGCCCAAGGACTGTCAAGTCTAATGTTTCAGTTACAGCTTGGATTATTATTTATTTACTTACTGCATTTATAAGTATCTCTGTTGATTGTTTCCATGTGTGCAGAAGATAGATTGGAACCAATGCTGTTGATTGCAAAACATCCATGTTACTAATTTTCTTTCCATAACAGAGACAGTATGTTCACTATTCTAGCTCCTGTCTCTGTGTGTAAATGAGGCCAATAATGTATGTGTATGCACATACATGTGACTGGAAGGACAAGGCACTGCCCTCTCCTCTACTTCCCTCTCTTCCCTGCTGTGTCATAGAATCATAGAATCATAGAATCAAAGAGTTGGACGAGACCTCATGGGCCATCCAGTCCAACCCCATTCTGCCAAGAAGCAGGAATATTGCATTCAAATCACCCCTGACAGATGGCCATCCAGCCTCTGTTTAAAAGCTTCCAGAGAAGGAGCCTCCACTACACTCCGGGGCAGAGAGTTCCATTGCTGAATGGCTCTCACAGGAAGTTCTTCCTCATGTTCAGATGGAATCTCCTCTCTTGTAGTTTGAAGCCATTGTTCTGCGTCCTAGTCTCCAGGGAAGCAGAAAACAAGCTTGCTCCCTCCTCCCTGTGGCTTCCTCTCACATATTTATACATGGCTATTATATCTCCTCTCAGCCTTCTCTTCTTCAGGTTAAACATGCTCAGCTCCTTAAGCCGCTCCTCATAGGGCTTGTTCTCCAGATCATTGATCATTTCAGTCGCCCTTCTCTGGACACATTCCAGCTTGTCAATATCTCTCTTGAATTGCGGTGCCCAGAATTGGACACAATATTCCAGGTGTGGTCTAACCAAAGCAGAATAGAGGGGTAGCATGACTTCCCTGGACCTAGACACTATGCACAGTTATACCTATTGATGCAGGACAAAATCCATTGGCTTTTTTTGCCGCCACATCACATTGTTGGCTCATGTTTAACTTGTTGTCCATGAGGACTCCAAGATCTTTTTCACACGTACTGCTCTCAAGCCAGGCATTGTCCCCCATTCTGTATCTTTGCATTTCGTTTTTCCTGCCTAAGTGGAGTGTCAATTGAATGTGAATTACTTTTTGCTTCAAACTCAACTGTGGTAAGCGGAATGCAAAGGAGAAAATAGGAAGGCAAACTGGGACATTTTAAAGTAGCTGGGACAACACAGGATTAAGAGGGACTGTCCCTTCTAAGGGCCTATCCAGACAGGTTCACATCCTGGGATCTGTCTGTCCGCCTACCTGCGTGACCTGGAGCCCAAAGGTCTGGGATGGTGCCCAAATCCTCCAAGCAAGCCCACAAAACAATCCTTAAAAAACATACCGGGCTGCCATTAAAGTGGTCCTTGCAGCGTCCTGGTACGTAGAAATGATGTGCCAGGAGATGGAGAGCGATTTTCTGGGATGGTATCCCCCCCCCCCCCCAAGCCTGTTTTGTGGGTCAGCTCTGGCCCAGTTTACCTGTCCGAACGGATTCTCCCCTATGAACCATCAAGGCTATTAAGATCTTCCGGGGGGGGGGGGCGCTGCTCTCGGTCCCACCACCCTCACAATCACGGTTGGTGGGGACGAGAGACAGGGCCTTCTCGGCGGTGGCTCCCTGGCTTTGGAACTCCCTCCCACTAGAGGTTAGATCGGCCCCCTCCCTCCTGACGTTCAGGAAATCGCTAAAAACATGGCTCTGGAATGCAGCATTCGAGGACTGAACCTAGAACCTTCCCTGTGATGAATTATGATGAACTGTGACTATGAATATGATTATGACCATGACTGGATTGACGATTTGGCAAAGGAAACTGTAATGATGTAATGATGATGTTTTTATTGTACTGAGTTGTACTTTTTAATATGTAATGATTTGTATTTGCTGTTTTTTCATATGATTGTATTTGATATGTACTGTAAACCGACCTGAGTCCCTCGTCGAGGTTGAGAAGGCCAGTATAGAAAACCTCAAAATAAATAAATAAATAATAAGTGGGTTTTTATAACTTGCTTTGGCAAGCATTCAGGTCTAGTGTGGAAGCGCCCTAAATCAGGGTAGTTGGAGATTAAGTAATATTTTGGCTTCATGCTTAAATGCAGCCCAGTTTTAGTTTTCACTACTTCTGTACAAGCTTTCAATAATGCACTGAATACCCAAAATAATTATTTTCAATCTGGCACCATATGGATGTTTTGAATACAACCCCCATAGTGTGTATGATTAACCACTTCCTGGACTCATCGCTGAGCCTGGAACCCCAGGTCTCGGCGGTGGTCATGGGAGTTTTTGCACAATTAAGACTTGTGCGCCAGCTGTGCCCGTACCATGGGAAGTCTGATTGGCCACGGTGGTCCACGCTCTGGTTACATCCCGTATAGACTACTGCAATGCTCTCTACATGGGGTTGCCTCTGAAGACTGCCCGGAAGCTGCAATTAGTCCAACGAGCGGCATCCAGATTACTAACAGGAGCGGGGTACAGGGAGCATACTACTCCTCTGTTGCACCAGCTCCACTGGCTGCCAATTAGCTTCCGAGCACAATTCAAAGTGCTGGCGTTGACCTATAAATCCCTAAACGACTCCGGCCTAGTTTATCTGTCCGAACGGATTCTCCCCTATGAACCATCAAGGTTGTTAAGATCTTCTGGAGGAGCCCTGCTCTCGGTCCCACCACCCTCGCAATCATGTCTGGTGGGGACGAGGGACAGGGCCTTCTTGGTAGTGGCCCCTCGGCTCTGGAACTCTCTCCCACTGGAGATTAGATCTGCCCCATCTCTCCTAACTTTTAGAAAACCTGGCTCTGGAATTTAGCATTTGATGAGTGAGTCAATAATTCCTGACCACACGGACGGATGGCGATGAATTGTGACTTCATTTTGATGACTTGGCATTATGTAATTATATGATTGTATTTTAATGTTTTAGTGAATTAGGGGATGTGATGTTTTAAACTATTGTTTGTGAATCTTTTGTTGTGAACCGGACTGAGTCCCTCTGCGGAGGTTGAGAAGAAAATATAAAAGTTCTAAATAAATAAATAAATCTATATATATATAAATGCTCTGTGCATAATGAGTACCTTAAAAACAAAAGAACCAATGAACGAAATCACACCAAATTCGGCATCAAAATGTCTCACAACACAAGGAGTGACCATCACTCAAAAAATTATGATTTTGTCATTTTGGAGTTGTAGCTGCTGGGATTTATAGTTCACCTACAATCAAAGAGCATTCTGAACTCCATAAACAATGGAATTGAACCAAACTTGGCACACAGAACTCCCATGACCAACAGAAAATTGTGGAAGGGTTTGGTGGGCATTGGCCTTGAGTTTGGGAGTTGTAGTTCACCTACATGCAGAGAGCACTGTGGACTCAAACAATGATGGATCTGGACCAAACTTGGCGCAAGCACTCAATATGCCCAAATATGAACACAGATGGAATTTGGGGAAAATAGCCTTGATATTTGGGAGTTGTAGTTATTGGGATTTATAGTTCACCTACAATCAAAGTAGGGCTGGTCAACCACGGAAAAATTTGTTTCTAAACTAGATTCGTTTTTAGGGGGTTTTTGCGTTTCGTTTTTTAAAAGAATTCCGAAATTTTTCTTTAAAAAAGTTTGATATTTACGAAATTTCGGAAATTACGAAACAATTTCGAAACAATTATGAATCGATTCGTTAATGGCGGACGCGATTGACCAATACACTAAAAAAACCCTCCAAATGGGACAGGGGGAACTTCTGAAGCTTCCCTCTCCCTCTGTTGTTGACTGTTGGTGTGATAATTTATTTTTTTATCACTGATAAAACAAACAACAACTATAAAACTTGCACCAGACATACGGAAATAATAACGAAATAATAACGAAATAATAACGAAACAATTTTGAAACAATTACGAAACAATTACGAAATAAAATTTTAAAAATTCGTTTCGATTTTTAGTTGCTCCTGAATGGTTCAATATCAGATCGTAAGCCACTTTAAATACGAATTATTAACGAATTACGAAATTAATGAATGAAACCACCCAGCCCTAAATCAAAGAGCATTCTGTACTACACCAACAGCAGAATTGGGGCACACTGCCCACAGAGAACCACCATGACCAACAGAAAATACTTAAGGCCATCCAGTCCAAGTCCCTTCATCAGGGCAAGAAAATGTAATCAAAGTCCTCCTGACAAAGAGCCATCCAGGCATAGATGTAGATAGATATATATGATTCACAGACACAGAGATATAGTATCCTAGATGTGAAAGAGAAACCTAAAGAAGGACAATGATATGTGGCATGTTCCAGGGTGGGCAAACCAGACACTCTCCATATCAACACTGACAAAGAAACAGCAATAAATACTGTTTACCCACAAGCACAAAGAAATTACATATATTAGAAACCAACACTTTGTCATTACTTTATTTTCCAGATCAACAGACTGGGCCACAGCAACGCCTGGCAGGGGACAGCTAGTAAATAAATAAATTATGTCTGATGGAGTCCATACCACGTGGAGAACTTGAATGTGGGGAACAAATAGCCTGGTTTGGTATGCTACTTATTTTTTTTCCTTCAAAAGGGAAAGGATATTCTAATTCCTTTTTGAAAAAGAAATCAGTCATAAATCTTCTTTGTCCCTGCACACCCGCCTCCCCAAACAAAACAAGGTTTTAAGGCAAAAGCTCTTTAGGCGAAACAGCAACAAACTTGAGCTATTTTCCAGCGTCGCCTCCCTCTTGAATATTTTATTCTTGGTTCATTTTGGACACAAGCATAATTTTCTGAACAGCACAAAACTCTGCACGGCGAAGCTACTTTGCCGCAAAGCCAGAATGGGAAGGGAGCGCTGGCCCAGATATTTACGCCACTAATAACCCTTCCTAGTACTTCTTGAAATTTGTCTCTGAAAGCAAAGTTATTTACAGCAGCTGGGAAATTGCCTACAAAACAGAAGGAACCAGGGAAGAGGCAGTGGGAGGGGAAAGGAGATTATTTGCTGAGAAACATATGATGGAAACAGGAGGCTCCCCTCCCTCAGCTTGCTCTATGAACCTCAGAATGGGAGGAATTAGGATAAGAGGAGGAGGTGGGATTTTCTCCTGCACCCCTCCCATTTTAAAACTAATTAAAATTATGCTTATTTTGGCTCCTTTTCTCACTCTACCGGAACAGTGGCAGGATGAGCCAAAGTTTTATAGATTTGCTAGGAGAGGTAAAGAGGTTAATGCCATTTCGGCAAGGGTCTCTTCGTTCCCAACCCATGTGCCTCCCTCCTTTCCACCCTCCATCACCACCTCCCCCTGCCTTCCCTCTTTTTTTTCGCTGGGCTTAAATTCCTCACACTGCCTGATGAAATGTAGTGTGCAGCTTTTAATTGTGCCCAGAGGCCGTTGAACTTCACAGAGGGTTTGGAGCGACTGGCAAAAAGGGGGTTTCAGAAACAGCTGTGTTCCGGGAACATGTGCAGCGCGGTGGAACTACGCTGTCAGCACCTGCACCCGCTTAGTGGGGAGAGTTACATGCATGGCTCGCATCTGGGATTAATCAGGCCTCTTAGAGGAATTAAGGCTCTTTAAGTTATTTTTTATTTTTATGATACCTGCAGGAACACGGTGCTATATTTTGTGTAAAAAACGAGCACCAACAACTCAGCGGATAAGCAGCACGTTGCTCAAGCAGGAGGGGAAGAGACACCTCTGTTTCATTGCCCAAGAACAAATTGTTTTAATATCCCCAGCATTCAATATTATTTATTTTAACATCTAATAGGGTTTTAGTGCGTAAGTGATTCTTTCCACCTCTAAATTATCCCCTCTTCCTCCTTCAAGCAAGATTCTGCACCACACAGTTGGTTGGAAACTGACCCCCGCTTTGGCCCTCTAGACTAGATTCATCCTGGACGGTTCGACATAAACGTCATATTGTTTCAGCAGAAGTATTTACTTACATCTCTCCACCCGGCAGAAAGCTCTATTCATGGAGGAGTTCTGCCACATTAACCATTTAGGCTAGATTTTCATGCTAATTGTACAGGAGGGGAAAACAAAATTGCATTTGCATGCTCATTTTTCATAGCTTACGCCGAAGGAAATTTAGCACTGTGTTGAATTGACTCTGGGAGGGCTGTCAAGGCTAGGGTTGGATGTACCCGTACCTCGGAGAGATTTTCTCTAGCCCAGGGGGGTTATTTATTCATTGAAATGGTTTCTGTCTTCCTTTTCAGGGCTGGAAGTACTAGCTGCCCCAGGGACCAGATGCAGAGTGTCGGGAAAGGGCAGCAAATTCTTGGGTCTTTAATTTGTTGTTTCAGTGTTGTTGCCAGGGATGGAGAAGGGTGAATGGGGGAGTATTTGCCGCATGGGCCTGGCTATTATGTACTTTGACTTGGCAGGGAGTGGAAGAGTGGAAAAATGTCAGGGGGAGGCCTTATTCATTCCCAGAAAAAAAACCCAGTGAAATGCATAAGAAATTTGCAGCATGACCTCTGTATATGTGGCAATGGTACTGCAATTCTGTTAATCCACATCCAAAAAGTGACCCGGCCTCTAGGCATTTTCTATGCCTTCCAACATGACTCTATGGCAGCGGTTCTTAAAGTGTGCTCTGCAGAGCCCTTGAGGCTCCATGAAGCATAGCAAGGAGAATCTGCGAACCCCACCTCCTTCAAGATGAACTGAACCACCTCAACTGGGCTCTCCAGGCCAATGGAGACTCCACCTCAGACATCAGAAGAGCTGCAAGACAACCGAGAACAAGCCAGGAGAATAAAGACGAAGATCCACCCAGAGGAAAAGTATTCTTACCATACATCAAGGGAACCACTGACCGCATAGGGAAACTGATGAGGAAACACAACATACAAACTATCTACTAGGCTTGGGCGGTTTCGTTCGTTAATTTCGTAATTCGTTATTAATTCATATTTAAATTAGCTTACGATCCAATATTGAGCCATGCAGGAATTGTGTCAGGAGTAATAAAGATTCAAAACATTTTTTTCAATTTATTTCGTAATTATTTCGTAATTATTTCGTAATTATTTTGTAATTATTTTCGCATGTCTACTGCAAGTTTTATAGTTGTTTTATCACACCAACAGTCAACAACAGAGGGAGAGGGAAGCTTCAGAAGTTCCTCCTGTCCCATTTGGAGGTTTTTTAGCATATTGCACAATCTCGTCCGCCATTAACGAATCGATTGGTAATTTTACGAAATTTCGTAAATTTCGAAAAATTTTAAAGGAAAATTTCGGAATTATTAAAAAAACGAAACGCAAGGGCCCCCTAAAAACAAAACGAGTTTAGAACCAATTTTTTCCGTGGTTACCCAAGCCTACTATCTACAGACCCACCAA
This sequence comes from Anolis sagrei ordinatus, assembly GCF_025583915.1. Lineage (NCBI taxonomy): Eukaryota > Metazoa > Chordata > Lepidosauria > Squamata > Anolidae > Anolis > Anolis sagrei. The sequence goes on along the minus strand of NW_026847993.1, from coordinate 11,842,305 downwards.
GAAAATCCAACAAATGCTACGGTCAGCAAAGACAAGAGGGATCCTCTCACTTCTGCAGGAGTCTACTGTGTACCATGCAGCTGTGGACAAGTCTACATAGGGACCACCAAACGCAGCATTGCCCAAACACGAATCAAGGAACATGAAAGGCACTGCAGACTACTTCAACCAGAGAAATCAGCCATAGCAGAGCACCTGATGAACCAACCTGGACACAGCATATTTGAGAACACAGAAATACTGGACCACTCTCACAACCACCATGTCAGACTACACAGAGAAGCCATTGAAATCCACAAGCATGTGGACAATTTCAACAGAATGGAGGAAACCATGAAAATGAACAAAATCTGGCTACCAGTACTAAAAAAAACTCAAAAATTACAACAGCACAACAGAGAGGGGATAAACAAGGGCATCTAATCACCTCTCAACAAAAGTTTGCTCCAGGCACTGTCAGGCCATTATACGCTAATCAAGGTGATCAGTTGAAACCATCACACCTAGCTCCAGCAGACAAGAGTCCTTTGTCCCGTCCCCCCCCTGGTCATTCCACAGATAGTTCCAATAGACTAGGATTTTTATGCGTTGAAACTTTCAAGACTTGTAACCCAGAAGTTTTTAAGATCTTTACTCAAACGCAATCATAAGCTTTTTATGCCAGTATTTTACTGAAACCATTAAGCATTTGTACCTGAATATTTCAAGTCTGTTCAATAAATGTTCTTGTTATTTTTATCAACTTATACCAACCTCAGTGTAAATACCTTTGTGGTCAAAGTATTACTAAAGACGGCTTCACAGCAGCCTCTAAGAAACTATAGCGACACAGTTCTGTGTTACAGAACAAACTCTCAATATTACCTTAGTCTGATTAATATTAATATGGTGACAGCGGAAATCTTTTGAAGAATCATTTTAAGTCTCTCAGTTCCAGTGGTTCCCAGTTCCTAACTTTTTAATAGACAATTGGTTCAACAATCGTACTCCCTCTATATTTTGGTGAGCTAGTTGGTAGTGGAGGTGTCATTGTTATAATTTGGCTGAGCAGCATTGGGATTATTATATATATCTTTCCCCATGAAAGAAATTGAATTAAAAATCTTACTACTCTTGCTGCATTTATTTTATATGGCATCCTGGGAGTTATAGTTTTACATGGTCTTTAACTATCACTGCCAAAGAGTGCTGGTGCCTCACCAAACTACAACTCCCAGGATTGAGCCATTTGAGTTTATGTTGCGCTAGTTCACAGTCCAGCAATTGTCCTTCTCCACTTTGGCAGGAAAAACGAAATGCAAAGATACAAAATGGGGGATGCCTGGATCGAAAGCAGTATGTGTGAAAAAGATTTTGGAGTCCTCATGGACAACAAGTTAAACATGAGCCAACAATACGATGTGGCAGCAAAAAAAGCCAATGGGATTTTGGCCTGCATCAATAGGAGCATAGTGTCTAGATCCAGGGAAGTCATGCTACCCCTCTATTCCGCTTTGGTTAGACCACACCTGGAATATTGTGTCCAATTCTGGGCACCACAATTCAAGAGAGATATTGACAAGCTGTGTCCAGAGGAGGGCGACTAAAATGATCAAGGGTCTGGAGAACAAGCCCTATGAGGAGCGGCTTAAGGAGCTGGGCATGTTTAGCCTGAAGAAGAGAAGGCTGAGATATGATAGCCATGTACAAATATGTGAGAGGAAGCCACAGGGAGGAGGGAGCAAGCTTGTTTTCTGCTTCCTTGGAGACTAGGACGCGGAACAATGGCTTCAAACTACAAGAGAGGAGATTCCATCTGAACACGAGGAAGAATTTCCTGACTGCGAGAGCCGTTCAGCAGTGGAACTCTCTGCCCTGGAGTGAGGTAGAGGCTCCTTCTTTGGAAGCTTTGGAAGCTGGATGGCCATCTGTCAGGGTTGATTTGAATGCAACATTCCTGCTTCTTGGCAGGGGGTTGGACTGGATGGCCCATGAGGTCTCTTCCAACTCTTTGATTCTATGATTCTATGATTCTATGATTCTGATTTAATTTGAAGAAGGAGCTATGGATTCAAACTACTGGAAAATATTTCCCATCAATATTAGGAAAAAATTCCAGACAAAGAACTATTTGATAGGCCTGGGTAACAACGTAAAAATTTGTTTCTAAAATCGATTCGTTTTTTGGGGGGGGGGTTTGCGTTTCGATATTTAAAAGAATTCCGAAATTTTTCTTTTAAAAAGTTCGATATTTACGAGCTTCCCTCTCCCTCTGTTGTTGACTGTTGGTGTGATATTATAATTTTTTTTCACTAATTAAACAAAAAACAACTATAAAACTTGCCCCAGACATGCTGAAAAAATAACGAAACGAATACATAACGAATCCGAAGCATTTACGAAACGAATTGAAAAATTCGTTTCGTTTTTAAGTTGCTCCAGAATGGTTCGTTATCGCTTTGTTATAAAAAAAAATAACGAATTTTTAACGAATTACGAATTAACGGAACGAAACCACCCAGCCCTACTATTTGACAATGGAATATGCTGCTTGAGAGTGTAGTGGAGACTCCAGAGGTTTTTAAGCAGAAGTTTGATGCCCATCTGCTGGGGATGCTTTGCTTTTGTGTTCCTGCATGGTGGAAAGGAGTTGGCCTGGATGGATATTCTGGTCTGTTCCAACTCTGTGAAAAACACTGCATGTTTTTGCAAGTCCATTCTTTCACCAAAAGGAAAATGATCAGCCCATCAGATCCCTCCCTGGACACTAAATCCCCATGCTTATCTGGTACCATGTGTTCATAGCCATTCACCTTAATACAGGGTGAGATGGGGCTTTCTGCAGGCAAGATAGTTTGGAGAGTATTTGAAAGGCTTTGATAGTATCCAGAAAGTTGTGTCTGATTGTGGCCCAAAACAAATCACTGTCGGAATCTGAAGGTCCCTTTTGTATGAAAGCAGAAAAGCCCTGCGACATGTGTAAAATCAAAGAAGATGAGCAAATTGCTTTAAATCTTCCAAGTCTCCTAATGCGGTGAGCTGAGCTTCATCTAGTGATGCACAGCTGGGAGATTTTTCTATCAAAAGAACAGTCGGGCAGATTATTTCCAAATATAATATTTGCTACCCTGCCATCTCTTCTGGAGAAAAGGAAACGGTGGGATTATTAGTAACTCTTAAACTTCCTGCATCGGTAGGAAGAAGTTTGCAAGTAAATAGATAAATAGCAGCCAAAACTAAATAAACTAAATCTGCATCCCTGGCAGGAAGGAGGAAAACAGAATCCCGCAGACCAACCATATTGGGACATGTCATTTGCAGGGCCTACTTTGCAACCCACCAAATCCAGGCATGTAATTGCATCAAGTGATTTCTCCAAGGAAAGTTAATCCAGAACCTACTTCAATTTCTGATAACCTTATGTCAAATGTTCGGTATATAGGTGTAAAAGAATATCCAATCATCTGGGTAATGCGCACCCACTACTGTGTAGAAAACCCACACTAATCCCCAAGACAAGCCATTGAGACAAATATCTCCCGGATACATGTGGTGGAGTCGTTTGTTAAAGACCAAAGGGGGAACTTTCCCTCATCACCTGCTGCTATCTTTGCATTTTTCATCCTAAATGAAGATTTAAAAAAATAAATAAAACGGATTCAGAGATTCTCTGCTACAGCCAAAGCCCACCACCCCCCTCCAGCACCAACTGCTGTTCTGAGATCAGAGTGAAAAGAAGGACCATGATGGCAGTTCCATCTTGACTCCAGTGTCATCTGTTGGGAGCCCCCCCCCCCCCACCCAGCACCAACTGCTGCTCTGAGATCAGAGTGAAGAGAGGGGCCAGGAAGGCAGTTCCATCTTGCCTCCAGTGTCATCAGTTGGGAGCCCCCCCCCCACCAACTGCTGCTCTGAGATCAGTGAAGAGAGGGGCCAGGAAGGCAGTTCCATCTTGCCTCCTGCACTGTGCTTCCCCCCCTTCCAGCACCAACCACTGCTCTGAGATCAGAGTGAAGAGAGGGGCCATGAAGGCAGTTCCATCTTGCCTCCAGTGTCATCAGTTGGGACCCCCCCACCAGCAAACCGCTGCTCTGAGATCAGAGTGAAGAGAGGGCCATGAAGGCAGTTCCATCTTTTGCCTCCAGTGTCATCAGTTGGGAGCCCCCCCCCCCAGCACCAACCGCTGCTCTGAGATCAGAGTGAAGAGAGGGGCCATGAAGGCAGTTCCATCTTGTCTCCAGTGTCATCAGTTGGGAGCCCCCCCCCCCTCCAGCACCAACCACTGCTCTGAGATCAGAGTGAGGAAAGGGGCCCTGAAGGCAAGTCCATCTTGCCTCCAGTCTCATCTGTTGGGAGCCTCCCCACCCTCCAGCACTAATCGCTGCTCTGAGATCAAAGTGAAGAAAGGGGCCCTGAAGGCAATTCCATCTTGCCTCCAGTCTCATCTGTTGGGAGCCCCCCCACCCAGCACCAACCGCTGTTCTGAGATCAGAGTGAAGAGAGGGGCCATGAAGGCAGTTCCATCTTGCCTCCAGTGTCATCTGTTGGGAGCCCCCCCCCCCCCAGCACCAACTGCTGCTCTGAGATCAGAGTGAAGAGAGGGGCCAGGAAGGCAGTTCCATCTTGCCTCCAGTGTCATCAGTTGGGACCCCCCCCCCCCCCAGCACCAACCGCTGCTCTGAGATCAGAGTGAAGAGAGGGGCCATGAAGGCAGTTCCATCTTGTCTCCAGTGTCATCAGTTGGGAGCCCCCCCCCCCTCCAGCACCAACCGCTGCTCTGAGATCAGAGTGAAGAGAGGGGCCAGGAAGGCAGTTCCATCTTGCCTCCAGTGTCATCAGTTGGGAGCCCCCCCCCCACTCCAGCACCAACCGCTGCTCTGAGATCAGAGTGAAGAGAGGAGCCAGGAAGGCAGTTCCATTTTGCCTCCAGTCTCATCTGTTGGGAGCCCCCCCACCCCCAGCACCACTGAGATCAGAGTGAAGAGAGGGGCCATGAAGGCAGTTCCATCTTGCCTCCAGTGTCATCAGTTGGGACCCCCCCCCCCACTCCAGCACCAACCGCTGCTCTGAGATCAGAGTGAAGAGAGGGGCCAGGAAGGCAGTTCCATCTTGTCTTCTGCACTGTACTTAATATAATATAATATAATATAATATAATATAATATAATATAATATAATATAATATAATATATTGTATATACATATAATATTGATAATATTATAATGTAATACAATATACTACTACTACTAATAAAATGATATTATCTATATATATAAATGCTCTATGCAATAATGAATACCTTAAAAACAAAAGAATCAATGAACGAAATAACTAAAAAAATTAAGACTTTGTCATTTGGGAGTTGAAATTGCTGGGATTTATAGTTCACCTATAATCAAAGAGCATTCTGAATTCCACCAATGATGAAATTGAACCAAACATGGCAAACGGAACTCCCATGACCAACAGAAAATACTGGAAGGGTTTGATGGGCATTGACCTTGAATTTGGGAGCTGTAGTTCACCTACATCCAGAGAGCACTGTGGACTCAAACAATGATGGATCTGGACCAAACTTGGCACAAATACTCCATATGCCCAAATGTGAACACTGGTGGAATCTTGACATTTGAGAGTTGTACTTGCTGGGATTTATAGTTCACCTACAATCACTGAGCATTCTGCACCCCAGCAATGATAGAATTGGGCCAAACCTCCCACACAGAACCCCCATGTGGGCCACAGCAATGCGTGGCAGGGGACGGCTAGTAATTATATATTTTATATTAAATGTAATATTACTAATAATATTACAGTATAATGTTATAGTACAATGTAATATATAATATTAATATTATGCCATGATAATAAAATAATATGTATTGTCGAAGGCTTTCATGGCCGGAATCACTGGGTTGTTGAACGTTTTTTCGGGCTATATGGCCATGTTCTAGAGGCATTCTCTCCTGACGTTTTGCCTGCATCTATGGCAAGCATCCTCAGAGGTGGTGAGGTGATAAAATAATATATTGTATTTACTTTTTACTTGTAATCCGCTCTGAGTCCTCTTCAGGGTGAGAAGGGCGGCATATAAATGTTGTAGATAGAAAGATAGATAGATAGATAGATAGAGCCCTCGAGGACCTTGAGATCGTCTGGGGAGGCCCTTCTCTCGATCCCGCCTGCCTCACAGGCGCGCCTGGCGGGGACGAGGGATAGGGCCTTCTCAGTGGTGGCCCCCCGGCTGTGGAACACCCTCCCTGTTGACATCAGACAGGCGCCCTCCCTTATGTCCTTCCGGAAAGGCCTGAAGACATGGCTTTTCGAGAAGGCATTTCACTAAATGCTAAAGTAACTGGAAATGACAACCGGAACGGAACATAGACTACGAGATTGGTTATGATTCTATGATAAGTCGAAGCGGATTTTTAGTGTAATTAGAGGATAATGTATTAGTGATATGTTGTTTTTTGTCGTTGTAATTTACTGTAAGATATGTTTTTTACATGTTGTACACCGCCGCGAGTTGCCCTAGGGCTGAGAGCGGCGGTTAACAAATGAAGCAAATAAAATAAATAAATAAATAAATAAATAAATAGATAGATAGATAGTAGGGCTGGACAACCACGGAAAAATTTGTTTCTAAACTCGATTCGTTTTTAGGGGGGTTTTGCGTTTTGTTATTTAAAAGAATTCCAAAATTTTTCTGTAAAAAAGTTCGATATTTACGAAATTTCGCAATTCGTAAAATAATTACAAAACAATTACGAATCGATTACGGATCGATTCGTTAATGGCAGCCGCGATCGCGCAATACGCTAAAAAAACTTCTGAAGCTTCCCTCTCCCTCTGCTGTTGACTGTTGGTGTGATAATTATATATTTTTTCACTGAGAAAACAAACAGCAACCCTAAAACTTGCACCAGACATGCGGGAATAATAACGAATCAATAACGAATCGTTAACGAATCAATAACCAATCAATACCGAAACGAATTTGAAAAATTCGTTTCGTTTTTTAGATGCTCCAGAATGGTTCGTTATCGATTCGTTATTTTTAAAAAACGAATTTTTAACGAATTACGAAATTAACGAACGAAACTGCCCAGCCCTAATAGATAGATAGAAAGATAGGTAGATAGATAGATAGATAGGTAGATATTTGTTTGACGCTCTCATAAGCAGTTAGTTTAACCTCCAGCATGCTAGTAAATCTAAATTACCATGTCAAGAAAACGTGTCTAAGAAGTGTTTCACCAACATGGTGAGAATCAGTTGCAGCAGTGTAATCAGAAAGTGGAAGTAATCTTGGCAAGAACATGTGTTTAATAAGTGTTTCAGTGCAAAATGATTGCAGTATAATTGCAGTGTGATTGCTGTATATTCATAACAAAATTAAGTTGTTATAAATCTGCCAGGAATGCAGCATGGTCTGCAGTAACGGCAGATTTATAACAACTTGATGTTGTAGGAAGCTTCTGAATTCTAGACAAATAGAGCAGGTAACTTGAAACAAAAACAACAACACACAGGGTCCTTGTCTCTCTGTTTGCCCTGAAATTACTGTACTTCAAGTCAGCAAGGAGAGAGAATGACGGTAGAATCATATAATCATAGAATCAAAGAGTTGGAAGAGACCTCATGCATTCAAATCACCCCTGACAGATGGCCATCCAGCCTCTGCTTAAAAGCTTCCAAAGAAGGAGCCTCCACCACACTCCGGGGCAGAGAGTTCCACTGCTGAATGGCTCTCACAGTCAGGAAGTTCTTCCTAATGTTCAGATGGAATCTCCTCTCTTGTAGTTTGAAGCCATTGTTCCGCGTCCTAGTCTCCAAGGAAGCAGAAAACAAGCTTGCTCCCTCCTCCCTGTGGCTTCCTCTCACATATTTATACATGGCTATCATATCTCCTCTCAGCCTTCTCTGCTTCAGGCTAAACATGCCCAGCTCCTTAAGCCGCTCCTCATAGGGCTTGTTCTCCAGACCCTTGATCATTTTAGTCGCCCTCCTCTGGACACATTCCAGCTTGTCAATATCTCTCTTGAATTGTGGTGCCCAGAATTGGACACAATATTCCAGGTGTGGTCTAACCAAAGCAGAATAGAGGGGTAGCATTACTTCCCTAGATCTAGTCACTATGCTCCTATTGATGCAGGCCAAAATCCCATTGGCTTTTTTTGCCGCCGCGTCACATTGTTGGCTCATGTTTAACTTGTTGTCCATGAGGACTCCAAGATCTATTCCACACGTATTGCTCTCAAGCCAGGCATCCCCCATTTTGTATCTTTGCATTTCGTTTTTTCCTGCCAATGTGGAGTATCTTGCATTTGTTACTGTTGAACTTCATTTTGTTAGCTTTGGCCCATCTCTCTAATCTGTCAAGATCGTTCTGAATCCTGCTCCTGTCCTCTGGAGTATTGGCTATCCCTCCCAATTTGGTGTCGTCTGCAAACTTTATGATCATGCCTTCTAGCCCTTCATCTAAGTCATTAATAAAGATGTTGAACGAATAACCGCTGTCATCAAGTGCATGATATGTAAATATTAGACGTTTATGACTTTAAAGCTTGGATGTTTTAAATGGCTCAAACCATATCAGAATGGAGGGCTGCATTACCGGCACTACCAAAAATTTTGGTTTGCTTGTTTAAGGTGAGATGTACACATTTTCAACCCCAAAGGCGTGTTGAGTGCTGAGGACTTGCTCAGACACACATGCACATGATATCAAATTGCTGGTGACAGATGTTTAAACAAGCACTCTTTCATTTATTATAATTCCGCTTAAATATGCACTTTGAAATTGTTATCCATCCCTCCCTGCGTGAAGCTATTTCCATTTGACAACTTAATTACTGTATTTCTTCGGTTGTAAGACACACTGTTCCCCTATATAATAGGGCTGGGTAACCACGGAAAAATTTGTTTCTAAACTCGATTCGTTTTTAGGGGGTTTTTGCATTTCGTTTTTTAAAAGAATTCCGAAATTTTTCTTTAAAAAAGTTCGAAATATACGGAATTTCGTAAAATTACGAAACAATTACGAAACAATTACGAATAGATTCGTTAATGGCGGACGCGATTGCGCAATATGCTAAAAAACCCTCCAAATGGGACGGGGGAACTTCTGAAGCTTTCCTCTCCCTCTGTTGTTGACTGTTGGTGTGATAATTTATTTTTTTATCACTGATAAAACAAACAACAACCTTAAAACTTGCACCAGACATACGGAAATAATTACGAAACAATTTCGAAACAATTACAAAACAATTTCGAAACAATTACGAATCGATTATGAAACAATTACAAAATAAATTGAAACATTTGTTTTGATTTTTAATTACTCCTGCATGGCTCAATATCGGATCGTAAGCTAATTTAAATACGAATTAATAACGAATTACGAAATTAACGAACGAAACCGCCCAGCCCTACTATATAAACATCTCTAAAATGGGGAGTGTTTTAGAATAACAGGTGGTATTGAAATGAATGTACACCTGATGGTGTCTAAGAATCAAAGAAATATGATGTTTCCCTTTGCACTCAAGAGTTACAAAGGACCTCATCACACGAGAACATGTGAAATCCGGTTGCTGTCTCCTGCAGAATCCTTGGGTTTGTAGTTTAGGGAAGAGCCTTTACCAATCTCACTAAACTCCAAATTCCCAGAGTTCTGCAGGAGACAAAAACTGGATTTAAAGTGGATTCATTCTCTAGTGTGATGAAGTAGTAAGTACCTCATCACATCACAGGAAAATACCAAGTTTCTCCTCGGGCAAAATATCAAGTCAAAATGGAAATGATGCAGTGAGTTATTGGAAACTTTAGCAGGCAATTGAGCTCCCCGTTTTTGTCCCTTCTGCCCCTTCCTAGGAAAGAGACTGTGTTGAAAAGCCAAATATAATTGTTTTTACTTTGTTCAGTTACTTCCGACTCTTTGTGACCTCATGAACCAGCCCATGCCAGAGCTCCCTGTCGGCTTTCACCACCCCCAGCTCCTTCAAGGTCACGTCGGTCACTTCAAGGATGCCATCCATCCATCTTGCCCATGATTGAGCCCTCTTCCTTTTTCCTTCCATTTTCCCCAGCATAATTGTCTTCTCTAAGCTTTGCTGTCTCCTCATGATGTGGCCAAAGTACTTCAACTTTGTCTCTAGTATCCTTCCCTCCAATGAGCAGTCCGGCTTTATTTCCTGAAGTATGGACTGGTTGGATCTTCTGGTGGTCCAAGGCACTCTCAGAACTTTCCTCCAGCATCACAATTCAAAAGCATCTATCTTCCTTTGTTCAGCCTTCCCTAAGGTCCAGCTCTCACATCCATAGGTGACTGACTATGGGGAATACCATTGCTTTTACTATGCAGATCTTTGTTGCCAATGTGATGTCTCTACTCTTCACTATTTTATCGAGATTGGTCTTTGCTCTCCTCTCAAGAAGTAAACGTCTTCTGATTTCCTGGCATCTGCAGTCATCTTTGCAGATGACTTCGTGAACTGTTTCTTTTCTTTAAGAGGAAAACCCTTTTTAACCCCTCCTTGGGCAATCTACTTTCTAAACTTTGCTGGTGTGGGCTCTGCTCCTGGCTCCAAACTGCTTCTTGGATCCCGAGTAGACCTACCAGTCAAGGCTTTGTAGATTCTCCAGCTGGAGTCCTTTGGAACTGTTTTCCCCCAGAATTTCCCCGGATGCTGGGAGAAACGAAGCTTCTCTACATGTGGAGCTAATCCACGTCCTGTAGCTAAGCTTTCCAATGCAAGACTGACCTAAAATGGCTCCCTCTCCTCCCAGAGCCCTGGGGAAAGGGGCGGAACAAAACTTAATAATGACTGATGGGTCATTGGCCCTATAATTGCAAACCAAGGGAAGCCACCTTATTGCAAAATGCATGGAACTTTGGAATACATGCAAACACTCAAAGAAAGAAAAGGAAGTTGGAGCTTTTGGTATAGTCACACCAGCACAAACATTACTTTCTGAACTTCCTTATAAATATTGCAAGAATACTCAAACTCGGTGTACTTATACACGTACATGTTGAAGCTTGTTTTTGGAACACAGAGAAAAATAAAGCAATGGTTCTAGGAGTATTGTGTCTATTAGGCTTGGGCGGTTTCGTTCGTTAATTTCGTAATTCGTTATTAATTCGTATTTAAATTAGCTTATGATCCAATATTGAGCCATGCAGGAATAGTGTGAGGAGTAAATTAGATTCAAAACAATTTTTTCAATTTATTTCGTAATTATTTCGTTATTATTTCGAAATTATTTCAAAATTATTTCGTAATTATTTCGTAATTATTTTCGCATGTCTGGTGCAAGTTTTATAGTTGTTGTTTGTTTTATTACACCAACAGTCAAAAACAGAGAGAGAGGGAAGCTTCAGAAGTTCCCCCTGTCCCATTTGGAGGTTTTTTTTAGCATATTGCGCAATCGCATCCGCCATTAACGAATTGATTCGTAATTATATGAAATTTTGAAAATTTCGAAATTTTTAAAAGGAAAATTTCGGAATTCTTTAAAAAAACAAAATGCGATGGACCCCTAAAAACAAAACGAGTTTAGAAACAAATTTTTCCATTGTTACCCAAGCCTAGTGTCTATTGACTAAATTTTCTAATTAAATCATAAAGACTCCTTGTCTTAAGAACTTAATGAGGGAGGATTTTGCTTTTTCTTTAAGTGCATCTTCACTCCTTCCTCCTCCACGCCTCCAAAGTTATTACTCCTGCAATCCTTTATTTGGAGACAATTATAACATCCAGAAAATGGACACCCACATGCAATACCGGCACACAATTTGCTGTGTAAAGGAAACAAACTTTACAAAATCATTTCACAAAGTCCACAGACCTCTGGATAAATAATGAAAATGAACACACATCCCCTCTGTAAATGCCCCAGTGTTCATTTAATTTAATATTCTCCATTGGTGGAAATAAATTAAAAATGAACAAGGCTTGTTTATGCCTGCCTTCCACTATCCTCTGCTTTTTGAATAGCAACTGCATATTAATTTATCAGGATTCCCATAAATTATAATTAGCCAGGAGGATTAACAACATAAATCCTTGAATTTAAAACCAACCTGCCCCGCTCCGTCTTCCCTTTGCCCTAAAGTGAAAAGGAGCCCATAAAACCCATCACTGCCGTTTGATCCATTAAACTCATGAGACATTCTTATTTCAGCTTAGCTACTGGAGGTACGTTCGTTAAATCTTTTTTAAAGTTACAGTAGCCTGCCTGGAATTGAAATGCTCACACTGCAGAAAATAATGTGCTAAAATGGCTGCAGCCCTCTCTCAAGCCATGGCGACTGCTCCAAAATCTGCAGAGGAATCATGGTTAAAGCTGGTACATTTGTTTCAAAGTGTACTGGTACGGCTGTACCAGGAGCTCCAATTTTATTTGCTTTGTATTAAATGTTTGCTTGCAGTCCAAGGTTCCTGGGATTCTCCAGATAGGTGGCTTCCTTTGGTTGCAGTCATAGGGCAAGTCACCTGTCCATCATGGTTAAGTTTGGTTCCGCCCCTTGCTCAGGACAATTAGGAAGGGAAGGGAGCCATTTTTAGTTAGTCTCAGCAAGGAAAGCTAATGTACAGGACGTTTACAAGCTTCCCCTGTAAAAAAGCTTCAACCCTTAAGACCTTATGGGAGAGAACAGTCTTAAGAGCACCCAAATATTTCCAGGGAAGCAGTCCTAAAGCTTTGAGGAATTTCGGAGGGTGAACAGTTTGAAAGACCAAAGAACTCCATCTAAGCCTTTACTGGTAGGTCCACTCGGTGCTTCAAGACGCAGTTCGACCCAGTAGTGGAGCCCACATCAGTATGGGTTAGACTACAGTCAGCCTGGGAGAAGTTAAAAAGGGGACTTTCCTTTAAAGTGAAGAAGAAGTTATTGAAGACAGTTGCCTGTCCTTCGTGGGCAAGTTTAGGATGCCACCAGTTGCAAAAAGCCTGGAATCATTTGTTTAACTTTCTGAAGACAAGAGAAGTTTCTGTTTGATTGTTCATTAATAAAGGACTTTGTTATACTTCACAAGCCATCTAAAGACCATTTGTGGTGGAAAACCTTTGAGAACTTCTCTTTGGGGCCCCTGGCTTCCCGCTGGGCAAAGGTTGCACATCCTGTTCTAAAGGAAATTCTTTACAGGCCCAGCGCGCGACAGAAAGCGTATCCTTAGAAAGCCTAATAAGGACATCTGTAGGTTCACTATGCACCCCAATAGGTAAAGGTAAAGGTTTCCCGTTGATGTATACAAAGTATTAGAAGTTAGTGGGTTGTTGTAGGTTTTTTTTCGGGCTATATGGCCATGTTTGGGTATCAGCCAGCACACCAATGACTTAAATGAAGAAATAGTTTTCTAAGATTGACTGAGACACTCGCTGGATCACCTCAGCAAGTGAGAGTCAAAAACTGGCAGGCTCAAACCCAGAACCTCAATCAATGGCTTATGCCAAATGAGAGACTCCCCCGTGGGCACACAGAAAACTGGGCGACTTGGAAGGCGCTGAACAGACTGCGCTCTGGTACCATGAGATGCAGAGACAACCTTAGGAAATGGTGATACAAAGTGGAGTCCACGACATGCAAGTGCAAAGAAGAGCAAACTACAGACCACCTGCTGCAATGCAGCCTGAGCCCTGCTACATGCACAATGGAGTACCTTCTCACAGCAACACCAGAGACACTCCAAGTGGCCAGATACTGGTCAAAGGACATTTAATCAAGTACCAAGCTTGCAAACTTTGTTTGTTTGTTTGTTTGTGAAAAAATGCAATACAACTGTTTTGGTTTGCTCCTGACACGATAAATAAATCAATTCATCCTCATATTCTTCTCTAACCTAAGTTTGACACCAACTGAGATGCTAAATGCTTTGGACAAAATATAAGTCATTTTGTCACCTGAATTACAGTCTATGAGGCTTATCCAGGGTTGGGCAGAGAAACCACTGGAGCAATACATTTCTATTGCCATGCTGATGGACAAGTTTAATTAAAGTCTGATTAATCAAAACTGTGGATTTTAAAAGTGGTGGTTACATAGTACTATCCATCAAAAATATAAACAAAGTGATGAAAGGAGGATTTAGCTATGATTGAGAAACTAGATCAGCCGGAACAGAGATCAAGCACTCCGAGTTGAAGGCAAAGCTACAGAGTTTGGCCAAAAGGAATACAAGTACTAGTAAATGCTTCAAATGTACAAGCATACAGTCACAGAAAAATACAAGCAATTTCATACAGTTCTGACAGCTACTCAGTAGGGCTGAGAAACTATAAGAAGGTCCTCCATGGTGCATGTGGCTGGGCTCAGGTTGCATTGTAGCAGGTGGTCAGTGGTTTGCTCTTCTCCACACTCACATGTCGTGGATTCCACTTTGTAGCACCATTTCCTAAGGTTGTCTCTGAATCTCGTGGTGCCAGAGCGCAGTCTGTTCAGCGCCTTCCAAGTAGCCCAGTTTTCTGTGTGCTCAGGGGGGAGTCTGCTCTGAATGCGATTTTCCTGCTTCTTGGCAGGGGGTTGGACTGGATGGTCCATGAGGTCTCTTCCTACGTCCCACCTCAGAATCTAAGATCTGCTGAGGGGGCCCTGCTCTCGGCCCCACCTTTATCACAAGCAAGACTGGTGGGGACGAGGGACAGGGCCTTCTCGGTGGTGGCCCCTCGCCTGTGGAATGTGCTCCCCGGGGAAATTAGGACATCAACATCCCTCCTCTCCTTCAGAAGGAAGCTAAAGACTTGGATGTGGGACCAGGCCTTCGGGTAAGCTGGCAGATGGACAAGGACAAGCAATAATGACCAGAGTAGGAAAGGCAATGACAATGCAAAATGGTTTACGGACTTGGATTTGGTGAACATTGACCACTAGATGTTTTTATTGATGCTAGTATACTATTGATTGTTTTAATTAGTTATAACTGTGATAGTATATGGTAATTTGTGTATTGTATATTGTATTGCATTTTGTAACTGTTAGGCATCGAATTGTGCCTTTTGTAAGCTGCCCTGAATCCAGGAGGACCCCCCAAACTGCGGACTTGTGACTTCAGGGGAAGTGCAACCCCGTCCAGCACAGGTTGCCACCCAATACCCCGATCAGACAGGCGACTGACCTGGAGGACCTCTGTCTTGTCAGGATTGATCCCCAGCTTGTTCCTCCTCATCCAGATCGTCACAGCGGCCAGACACTGGTCCAGTATCCTGGGGGTTTCCTTGGAGTCTTGTGGAAATGAGTAGTGGAGTAGGGTGTCATCTGCGTAGAGATGACACCGTACTCCAAAACTCCAGGTAACCTCTCCCAGCAGTTTCATGTAGATGTTAAAAAGCATGGGGGACAGAATGGATCCTTGCGGGACCCCACAGGTCAATGGCCAGGGGTCCTAGCAGGAGTCCCCCAGCTTCACTGACTGGGAACGACCCTCCAGGAAGGACCGGAGCCACAGAAGAACCGTGCTCCCGAGACCCTTCCCAGCGAGCCTCCCCAGAAGGATACCATGGCCGATAGTATCGAAATCCGCTGAGATGTCCAAGGGAACCAGCAGGGTCACACTCCCCCTGTCCAGGTCATCCACCAAGGCGACCAAAGCCATCTCGGTACTGTACCCAGTAGGCTTGGGTGGTTTCGTTCGTTAATTTCGTAATTAGTTATTAATTCGTATTTAAATTAGCTTACGATCCAATATTGAGCCATGCAGGAATAGTGTGAGGAGTAAATTAGATTCGAAACAATTTTTTCAATTTATTTCGTAATTATTTCATAATTATTTCAAAATTATTTCGTAATTATTTTGTAATTATTTTCGCATATCTGGTGCAAGTTTTATAGTTGTTGTTTGTTTTATCACACCAACAGTCAACAACAGAGGGAGAGGGAAGCTTCAGAAGTTCCCCCTGTCCCATTTGGAGGTTTTTTTAGCATATTGCGCAATTGCGTCCGCCATTAACGAATCAATTCGTAATTATACGAAATTTCATAAATTTCGAAATTTTTAAAAGGAAAATTTCGGAATTCTTTAAAAAAACGAAACGCGATGGACCCCTAAAAACAAAACGAGTTTAGAAACACATTTTTCCGTTGTTACCCAAGCCTAGTACCCAGGCCTAAAGCCAGACTGCGAACGATCCAGAAAATCGGTGTCATCGAGGAATCCCTGAAGCTGCGAGGCAACCACCCGCTCCAGTATTATTTATTTATTATTTATTTAAAACTTTTATATCCCTATCTTCTTTACCTCTGTAGACTGGAAAGGCAGAGAAAGTTAGAGACCTTGTAAAGCTACAATTCCTATGATTCCATAAAAAATGGTAGTTACGTGATGTAAAGTGATGTCAAACTGCATTAATTCTACAGGGTAGATGCACCCCATGATGCCCAAACATAACACTGCATCAGATGAGAGGGTGGAGAGAAGATGCCGCCAATTGGTTGGAAATGCAAAGCAGATTTGATATCAGGGAAATTAAACATATTGTTAATAAGTAATTCCATTGCCCTCTATTCCAAAGGGAGACCTTGTGCTCATTCCAGGTGAAAGCTGAGAAGTGCTCTTTCTCTCTCTGCAAAACTGCAGGAGAGAAAAGGGGGAAAAAGCTTTGCCAGCCCATCTTGACTCCCTTAATTATTTTAATTGCAGCCGCGCAATGCCAACACACTGAATTACCCCCTCAGGCTCAGGCTGTGTAGCCAGGAGGTACTGAATTAAACTGTCAGAACATGCAGAAAAATTGCAAGGGTGCCTGTCAATGGGATTTGCTAAGAGGCGCGCGGGTGAAGCTGGTGACTTATATAGCAAAAGAGCTGCCGGTGCAGAGTCGTCAAAGCGCAGCGCTGGAACTAATGGTGCATTCAGAGGTCTTGTTCTACTTCATTGGTCAAAGCCAACAAACAAAAGGGAAAAAATATATATCTGGTAATATTTGGGGCCGGTTTGCTATTTATGACCATGGTCGTAAAAAAAAAACATTTAAAGCTGCAAAGAGGTCTTTACCGAAGTGGCAGCCACCCGCCGTGTCTTAAAAGACACCGGCCAGACATCAAGGATCTGTCTAGAAAAAGCAGCATTGTCCACATTTAAAAATGTGCCATTGTTGAAAGAAAGCCAAGTCCAATTTGTGTGTGATCTTATGCTGAATCTACACGGTACTATATCCCAGGATCTGATCCCAAATTATCTGCTTTGAACTGGATTACATGAGTCTACACTACCAGATAATCAGAGAATCATAGAGTTGGAAGAGACCTCATGGGCCATCTAGTCCAACCCCCTGCCAAGAAGAAGGAATATTGCATTCAAAGCATCCCTGACAGATGGTCATCCAGACTCTTGTTTAAAAGCTTCCAAAAGAGGAGCCTCCACCACACTCCGGGGCAGAGAGTTCCACTGCTGAACAGCTCTCACAGTCAGGAAGTTCTTCCTCATGTTCAGATGGAATCTCCTTTCTTGTAGTTTGAAGCCATTGTTCTGCGTTCTAGTCTTCAGGGAAGCAGAAAACAAGCTTGCTCTCTCCTCCCTGTGACTTCCTCTCACATATTTATACATGGCTATTGTGCTGTCATGCGCTGGGCCTGTGAAAGAGTCTGTAGACAGGACATGTTTTCTGAATGCCCAACAGGACGCCGGGGGTGCCTCGGCTGAGAACCCTTTCAGATTTCCCCACACAAAATTCTCTCTAATCTGTCAAGATTGTTTTGAATTCTGCTCCTGTCCTCTGGAGTACTGGCTATCCCTCTCAATTTGGTGTTGTCTGGGATATGAAGATAATCTGGGATCAGATCCTGCGATAAGGAGCAATGTAGATCTAGGCATAAATAGGTGTATAGTGCCTAGATCCAGGGAAGTCACACTACCCCTCTATTCTGTCTTCGTCAGACCACATCTGGAATAATGTATCCAATTCTGGGCACCGCAATCGAAGGGAGATATTGACAAACTGGAATGCGTCCAGAGGAGGGTGACTTAAATGATCAAGGGTCTGGAGAACAAACCCTATGAGGAGCGACTTAAAGAACTGGGCATGTTTAGCCTGCAGAAGAGAAGGCTGAGAGGAGACATGATGAGGGCCATGTATAAATATGCAAGGGGAGGACATAGGGAGGACAAATTAAGCTTGTTTTCTGCTGCCCTGGAGACTAGGACGCGGAACAATGGCTGCAAACTACAGGAACGAAGATTCCACCTGAACATGAGGAAGAACTTCCTGACTGTGAGAGCTGTTCAGCAGTGGAAGTCTCTGCCCCAGAGTGTGGTGGAGGCTCCTTCTTTGGAGGCTTTTAAGCAGAGGCTGGATGGTCATCTGTCGGGGGTGCTCTGAATGCGATTTTCCTGCTTCTTGGCATGGGGTTGGACTGGATGGCCCATGAGGTCTCTTCCAACTCTAAGACTCTATGATGCTAATGCCTCTGTTCTCTAAGGACACTTGGAATTTTAGATCAACAACATTTGGAATGCTGCAATATGCCTATCCCAGTATTTTATCATCCTCTGGATCTTGAATTTATTAGAAGTAGTTTCCCCAAAATTAGTCCATCTTAATAAAGATTGCAAACATAAACAGAAATCAGAAGGGAAATTCTGTTTGTCCCCTTCTACTCTGCCATATAATCCAGATTATCAACACAGATAACCCGCATTATCTGCTTTGAACTTGCATTATATGTGTCTATGATGCCATATAATCTATTCAAAACAGATAATCTGAAATATAATCCATTCAAAACAGATAATTTATATGGCAGTGTGGAAGGGCCTTGGGTGCAATGACACATGTTGACCTCATTACACTAGAGAATAGATCCACTTTAAATCTGGTTGCTGCCTCCTGCAAAATTCTGGGGTTTGTAGTTTAGGGAGGAGGCTTTAACAACCCAATTAAACTACAAATCCCAGAATTCTGCAGGAGGCAGAAACCAGATTTAAAGTGGATTCATTCTCTAGTGTGATGAAGTAGACTGTAGAATATTTGCAGTTTATTTATTATTATTTATTTATTTACAGCTTTCATATTCCGCCCTTCTCACCCCGCAGGGGACTCCAGGTGGATTACAGTGTACACATATATGGCAAACATTCAATGCCAATTTTAACATACAACATATACAGACATACACAGAGGCTATTTAACTTTTTCTGGCCACCAGGGGAGCTGTTTCTTTCATCGTCCACCTGCGACGCCTATGAAGCACTTCCGCATTCCCCGCATGCTTCCCCGCTGGAATGCTTTGCTGAAGTCTTCTTTATGGCCTCATAAATCAGTTAATTTAGCCTCCCTACACTTTTAAGGTGGTACCTAATTTTCCTACTTGACAGATGCAACTGTCTTTCGGGTTGCAAAGGTCGACAACAGGCTACACAATTCAACCCGGGTTGGCTTCGAACTCATGACCTTTTGGTCAGAGTGATCTTAATGCAGCTGACGCTCAGCCAGCTGCGCCACAATCCCAGTGCAACGCCACTTTAACTGGCATGGTTCAGTGCTATGGAATACTGGGATTTGTAGTTTGATGATGCACTTTTGATGATGCACTTTTTTGTAGTTTTGTAGTTTGATGATGCACTTTTTGGCAGAGAAGGCTAAAAACCTTGTAAAACTACAATCTCCGCCATTCCATAGCACTCATCCATAGCAGTTAAAGTGGCGTTAAAGTGGATTAATTCTACAGTGTAGATGCACCCTATAGAATGAAAGAGCATCAGCATTCTGTGATGCAGTTTTGTAATTTATTGTGTCAATTTACAAATGTGCGTTGTATTCTGTACACATTTGATTAATGGCTACAAAGAGTTGCTTGCAATTGACAAAGGCGTGTGTGTACGCATATACATATGCATTGAATTAATGCTCCAATTAATCCTGATATTCCAAGGACAATCCATATTTTAAGTCTAAAGTCTCCGGGTGTCACCAGAATCCAGCCCATTCATTTCACTAAAATCCCTTGATTAAATGCAGTTGCTGGAATTCTTTAAGTAGCTGCACATCATCATCTAGCCACTCATTGAAATGGTTTCCCACTAATAAGAATATAAGTTCAGTAGAGGTTAATGAACCATTAATTCACTCTTTTAACTAGCTCATTTATGTAACGTATAGCCCGTGTTTATTTCTTTTTATGCAAACGAGCCCCACAAAATTTAATAGGCAAACAATCAAAGATATAAATACTCTTAGTTTATGGACTCAGGTCTTAATCTTCAAGCCATTGACTCGGGAGTATTTCCATGGATTTCATGGCACTCCCCCACTGCAGATTGACGGGTAAGCTGCGCAAGTTGAGAAAGAACGTGGCATTTGTTGCTTTTTCTTTTTGTCGTGTCAGGGCAACCAGTCAAATTGTATTACATTTCTAACAGAACAAAACAAACAAACAGACAAAACACAAAATTTGCAAGTTTGGTAGTTGATTAAATGTCTTTTGACCAGTATCTGGCCACTTGGAGTGCCTCTGGTGTTGCCGCAAGGAGGTCCTCCATTGTGCATGTGGCAGGGCTCAGGTTGCATTGCAGCAGGTGGTCCGGTGTTTGCTCTTTTCCACACTCGCATGTTGTGGATTCCACTTTGTGGCTCCATTTCTTGAGGTTGGCTCTGCATCTTGTGGTGCCAGAGTGCAGTCTGTTCAGCGCCTTCCAAGTTGCCCAGTTTTCTGTGTGCCCACAGGGGAGTCTCTCATTTGGTATCAGCCATTGGTTGAGGTTCTGGGTTTGAGCCTGCCAGTTTTGGACTCTCGCTTGCTGAGGTGTTCCACCGAGTGTCTCTGTAGATCTTAGAAAACTATTTCTAGATTTAAGTCGTTGACATGCTGGCTGATACCCAAACAAGGAATGAGCTGGAGATGTCTCTGCCTTGGTCCTTTCACTATTGGCTGCTACTTCCCGATGGATGTCGGGTGGTGTAATACCAGCTAAGCAGTGTAATTTCTCCAGTGTTTTAGGGCACAGACACCCCGTGATAATGCGGCATGTCTCATTAAGAGCCACATCTACTGTTTTAGTGTGGTGAGATGTGTTCCACACTGGGCATGCGTACTCAGCAGCAGAGTAGCACAGCGCAAGGGCAGATGTCTTCACTGTGTCTGGTTGTGATCCCCAGGTTGCCAGCTTTCATATGATATGGTAGGTTCACTCGGTGCTTCGAGATGCAGTTTGACCCGGTATTGGAGCCCACATCAGTAAGGGTTAGATTACAGTCAGCCTGGGAGAAGTTACAAAGGGGACTTTCCTTTAAAGTAAAGAAGAAGTTATTGAACACAGTTTCCCGTCCTTCGTGGGCAAGATTAGGAAGTCACCAGTTGCATAAAGCCTGGAAGCATTTGTTTAGCTTTATTGAAGACAAGAGAAGTTTCTGTTTGATTGTTCATTAATAAAAGACTTTGTTTTACTTCACAAGCCATCTAAAAGTCATTTGTGGTGGAAAACCTCTGAGAACTTCTCCTTGGGCCCCCTGGCTTCCCGCTGGGCAAAGGTTGCACGCCCTGTTCTAAAGGAAATTCTTTACAGGCCCAGCACGCGACAGAACAGAGGTGCTTTTCCATTATGTGCTCACGAAAATAACGAAAGAACAGATGAAACAAAGGCAACTAAAATGATCAAAGGTCTGGAGAACAAGCCCTATGAGGAGCAGCTTAAGGAGCTGGGCATGTTTAGCCTGAAGAAGAGAAGGCTGAGAGGAGATATGATAGCCATGTATAAATATGTGAGAGGAAGCCACAAGGGAGGAGGGAGCAAGCTTGTTTTCTGCTTCCCTGGAGACTAGGATGCGGAACAATGGCTTCAGACTACAAGAGAGGAGATTCCATCTGAACACGAGGAAGAACTTCCTGACTGTGAGAGCTGTTCAGCAGTGGAACTCTCTGCCCCGGAGTGTGGTGGAGGCTCCTTCTTTGGAAGCTTTGAAACAGAGACTGGATGGCCATCTGTCAGGGGTGATTTGAATGCAATATTCCTGCTTCTTGGCAGAATGGGGTTGGACTGGATGGCCCATGAGGTCTCTTCCAACTCTTTGATTCTATGATTCTATGAAAACAAGCACAACGCTATAGGAAAGTATAGAAGGAGACTGAGAAGAGACAATGCGAAGTCAAGGAAAGAAATCCCTAGAGTGAGTGAGAAATATATAATTCCTTCAATGCAAATCTTTGCATACTGGATGAATATATCAGTATTTAAACAAACATGGCTCAATCCTGTTGTTTGTCTTAATTGAAGGAGATCCATTGAAACAATAGGATTGTCTTAAGTTAGAATCATCAAAACATATGAAACATGTCAAGTCCAACTAGTTAAAGGGTTAACACTTTTTGGAAAGGTCAACACGAGGCTTCTTCCTATGTAATATGTGAGAAGGTCCCAGCAGCTCAGTTCAAATTAACAAAATTGTGTCAGAATGTGTTGGGTATGGACTGTAGCCAAAAGCATCATAGCCTTTAGCCTAGCCAAAGTAAATTATAGTTAATAATTAAAGCAGATTATTTCTAGGAATACACCTTCAATGACCTTTAGCAGACCTTTGCTTGCTTGCATGCTGGTCTCAAGAACAGAGAAGCATCCCAAGCTCTGAAGATCACGTGGGAAGGAACCAGAAGAACGGCCTGCCTCAGGGGCAGCTGATCCCCAACCCATCCAAAACACAGACATGTGCCTTTCATCTCAAGAACAGAGAAGCATCCTGAGCTCTGAAGATCACCTGGGAAGGAATCCCACTGGAGCATTGCAGCGCACCCAAATACCTGGGAGTCACTCTGGACCGTGCTCTTAACACAAGAAGCACTGCCTGAACATCAAGCAAAAAGTGGGTGGCAGAAACAAAATCATACGAAAGCTGACTGGCACAACCTTGGGATCACAACCAGATACAGTGAAGACATCTGCCCTTGCGCTGTACTACTCTGCTGCTGAGTATGCATGCCCAGTGTGGAACACATCTCACCACACTAAAACAGTAGATGTGGCTCTGAATGAGACATGCCGCATTATCATGGGGTGTCTGCGCCCTACACCACTGGAGAAATTACACTGCTTAGCCGGTATTGCACCACCTGACATCCGCCGGGAAGTAGCAGCCAATAGTGAAAGGACCAAGGCAGAGACATCTCCAGCTCATCCCCTGTTTGGGTATCAGCCAGCATGTCAATGACTTAAATCTAGACATAGTTTTCTAAGATATACAGAGACACTTGCTGGAACACCTCAACAAGCGAGAGTCCAAAAGTGGCAGGCTCAAACCCAGAACCTCAACCAATACCAAATGAGAGACTACTCCCTGGGCACACAGAGGACTGGGCAACTTTGAAGGAGCTGACTGCACTCTAGCACCACGAGATGCAGAGCTAATCTTCAGAAATGGGGCCACAAAGTTGAATCCACGACATGCGAGTGTGGAGAAGAGCAAACCACTGACCACCTGCTGCAATGCAGCCTGAGCCCTGCTACATGCACAATGGAGGATCTTCTTGCAGCAACACCAGAAGCACTCCAAAAGGCCAGATACTGGTCAAAGGACATTTAACCAACTACTAAACTCACAAGTTTTGTATTTTGTCTGTTTGTATGCTTTGTTCTGTTAGAAATGTAATATAATGGACTGGTTGCTCTGACACAACAAATAAATAGCAGACCTTTGGAGGCAAGACTGCCTTGATTTGAAATACCAGCCTTTTTGGTGATGGTGGGGATGGGAATCATAAAAAGAAACAAGCCAATCTCTCGCCAGTAGCAGGAAATATATGTAGACATGAATAGGATGAACCTGGAAGTTGCTCATTTAGTGTCAATATTCAATATTCAATCATCCAGTTAGTTAGTATTTATTAGAAAGATGATGACTTCAAAGAATTGTTGATCTCTAATAAAAAGCAAGTCAAAAGCAACTAGAAGTCAAAAGTGGGCAAATGCGAATAATGATATAGAATCATAGAATCAAAGAGTTGGAAGAGACCTCATGGGCCATCCAGTCCAACCCCCTGCCAAGAAGCAGGAATATTGCATTCAAATCACCCCTGACAGATGGCCATCCAGCCCCTATTTAAAAGCTTCCAAAGAAGGAGCCTCCATCACACTCCAGGGCAGAGAGTTCCACTGCTGAACGGATCTCACAGTCAGGAAGTTCTTCCTCATGTTCAGATGGAATCTCCTCTCTTGTGGTTTGAAGCCATTGTTCCACGTCCTAGTCTTCAGGGAAGCAGAAAACAAGCTTGCTCCTCCTCACTGTGGCTTCCTCTCACATATTTATACATGGCTATCATATCCCCTCTCAGCCTTTTCTGTGTTTAAAAATTAACTGTGTTTAAAAATTACCTGCTTTGAGTGTTGCTTTGTTTGAGAGGCGGGGCTTCCTGTGGCGGCAAAAAAAGCCAATGGGATTTTGGCCTGCATCAATAGGAGCATAGTGTCTAGATCATGCTACCCCTCTATTCTGCTTTGGTTAGACCACACCTGGAATATTGTGTCCAATTCTGGGCACCACAATTCAAGAGAGATATTGACAAGCTGGAATGTGTCCAGAGGAGGGCGACTAAAATGATCAAGGGTCTGGAGAACAAGCCCTATTGAACTTTGCCAACTTTGCCAACAAGAGAAGGCTGAGAGGAGATATGATAGCCATGTATAAATATGTGAGAGGAAGCACAGGGAGGAGGGAGCAAGCTTGTTTTCTGCTTC
Source organism: Anolis sagrei ordinatus (assembly GCF_025583915.1). Lineage (NCBI taxonomy): Eukaryota > Metazoa > Chordata > Lepidosauria > Squamata > Anolidae > Anolis > Anolis sagrei. The sequence goes on along the minus strand of NW_026847993.1, from coordinate 11,817,667 downwards.
CTTGGAGACTAGGACGCGGAACAATGGCTTCAAACTACAAGAGAGGAGATTCCATCTGAACACGAGGAAGAACTTCCTGACTGTGAGAGCCATTCACCAGTGGAACTCTCTGCCCCGGAGTGTGGTGGAGGCTCCTTCTTTGGAAGCTTTTAAACAGAGGCTGGATGGCCATCTGTCAGGGATCATTTGAATGCAATATTCCTGCTTCTTGGCAGGGGGTTGGACTGGATGGCCCATGAGGTCTCTTCCAACTCTTTGATTCTATGATTCTATGATTCTTCTTCAGGCTAAACATGCCCAGCTCCCTAAGCCGCTCCTCATAGGGCTTGTTCTCCAGACCCTTGATCATTTTAGTCGCCCTCCTCTGGACACATTCCAGCTTGTCAATTGTGGTGCCCAGAATTGGACACAATATTCCAGGTGTGGTCTAACCAAAGCGGAATAGAGGGGTAGCATTACTTCCCTAGATCTAGACACTATGCTCCTATTGATGCAGGCCAAAATCCCATTGGCTTTTTTTGCCGCCACATCACATTGTTGGCACATGTTTAACTTGTTGTCCACGTGGACTCCAAGATCTTTTTCACACGTACTGCTCTTGAGCCAGGCATCCCCCCATTTCTTGGGTATTCTCTTTTTCCCACTCTGCAAGCAGGACAACGTTTCATTTAAAACTGGACACTTCCATTTCGTCCCCCACCTCCAAATCATTTGTATAACTTGTGGTGGTACTACTGATGGACCACTCATGATGAAGAGTTATAGAAAACCACCTGGAAGGTTGTATACTCACAAACATACAGCAGAGTCTCACTTATCTGACACAAACGGGCCGGCAGAACATCTGATAATATGGAGTTTCCTACTGTTACCCATCTGACAAGGCACTAGACACCTAGAATACTAACAACAGGGACTCAATGGGTTAAGGCAAGGCAACACTTCAGGGCTAGAGTGGCCTAGCAGAAAGTGCCTGGATGTGGAAGATGAGCGTGGAAATCAAAGAGGGAAGGAGGGAGGATGCTTCCACTTCCGGTCCTGCCTCTTTTCCCCCTCTCCTCATTTCCCCTCTCCTCCTTTTTCACTTATTGGGAATGGAGAGAGAGTTGGGGAGCACTTCTTTAATTGAAGGGGAAATGCTGGAGGAAAATGGGCGCATCGGATAGGAGCATCGGATAAGATGGAATGTTGGATAAGTGAAGGTCGGATAAGCAAGACTCTGCTACAGTGTTTCTCAACCTGGGGGTCGGGGTCATGAGGGGGAGTCAGAGCGATCGCCAAAGACCATCAGAAAACACAGTATTTTCTGTTGGTCCTGAGGGTTCTGTGTGGGAAGTTTGGCCCAATTCTATAGTTGGTGCGGCTCAGAATGCTCTTTGATTATATGTGAACTAGCAATCCCAGTAACTACAACTCCCAAATGTCAAGTCAATTTTCCCCAAACTCCACCAGTGTTCACATTTGGGCATATTGAGTATTTGTGCCAAGTTTGGTCCAGATCCATCATTGTTTGAGTCCACAGTGCTCTCTGATGTAGGTGAACGACAACTCCAAAACTCAAGGTCAATGCCCACCAAACCCTTCCAGTATTTTCTGTTGGTCGTGGGAGTTATTTGTGCCAAGTTTGGTTCAATGCCATAATTGGTGGAGTTCAGAATGCTCTTTGATTATGGGTGAACTATAAATCCCAGCAACTACAACTCCCAAATGACAAAATCAACCTCCCCCCCCCACCAAGTATTCAAATTTTGGCATATTGGGTATGTATGCTAAATTTGGTCCAGTGAATGAAAATACATCCTGCATGTCAGATGTTTACATGACGATTCATAACAGTAACAAAATTACAGTTATGAAGTAGGAACTAAAATAATTTTATGTTTCAGGGTCACCATAACATGAGAAATTGTATTAAGGGGTCACGGCATTAGGAAGGTTGAGAACCACTGCTCTACAGTATTACCTAGCTCTGGATTTTCTCACCCTCCCCTTACATTCTTCTAAGATATATGCAAAACATTTGCATTCAACAATCTGTTCCTATCCTCCACCAAAATATCAATTCTACAACCAATGAAGATAGCACATGTATGTTCGCACTACATAGTGGGTGTAGCCCCTGTCACTAGATGGGTTTTAGAGTCCTTAGCTTGTTGCACCTCAGAGTAGATTCACCTTGCTGAAAAACACAAAACTCACACAGCCAGAAGTCTTTATAGTTTATTAAAAATAAAAGGTAAAAAGTTCTTAAAAGCAAAGGTAAAGGTTCCAAAAGATCAATATAAAATAGCACTTGGAAGCTTAATCCAAAAAGGCACCAGTAAAACAAAAACCCAAGAGAACATGACAAAGTTCTGAAACCATGAACACAAGAACTGAAAGGATAATCCAGACAAAACACAGGCAAGCTTCTTGGTAAAACGGAAAGTTGCTTTGACAAAGATTTGGTCTCAAACACACAGTTTAATACCCTTTGCAAAACATGAAGGCGTTTCTTTGGCCTCCTTCCTGTTAGCTATTCTCACACTCCTTCGGTCTCTGAATTCCAAACGGTCAGCCCGATCTAAGGTTCCCATTTCATCAAGGTCAGTCTGTTCGTTAGTGTCAGCCTGTTTCCCTGCTTGCTCATTATCACTGGAGCGAATTACAGAGAGCGGTCAACCCTCCTGTTTAAGGAGCTCCACTGGCTGCCATTTATCTACCGGGCCCAATTCAAGATGCAGGTGTTGACCTACAAAGCCCTGAACGGCTTAGGACCCTCCTACCTGTGCGGCCGTATTTCAGTCTTCGAAACCACATGATTCCTTTGATCTTCTGGAGAGGCCCTTCTTTTGCTCCCGCCCCCATCGCAAGTGCGACTTGCGGGGACAAGAGAGAGGGCCTCCTCTGCGGTGGCCCCCCGGCTCTGGAACTCACTCCCCAGAGATATTAGGCAAGCCCCCACACTGGCAATCTTCAGTAGGAATTTGAAAACCTGGTTATTCCAATGTGCCTTCAGTAATTGAATGTAAGATTCTCCCTGACCACACTTTGTACAAAATGTCCTTAGAAGCACTTTATTTTATGGTTTGTGCAATGAAATCCTTCCTCATTCCCGGAGCCTCCTCCTTATAATTTACACTGTCCTATCTCCCAGTGTTTTAAATGTTTTTTAAAAAATATCCTTGCATCTGGCCCTGCCTAGTGAAATTTTCTGTGTTTTTAATGCTTGGTTTTATATTGTTGTGTCATATGTTATTTTGATTTTGCATTTTATGTATTTTGCTTGGTTTTACTATGTTTTGTGTTATATTGTTTGCATTGTATTGATGGGCGTGGCCTCATGTAAGCCGCACCGAGTCCCCCTGGGGGAGATGGAGCGGGATATAAATAAAGATTATTATCGGGTTCTTGTGGGATTTTTTGGGCTATAGAGCCATGTTCTAGAGGCATTTCTCCTGACATTTCGCCTGCATCTATGGCAAGCATCCTCAGAGGTAGTGAGGTCTGTTGGAATAAGGACAATGGGTTTATATATCTGTGGAATGGCTGGGGTGGGGCAAAGAGCTTTTCTCTGCTGGAGCTAGGTGTGAATGTTTCAACTGACCACCTTCATTAGCATTTGAAGGCCTACCTGAGCCTGGGAAAATCTCTTGCTGAGAGGTGTTAAGATGTGACTGGTTGTTTCCTCTCTGTTGCTTTGCTGTTGTAATTTTAGAGTTTTTTAATACTGGTAGCCAGATTTTGTTCATTTTCATGGTCTCCTCCTTTCTGTTGAAATTGTCCACATGCTTGTGGATTTCAATGGCTTCTCTGTGTAGTCTGACATGGTGGTTGTTGGTGTGGTCCAGCATTTCTGTGTTCTCAAATAATATGCTGTGTCCAGGCTGGTTCATCAGGTGCTCTGCTATGGCTTCTCTAGTTGAAGTAGTCTGCAGTGCCTTTCATGTTCCTGGATTCGTGTTTGGGCAATGCTGCATTTGGTGGTCCGTCTGTAGACTTGTCCACAGCTGCATGGTATACGGTAGACTCCTGAGGAGGTGAGAGGATCCCTCTTGTCCTTTGCTGAACGTAGCATTTGTTGGATTTTCTTGGTGGGTTTGTAGATTGTTTGTTTGTTGTGTTTCCTCATCAGCTTCCCTATGCGGTCAGTGGTTCCCTTGATGTATGGCAGGAACACTTTTCCTCTGGGTGGATCTTCATCTTTACTCTCGTGGCTTGTTCTTGGTCTTGCAGCTCTTCTGATGTCTGAGGTGGAGTATCCATTGGCCTGGAGAGCCCAGTTGAGGTGGTTCAGTTCATCTTGGAGGAGGTGGGCTTCGCAGATTCTTTTTGCACGGTCTGCCAAGGCTTTAAAGGTGCTTCTTTTTTGACTTGGGTGATGGTTGGAGTTTTTATGTAGATATCTATCTGTGTGTGGGGGTTTTCTGTAGACGATGTGACCCAATTGTTGATCTGGTTTGCGGATAACTAGTACATCATCATTATTATTATTATTATTATTATTATTATTATTATTATTATTATTGTTATTATTATTGTTATTATTATTATTATTATTATTATTATTATTATTATCTTCAGGCTGAGAACTATCCTCCTTCTCTGTGTAAAACTGCACCTGCACCTGGCTATTTTCAGTATCAACACTTTCATTCCTTGCTGTGGGAAACTGCACTTCTTCATTGTCTATAACAGGACATTCTGAACCAGGCTGTGAACCTGAGTCCCACCATCCTCATCAGGGACACTCTGTGGTTCCAGCTGAGTCACAACACAGCTCTCCAGTGACATGAAAAGAGAGCGATTTTCTGTTTAGTAGTGCCTACTGGATGAATTGCAGGCCCTGAGTTTTCAGGTCAAAAGCTGACACCTTGGGACAGCAGCCAGTGATGGTTTTAAGCATTCTGCACTAAGCACCAACCATAGATGCTCAAACTTATTATTCAAACACTCAGGCGCTTGCTGAGGATTTACACTCAGCCCTTTGCTTTTGCTTGAAGCTGATGCTACTGAAACTGGAAAATGTGTGCCCTTGTCTCCCACCTGGAGACGATTCAAGGAAACAGTCCCAGGTTCAGAGATCTGGGAACCCTGTTATTAGGTACATTTATACTCAATGAGCTCAAGGCTGGCACAAGCAACAAACACAACTGTGTCACTCCCCGCACCGCCTACAGTAAAATTCAGCCATAACAAAAGGATGAAAATCAAAAGGTGACAACACAGGCGTTAATCACAGTATCTTAAGCCTATGGGTAGTATCACAGCTTAGACATTTGTTTTGTGTAGGTTTTTTTCCAAAAATAATTTCTTACAATTATAGTTCCAAGTTTCTGCTTTAGGTAGGCATCATTATATTCACGGTAATCTCTTCTTAAAAAATCTGAGTGCCTGAAGTCTTCAGCCTGGGTTGACAAACTCTTTGACATTGACACGAGACAACACGAGGAAGCAGCCCAAGCTGGTCTCTGAAGCCAGTGACACGATTCCTTTAGCATTTCATGAGGGAACAAGACTGATTATAAAAATAACTAAAGGGTACAGTTGGACAGCAAAAGAGGTAAAGTTATTAATCCGCAACTGTAATTTAATGTCAATATATCTTGGTTGCTGTGAACTATGAATGAACTACACATAGCTTACCCTTCATACTCATCTATAAGTATCAGCCATCATGTCAACGACTCAAATCAAGAAATAGTTTTCTTAGATGTACAGAGACACTCGCTGGAACACCTCAGCAAGCGAGAGTTCAAAAGTGGCAGGCTCAAACCCAGCACCTCAATCCGTGGGTGATACCAGATGAGAGACTCCCCCCTGGGCACACAGAGGACTGGGCGACTTGGAAGGCGCTGAACAGACTGCGCTCTGGCACCACGAGATGCAGAGCCAACCTTCAGAAATGGGGCCACAAAGTGGAATCCTCGACATGCGAGTGTGGAGAAGAGCAAACCACTGACCACCTGCTGCAATGGAACCTGAGCCCTGCCACATGCACAATGGAGGGCCTTCTTGCGGCAACACCAGAGGCACTCCAAGTGGCCAGATACTGGTCAAAGGACATTTAATCAGCTACCAAGTTTGCAAAATTTGTGGGTTTTTTTTATCCATTTGTTTGTTTTGTTCTGTTAGAACTGTAATACAATGTTCTGGTTGCGGATGACACGATAAATAAATATCTATAAGTTTAGAATTTCCATTTTTTAAAAAAAATAATCCAAAACTTGAGCCAACTTATCCATGTGTCAGTGTGAGTACAAGGCAATGAGTTACAACATAGGAATACTCTTATCAAAAAAGGAACCTTTTTTGTTGGATGGGGTCACACTCCCCTTGAAGGCACAGGTTCGCAGCTTGGGAGTGATCCTGGATTCATCACTGAGCCTGGAATCCCAGGTTGCAGCGGTGGCCAGGGGAGCATTCACACAATTAAAACTTGTGTGCCAGCTGCGCCCATACCTTGGGAAGTCAGACTTGGCCACGGTGGTCCACGCTCTTGTTACATCTAGGATAGACTACTGCAATGCACTCTTCGTGGGGTTGCCTTTGAAGACTGCTCGGAAGCTTCAAATAGTCCAATGAGAGGCAGCCAGGTTAATAACTGGGGTGGCATACAGGGAGCATACAACTCCCATGTTACGCCAGCTCCACTGGCTGCCAGTTTGCTACCGGGCACAATTCAAAGTGCTGGCTTTGGCCTATAAAGCCCTAAATGGCCCCGGCCCAAATTACCTGTCCGAACGCATCTCCTCCTATGAACTATCATGGAAATTAAGATCTTCCGGGGAGGCCCTACTTTCCGTCCTGCCATTGTCACAGGTGCGATTGGTGGGGACGAGAGACAAGGCCTTCTCGGTGATCGCTCCCTGGCTATGGAACTCCCTTCCTGGTGAGATCAGGTTGGCCCCCTCTTCCTTCAGAAGGATGGTAAAAACTTGGCTGTGGGACCAAGCTTTCAGGACAAGGCAATAAAGCGGCAATAGGAAAGATGACCAGGCCAATTAGATTTGATGCGGATGACGAGGACGGTTTTAAATGGTGTATTTTAATATTTTGATAAATATTTTTTAATATTTATATATTGTATGTGAATTGTGTCCTGGCATTGAATGTTTGCCTTGTATATGCTCTGCTCTGCCCTGAGTCCCCTTCGGGATGAGAAGGGCAAAATATAAATGTTTTAAATAAATAAATAAACTTCTTCTCTGAGTAGAATGGTGAGAGATAAGACTTTAGTCCATCATGGGAGAGCCTAAAAGAAGTAACCTGATGCTTGACTTGTCCATGGGTCATACCAAAACCCATACTTTTGGCATCTCAACTTATGCATGAGGTCAACTTACACATGGAGAGGAGACATGATAGCATGTGCAAATATGTGAGGGGAAGTCAAAGGATGGAGGGGGCAGACTTGTTTTCTGCTGCCCTGGAGACTTGGAGGCAGAACAGTGGATTCCAACTACAGGAAAGGAGATTCCACCTGAACATTAGGAAGAACTTCCCCACTGTGAGAGCTGTTCAGCAGTGGAACTCTCTGCCCCAGAGTGTGGTGGAGGCTCCTTCTTTGGAGGCTTTTAAACAGAGGTTGGACGGCCATCTGTCCAGGGTGCTTTGAATGCAATTTGAATGCAACTGGATGGCCCACAAGATCTCTTCCAACTCTACAATTCTATGATTCTATAGGATACACATTAGTTATTTCAAAGGTCATAGTGCGTAAAAAGTGAGTTTGAAGGCCATTAGAGTTTCAACATGGGAAACAAATGGTTAGGCCAGTTCTGTTGGACCAAAGTCAAATGGAGAGCCACCAAACTGTAGTGGTTTGAACGTAGGACTAGGACTCAAGAGAGACCATGGTTCAAAGTCTTGCTCATTCACTGGGTGACCCTGAGCATGTGATATACTCAGAGAGGAAGGCCATGGCAAACTATCTTTGAACAAAAGTTGCTTAAAACACTGTGATAGGTTTGTTTTATGATTGCCATAAATACACAGTAACCCCAACAACAATGAGGATTAGGAAGGTTCTGCCTAGAAAAAAGTGGAATGATATTCCCCATGACTTTGTACACTCTCTGGGTTGTTGATCTCTTTCCTGCTATCAGATTTCCTTGAATATTAGCCCAGAAAGAAAACTGCATATGTAGCCACATTATCTAACAACTGGTACATGGCAGAACATGTGAAAATGTATAACCCTATGAGTCTGGTTTTGTATTTAGGCAGCTGCTCCAGATACACCACCAGATGCATTATCTGCTTTGAACTGGAATATATGGCAGTGTGGACTCAAATAACCCAGTTCAAAGCAGATTATTGTGGGATTTTCTGCCTTGATATTCTGGGTTATATGGCTTTTTAGAAGGGCCCCTGAACTTCTTGTCTATCTTGTCCTGTTTCAGATCCTCTGAACTAAAAATGCCAGGCATTGAATCTACTAGAACAAGAATTGGAAAATTTGGGACCTTCAGATGTTATGGGACTTTCCATGTGCCGTCGCGCCTGGGGGCTATTATTCTCAATAAAGGAGGGATGGATGTGGCACCTTTCCCCCAGGGGATTGCTTCTTGCCCTCCTATAGGAAACTGGAACTCCCAAAAACCCAAAACGCTGTAAATAACTAAAAATAAGTTTTATTTATCACAAAGTCATTTCTTCAAAGCAATGAGCTGGAAAACTTTAGAGGGGTGAAAAAAAACATATGTTACAGTCTCAATTAGTCCTGGGTCCAAGGGGTTTGAAGCTGAGAAGCCTCACCAAGTTTCCTCCTTCCTCAATGGCTGTGAATGCCGGAGCAAACCACAACCCCAGTTCAGATGGCCTGTGTTTTGAAGATTCAGGATCTTCCTTTGGTGCCAAAAGAACCGGCGTGAAGACGCCTGGGTCTCCTCAATAATTGTCCAGGACGATCTGGCCATAAAGCATGAGTCCCAGGGGTAAAAAACCTCAGAACTGGTGCTAAGAGGTAACTTAAATCAGGGTCCTTTAGAATCAAGTATTTTACTCACGTCCATCTGGTATGAACTCTGATGGCAGAATGAAGAAGAAAAAGGAAGTTCTCCCTTCTTGCAGGAAGAGGTGGAGCCAAACAGTACTGATTGACAGCTACAAGCAACCAATCCATACAACTATACATAAGCAGAGTAAAAAGGGGCAGGATTAAGCATGATACAACAGTTTAAATCTTACAACTAAGAGTTCTATATATAGGTGGCACCACTCGTGCCGTCACATTCCATAAGTCCCAACTAGCAAGATCAGTAGTCATTAGTCCAGTAGTTCTCAACCTGTGGGTCCCCAGGTGCTTTGGCCTATAACTCCTAGAAATCCCAGCCAGTTTACCAGCTGTTGGGATCTCTGGGAGTTGAAGGCCAAAACATCTGGGGACCCACAGGTTGAGAACTACTGCATTAGTCAGTAATGATGCAAGATGTAGCGCCAGCTAAATATTGTGGCAAGAAGTTCCCCAGGTCTGTACTAGGACTATCTACTTCAAAAAAACCTGTGCATCCAAGATCAATCAATTGGGACTACTTGTGGACTATGAGGGAATGAAAGGAAAGAAAATCAAAAGCAGCCGATTTCCCGTAATGAAGATTATTAGTCATAAGACTTAATAGAAGCACACATATTTATAGCTTCATTTCAGCTGCAGCACACTTTCCAGCCTGATTCCCATGAACATATCAAAACCAGCACTCAACCCACTTCCTATTGTGGTACACTCCTTAGCCACTTTAGTTTTGACTGTGCTTGAACTTTTGCTCTTCTCTGCACCTGTAGCATTCCTGTGTTGTTGTTGTTCATTCGTTCAGTCGTCTCCAACTCTTCGTGACCTCATGGACCAGCCCACGCCAGAGCTCCCTGTCGGCCGTTACCACCCCCAGCTCGCTCAAGGTCAGTCCAGTCACTTCAAGGATGCCATCCATCCATCTTGCCCTTGGTCGGCCCCTCTTCCTTTTGCCTTCCACTTTCCCCAGCAAAATTGTCTTCTCTAGGCTTTGCTGTCTCCTCATGATGTGGCCAAAGTACTTCAACTTTGTCTCTCGTATCCTTCCCTCCAGTGAGCAGTCGGGCTTTATTTCCTGGAGGATGGACTGGTTGGATCTTCTCGCAGTCCAAGGCACTCTCAGAACTTTCCTCCAACACCACAGCTCAAAAGCATCGATCTTCCTTCCCTCAGCCTTCCCTAAGGTCCAGCTCTCACATCCGTAGGTTACTACAGGGCATACCATGGCTTTGACTAGGCGGATCTTTGTTGCCAGTCTGATGTCTCTACTCTTTACTATTTTATCGAGACTGGACATTGCTCTCCTCCCAAGAAGTAAGCGTCTTCTGATTTCCTGGCAACAGTCTGCATCTGCAGTAATCTTTGCACCTAGAAATACAAAGTCTGTCACGGCCTCCACGGTTTTCTCCCTTTATTTGCTACTTATCAATCAGTCCGGTTGCCATAAACTTGTTTTTTTTTATGTTTAACTACAACCCAGCTTTTGCCCTTTCTTCTTTCGCCTTGGTTAGAAGGCTCCTCACTTCCTCCTTGCTTTTGGCCATCAATGTGGTATCATCTGCATATCTGAGGTTGTTAATGTTTCTTCCAGCAATTTTCACTCCAGCCTTGCATTCATCCAGCCCCGCACATCGCATGATGTGTTCTGCATACAAGTTAAAAAGGTTGGGTGAGAGGATGCAGCCTTGCCGTACGCCTTTCCCAATCTTGAACCAGTCTGTTGTTCCGTGGTCAGTTCTGACTGTTGCTACTTGGTCCTTGTACAGACTCCTCAGGAGAGAGACAAGGTGGCTTGGGATGCCCATCCCACTAAGAACTTGCCACAATTTATTATGATCCACACAGTCAAAGGCTTTAGAATAGTCAATGAAGCAGAAGTAGATGTTTTTCTGAAACTCCCTGCCTTTCTCTATTATCCAGCGGATATTGGCAATCTGGTCTCTCGTTCCTCTGCCTTTTCTAAACCCAGCTTGAACATCTGGCAACTCTCGCTCCATGTATTGCTGGAGTCTTCCTTGCAGGATCTTGAGCATTACCTTACTGGCATGAGAAATAAGGGCCACTGTACGGAAGTTTGAGCAGTCTTTCGCATTTCCCTTTTTTGGTATGGGGATATAAGTTGATTTTTTCCAGTCTGATGGCCATTCTTGTGTTTTCCATATTTGCTGGCAAATGACATGCATCACCTTGACAGCATCATCTTTTAAGATTTTAAACAGTTCAGCTGGGATCCCGTCGTCTCCTGCTGCCTTGTTGTTAGCAATGCTTCTTAAGGCCCATTCAACCTCACTCCTCAGGATGTCTGGTTCTAATTCATTCACTACACCGTCAAAACTATCCTCAATATTATTATCCTTCCTATACAGATCTTCTGTATAGTCTCGCCACCTTCTCTTGATCTCTTCAGCTTCTGTTAGGTCCCTGCCATCTTTGTTTCTTATCATACCAATTTTTGCCTGAAATTTACCTCCAATGTTTCTAATTTTCTGGAAGAGGTCTCTGGTCCTTCCTATTCTGTTGTCTTCTTCCACTTCCATGCATTGCTTGTTTTAAAATAGTTCTTTATCTCTTCTGGCTAACCCCTGGGCATATCTCCCCTTATCACTGTTTCCTTTTGCTTTCCTCCTTTCTTGGGCTACTTCCAGTGTCTCAGCAGACAACCATTTTGCCTTCTTGGTTTTCTTTTTCTTTGGAACGTACTTTGTTGCCGTCTCCTGAACAATGTCGCGGACTTCTGTCCATAGTTCTTCTGGGACTCTGTTTACTAAATCTAGTCCTTCAAATCTGTTCTTCACTTCCACTGTATATTCGCTAGGAATGTTAGTGAGATCATATCTAACTGGTCTGTGTATTTTCCCTGATCTCTTTAGTTTTATTCTAAATTGAGCAATAAGAAGTTCGTGATCTGAGCTACAGTCAGCCCCAGGTCTTGTTTTCACCGACTGGATGGATGTCCGCCACCTTTGGCTGCAAAGGATGTAGTCAATCTGATTTCGGTGTTGACCATCTGGTGAGGTCCATGTATAAAGCCGTCTTTTAGGTTGTTGGAAGAGAGGATTCGTTATACACAGCGAGTTTTCCTGGCAAAATTCTATCAGCCTGCGTCCCGCTTCATTTTGTTCTCCCAGACCATGCTTGCCTGTGATCCCAGTTGTCATTTGACTTCCCACCTTGGCATTCCAGTCTCCTGTAATGAAAATAATGTCTCTTTTTGGTGTATTATCCAGTAGAGTCCTGCAGATCCTCATAGAACTGATCTACTTCTGCTTCTTCAGCAGCTGTGGTTGGGGCGTATATTTGGATCACTGTAATGTTGAAAGGCTTTCCTTGCACTCGAATTGAGATCATTCTGTCACTTTTTGGGTTGTATCCAAGCACCGCTTTAGCGAATTTCTTATTAATTATGAAGGCTACTCCATTTCTTCGATGTTCCTCTTGTCCGCAGTAGTAGATCTGGTGGTCATCTGATGTGAAGTGGCCCATTCCAGTCCATTTCAGTTCGCTGACCCCCAGAATGTCTATCTTTAGTCTTGACATCTCACCAATAACAACATCCAGTTTGCCCTGGCTCATAGATCTTACATTCCAGGTTCCTATGGTGTGTTGATCTTTAGAGCATCGGATTCGTCGTTCGCCTCCAGTACCGTCGGCCGCTAGCCTTCCTTTCGGCTTTGAGATAGCTGCGTCATCACATCTGGGGCTAGTTGAACTTATACTCTGCTCCAGCAAAGGATCACTGCCTTGTCGGGGCGCTGGAGCTTGAGCACCTCAATGATGTCATGAGCGAAACCGTGAAGGGCCACCCAAGACGGGACGGTTGTGGCAGAGAGGTCAGACCAAGCGTGATCCCTGGGGAAGGCAATGGCAAACCACTCCAGTATCCTTGCCAAGAAAACTAAATGGACCAGTACAACCAGAGATATGTCGGTATGCCATTGGAAGATGGGACTCCCAGGTCGGAAGATGGCCAAAATGCTACTGGGGAGGAGCAGGGGATAAGCATTCCTGTAGGTATTAGTTATTATATCCCATTTGCATTTGCCTTCCTTCCCTCTTATCAGTGATTTGTGTGTCATCCAAACCACTCCCAAAGCAATTAAGTGGGGGAAAAGGAACTTTGAATTGTGCCCGGTAGCAAACTGGCAGCCAATGGAGCTGACGCAACAGCGAAGTTGTATTGTGCTGGTACGGCTGTACCAGGACCTCCAACTTCTTTTCCTTTCTATTGAGTGTTTGCATGTATTCCAAAGTTCCATGCATTCTGCAATAAGGTGGCTTTCCTTGGTTAGCAATAATAGAGCCAATGACCCATCAATTATCATTATGTTCTTTAGTTCTGCCCCTTTTTCCGGGTTAAGGAGGGAAAAAGGGGACCTCTAGTTCAGTTCACACAGAGAAGCCTTTCGTACAGGACGTGAATCAGTTCCATCTGTAGAAAGCTTCGTCTTTTACAGCTTTGCTGGGGGGATCCAGTCCCACAGCTCTACAAAGAACTACAGCATAGCCTTTGTTAGGGAATTTAGCTCTTTGCTAGAGAAATACAGCTCCACAGTTTTACAGCCAACTTTCGCTGGGAATTGAAAGCCTTCTTTCCTCTTGGAAATCTACTCTGTTTGGTAAGGACCACTCGCGGCAGCCATGAAGCAATTTGGACCGGGTGTAGGGGCCCATGCCAGCAGAGCTTAAGCCAGATTGCCCAGGGAGGGGTCAAGGATTTCCCTTGTAGAAGGAAGAAACAGTTTATGAAGAAAGTTGCCTGTCCCTTGTGGACAAGATTTAAGCAAGCCATCAGTTGATTCAAAGCCTTGAAGTATTTGTTTGATTTATTGAAGATTTAAGCAACAATAAAAACATTGTTGAACTTTCTAAGTCTTTAAAAGAACTTTGTGTGGGGAAATCCGAAAGGCCTCTCAGCCGAGGCATCCCCAGCATCCCGTTGGGCATTCAGAAAACAAGTCCTGTCTACAGACTCTTTCACAGGCCCAGCACATGACAGCACATGTATGCTCCCTGAGCGCCACTCCTGTTAGTAACCTGGCTGCCATACACTGGACCATTTGAAGCTTCTGAGCAGTTTTAATTTAAAAAATAAACCTTTATTTATACCCCGCTAACATCTCCCGAGTGCCTGAGAGTGCCTTGGACTGCGAGAAGATCCAACCAGTCCATCCTCCAGGAAATAAAGCCCGACTGCTCACTAGAGGGAAGGATACTACAGACAAAGCTGAAGTACTTTGGCCACATCATAAGAAGACAGGAAAGCCTAGAGAAGACAATTATGCTGGGGAAAGTAGAAGGCAAAAGGAAGAGGGGCCGACCAAGGGCAAGATGGATGGATGGCATCCTTGAAGTGACTAGACTGACCTTGAAGGAGCTGGGGGTGGTGACGGCCGACAGGGAGCTTTGGCGTGGACTGGTCCATGAGGTCACGAAGAGTCGGAGACGACTGAACGAATGAACAACAACAAACATCTCCCGAAGGACTCGGTGCGGCTTACAAGAGGCCGAGGCCAGACACAACAGTAAAACAGTAGCATAACAAATACCACAATAAATAAACTCATAAAACAAAGCAATAAACAATAACACCACGACGCAGTTTTCAAAGGCAACCCCACGTAGAGCGCATTGCAGTAGTCTTTACGGAATGTAACCAGAGTGTGGACCACCATGGCCAAGTCAGACTTCCCAAGGTATGGGCACAGCTGGCACACACGTTTTAACTGTGCAAATGCTCCCCTGGTCACAGTTGAAACCTGGGATTCAAGGCTCAGCGATGAGTCCAGGATCACACCCAAGTTGTGAACCTGCGTCTTCAGAGGGAGTGTGACCCCGTCCAACACAGATCACCTGACAACTTATGTCAACTCTATGAATTTCATAAGGTTTTCTTAAGGCAAGGAATTTTCAAAGGTGCTTTTGCTAGTTCCTTCTTCTGAAATAGACCCTATTATAATAATAATAAAATAATAAAACTTTATTTATATACCGCTCCATCTCCCCGAGGGGACTCAGAGCAGTTCCCAGGTTACATCACAAAACATACAAAGTAAAAACAACATAATCATAAGATTAACAAAACAAAATATAAGCATAAAAATTGTAGCCATAACACACATATATTCAAAGTAATCCTGCCTGTTCAAGGCAATTTAAAAATTTAAAAGGCCGGGCCAAGATTTGTGCAAGCCCCAAAATTCGAGGGAGCCCGGGAATTAAGTGCAATGCTATGGCAGGCAACAATAATATTAGGTACGGGTCTGTGGCTGTTCATTCCAGGGCCGATTAGAGGAAATGATCTGGGTAATTGGTAGGAAGAATAAGGCCGTATTCGACAATGTGTAGGGCTGAGTTAGAACTGGTCATTTTCAAAGGCTTGTTGAAACCACCAGGTCTTCAAGCTCTTACAAAAGGAGGGGAGGGATGGGGCCTGTCTTATTTCCCTTGGAAGGGCGTTCCAGAGGTGGGGGGCCACCACTGAGAAGGCCCTCTCTCTCATCCCCACCAACCGCGCTTGAGACGGTAGTGGGACCGAGAGGAGGGCCTCCCCGGAAAATCTTAGAGCTCATGCCGGTTCATAGAAGGAGATGCGATCACCTACAGCTCTGGGTACTCATTGGTAGTCTCCCACTCAAGTACTAACCAGTACCGACAAGGCCGTAGCCAGAATTTTTTGGGGGGGGAGGGTTGAAAATTTCAGGGGGGGGGGTTTGAAAATTTGGGGGGGGTTGAAAATTTCGGGGGGGGGGTGAAGCCCCTCAAGCTCCTCTTAGCTCATGCTGAGGAACCCCCGGTGGCGCAGTGGGTTAAACCCCTGTGCCGGCAGGACTGAAGAGCGACAGGTCGCAGATTTGAATCCGGGGAGAGGCAGATGAGCTCCCTCTATCAGCTCCAGCTCCTCATGCGGGGACATGAGAGAAGCCTCCCACAAGGATTATAAAAACATCAAATCATCCAGGCGTTCCCCTGGGCAACGTCCTTGCAGACAGCCAATTCTCTCACACCAGAAGCGACTTGCAGTTTCTCAAGTCACTCCTGACATGACAAAAAAGCTCACGCTGATGCAAAGAGCACAGCAGAGGCAGAGCAGCCTTCAATAGCTTGCAGCTCCGTCCTTGTCAACCACCTCCACCAAGTCTGGCCTCCTTAATGAGAGCATTCAACACTCCCCCCCCCCAACTCTGCAGCTCCGCCCCTGTCAACCCCCTCCACCAAGTCTGGCCTCCTTAATGAGAGCATTCAACACCCCCCCCCCCCAACTTGGTTGCTTCGCTACATCGGCTATTGCTGCAAGTAATGACAGTGTGAATAAATTGTCAATATTTGCTTGAGATAGTGCTTGCAGTTCTGGAGGGACTCTTAATTTTTTGCGTCTCATAGACTTGCAGCATGGGGATTTGGTTAACCAGTTAAAATTCATGAGTAAACCAGGTTTATTTTTTTAAGCTGAAAAATTTCGAGGGGGGGGGGGTGAACCCCTAAAAAAAACCCTTCGCTACAGGCCTGAGTACCGACCCTGCTTAACTTCCCAGATCAGATGGCATCTTGTGCCTATTTATTTATTTTATTTTATTTGTACGCTTGTATACCGCTAATATCTCAGCCTAAGTCGGCGACTCATTGCGGTTTACAACAATTTACAACATGGGCCTATAGACCCATGATGGTGAACTAGGGCTGGGCAACCACGGAAAAATTTGTTTCTAAACTCGATTCATTTTTAGGGGGTTTTTGCGTTTCGATTTTTAAAAGAATTCCGAAATTTTTCTTTAAAAAAGTTCAAAATTTACGAAATTTTGGAAATTACGAAACAATTATGAAACAATTACGAATCAATTCGTTAATGGTGGACGCGACCGCGCAATACGCTAAAAACCCTCCAAATGGGACAGGGGGAACTTCTGAAGCTTCCCTCTCCCTCTGTTGTTGACTGTTGGTGTGATAATTATATATTTTTTTCACTGATAAAACAAACAACAACTATAAAACTTGCACCAGACATGCGTAAATAATAACGAAACGATTTCGAAACGATTTCAAAACAATTACGAAACAATTACGAAACAATTACGAAACGAATTGAAAAATTCGTTTCGATTTTTAGTTGCTCCTGAATGGTTCGTTATCGCTTCGTAACAAAAAAACGAATTTTTAACGAATTATGAAATTACGAAACGAAACCGCCCAGCCCTATGGTGAACCTATGACATGTGTGTCAGCACTGACACACATGGCTATTTTTGATGACACGCAGACACATGTGGCCACATACAGAGAAATACACCTTATAAGAGCCAATCTAATTCCATCCTTAAATTTGTAAAAGGCTCTACAAATTTAACATATGCACGTTTGAGCATTGTCCACTCCATAACTCAGCATGGATTATACATTTTTCTTATTTAAACTATAAATATTGCAAAATTGTGTTTTTTTTCCTTGAAGTTGACACCCCACCAAGTTATGCTCAGGTTTTTGGCAAATTTTGACACACCAAGCTCAAAAGGTTACCCATCACTGACTTAGACAGAGGTGTCAAACCTGTAACCCCCCAGTGTTTGGGCCGGGGGGGGGGCTGAATTTTTTTCAGGGGGGGTTTCGGGGGGGGCTGAGTTTCGGGGGGGCTGAGTCTGAGTGAAAGAGGGTCTAGCCTAGCAAACCTTTTGTATCATTACCCCAATACCCCCATGCATATGGGATATATTGAGTATGGTGATCAGATCATGATATGAATAAACATAACAGTTTAAATAATGCACCAGTAAGGCCTTTTCGCGAACCACCATGAGAATTTGAGGGGGGGGCTGAAGCCCCTCAAGCCCCCCCCCCCCCCCCCCCCCCGGCTACATGCCTGCCATCACTGCTATAGACAGTCTTAAGGAAAGAGACTTTTTCAACTCTCTTGGAGACCATTCTGTGCCACCCTCCATTTTGGGAAAGCTTTTGCTAGAGAGCCTTGCATATATTAAGCATGCATTAAAGATCTCTCCAACTCCAAATTATATTCAGCCAAGAGCAGGCCATCAAACACATTCAGAGAAAGAGAGGGAAAAAGAGCACTTGGGAAAAAAAATATTTCCCTTGATCGTTTTTCTCCATAAGTTCCTCTGGCAACCGATTCTAAACATAGGTGCCAAATTATGGTAGCTCTAAGCATTCTATTACTCTTTGGCACACTAAAGAGCCAGTGATTTAAGACAGTTTGAGATGTCCATTAGCTGTAGCAATGAATTCAAATACTAAGAAGCCAGGCCATAAATCCCCTTTCACACAAAGATTAACCACCACTAATACTTCTGTTTGTCTAATATTAGCAGCTCCCTCTTTAACTAAGAACCACAGAAATCTCCCCACTTACTAATATTATACTTTTGTAGAAAAATGGCGGTGAGATATGGCTAGATTGGACTGCGTTGTGCAGAAAGCCAAGGAAAAGAGCAAAGGCGTTCAAAAGGTTTCCTTTGCCAGGAGCTACCGGCCTGCTAAAGGAATCTGCACAGATGAATTCAGCAGTGCAGCAAGGAAATTTTAAACTCTTGACTTAATGGTATTATATCCTCCCACTCTCTTTAGATATGGTAATGCGCTTATTTATTTTGCTTATGTTAAAAGCTGGGGGTGAGCCAGTCTTGTTCTATTTGAGGGTCTGCTTCCCAAGTCCAGCCTTGAAAACACTACTGTTTGAATGGTGTATTGTGTCCTGTTTAGGGAGAAAGGTAAAGGTAATGGAATCTTGGGAGGTCTGACTTGGCCACGGTGGTCCATGCTCTTGTTACATCCCGAACAGATTACTGCAACGTTGTTCTGTCGTGCGCTGGGCCTGTAAAGAATTCCCTTTAGAACAAGACGTGCAACCTTTGCCCAGCAGGAAGCCAAGGGGCCCAAAGAGAAGCTCTCAGGGACTTTCCACCACAAATAGTCTTTAGATGTGGTTGCCCCCCGACTCTGGAACACCCTCCCCAAAGACATTAGACTAGCACCCATGTTGGCAGTCTTTAAGAAGAACTTGAAGACCTGGCTATTCTGATGTGCCTTTCCGGATTAGGTGTTGCATCCCAGTTCAAGAAACAAGACCATAAGATTAAATCCACCACTCTGGACTGTAGGAAAAGCAATCCTTGTTTATTGATGAAAAATTGGTTACAAAAGAAAGGTAAATGCAGAGTAAAAAAGCCACAGAAAAACACAGTAGTCAATAGGATCTCTGAACTTGAGCAAAACTTCAAAAGCCACAAAACAATAACCAGGAGTCTGTTAGCCTTTTACTAACCATGAACTTGGAAACTACAAGCCTCTGGGATTACTGGCCATGGAACACAGGAATTCTGCCAAGACCAGCCACAGTCCCGAACGTTGCTTGACCTAAAGAAGCACCCGGCAGGGATGCTCTTAAACCAAAGAAGCTATTCTTAGAAACGCCCCTTGACTTTTCTGTTTGGGCCTCTTTCTGCTGAAGGCGCTGTGACCTTCGTACAGACTGGGAAACAAATCTATCTCTCACTATCTGTTCTCTTCGGACCTCATTATCAAGCCCAGGTGGGGAGATATCACGGCTAACTTCCAAAACATTCTCTTCTAACTGTTGGGTTTCGTTTTCATTCCCACTGATCTCTGCATCAACAACAGATTCCACACTGTCAGAGTCAGGGAGAGCTTGCTCAGTTTGAAAAACTATCAGAGAATCCTGTTCACACAGATCAGGATCAGACTGAACCCCAACATTAGGATAACCTCCAGCACTATATCCCAACATTAGGATAACCTCCAGCACTATGCCCCCTGACTCTGGAACACCCTCCCCAAAGACATTAGACTAGCACCCACATTGGCAGTCTTTAAGAAGAACTTGAAGACCTGGCTATTCTGATGTGCCTTTCCGGATTAGGATAACCTCCAGCACTGTGTCCCAGAAGCACTTTATTAGAGTTTAAGACTCACTGCACATTGCACTTGCAACCTTTGCCCAGCGGGGAGCCAAGGGGCCCAAAGAGAAGCTCTCAGGGACTTTCCACCACAAATAGTCTTTAGATGTGGTTGCCCTCCAACTCTGGAGCACCCTCCCAAAAGACATTAGACTAGCACCCACGTTGGCAGTCTTTAGGAAGAACTTGAAGACCTGGCTATTCCGATGTGCCTTCCCAGATTAGGATAACCTCCAGCACTATGTCCCAGAAGCACTTTATTTGAGTTTAAGACTCTCTGCACATTGCACTTGCAACCTTTGCCCAGCGGGAAGCCAAGGGGCCCAAAGAGAAGCTCTCAGGGACTTTCCACCACAAATAGTCTTTAGATGTGGTTGCCCCCCGACTCTGGAACACCCTCCCCAAAGAGATTAGACTAGCACCCATGTTGGCAGTCTTTAAGAAGAACTTGAAGAACTGGCTATTCCGATGTGCCTTTCCGGATTAGGATAACCTCCAGCACTATGTCCCAGAAGCACTTTATTAGAGTTTAAGACTCACTGCACATTGCACTTGCAACCTTTGCCCAGCGGGGAGCCAAGGGGCCCAAAGAGAAGCTCTCAGGGACTTTCCACCACAAATAGTCTTTAGATGTGGTTGCCCCCCGACTCTGGAACACCCTCCCCAAAGAGATTAGACTAGCACCCACGTTGGCAGTCTTTAAGAAGAACTTGAAGACCTGGCTATTCCGATGTGCCTTTCCGGATTAGGATAACCTCCAGCACTATGTCCCAGAAGCATTTTATTAGAGTTTAAGACTCTCTGCACATTGCACTTGCAACCTTTGCCCAGCGGGAAGCCAAGGGGCCCAAAGAGAAGCTCTCAGGGACTTTCCACCACAAATAGTCTTTAGATGTGGTTGCCCTCCGACTCTGGAACACCCTCCCCAAAGAGATTAGACTAGCACCCACGTTGGCAGTCTTTAAGAAGAACTTGAAGACCTGGCTATTCCGATGTGCCTTTCCGGATTAGGATAACCTCCAGCACTATGTCCCAGAAGCACTTCATTAGAGTTTAAGACTCACTGCACATTGCACTTGCAACCTTTGCCCAGCGGGGAGCCAAGGGGCCCAAAGAGAAGCTCTCAGGGACTTTCCACCACAAATAGTCTTTAGATGTGGTTGCCCTCCGACTCTGGAACACCCTCCCCAAAGAGATTAGACTAGCACCCACGTTGGTAGTCTTTAGGAAGAACTTGAAGAACTGGCTGTTCCAATGTGCCTTTCCGGAATAGGATAACCTCCAGCACTACGTCCCAGAAGCACTTTATTAGAGTTTAAGACTCTCTGCACATTGCACTTGCCCAGAAATCCAACATACCACCTGCCACACCCAGCACTTTTTAACTTGTACCCATCATTGGCCCGGCCCTGATTTTTATTGCCTAATGATGTAATGTTTGTTATTGCTTATGTTTTAATTTGCTTTGAATTGTATTGTTATTGTTTTGCTGTTGTTGTATTGAGGCCTTGGTCTTTGTAAGCCGCATCGAGTCCTTCAGGAGATGCTAGCGGGGTACAAATAAAGTTTAATAACAATAATAATAATAATAATAATAATAATAATAATAATAATAATAGATGGCTTGTGAAGAATAACAAAGTCTTTTATTAATAAACAATCAAACAGAAACTCTTGTCTTCAGAAAGTTAAACAAATGATTCCAGGCTTTTATGCAACTGGTAGCTTCCTAAACTTGCCCACGAAGGACAGGCAACTGTCTTCAATAACTTCTACTTTACTTTAAAAGAAAGTACCCTTTTTAACTTCTCTCAGGCTGACTGTAATCTAACCCTTACTGATGTGGGCTCCACTACCGGGTCGAACTGCTTCTTGAACGCTGAGTGAACCTACCAGTAAAGGCTTAGATGTTCTCCAGCTAGAGTTCTTTGGTCTTTAGGGCTGTTTTCCTGGAAATCTTTGGAGACTCTTAAGACTGTTTCCCCCCGGAAAGTCTTAAGGGTTGAAGCTTTTGTACAGGGGAAGCTTTCACACGTCCTGTATATTACCTTTCCTTGCTGAGACTAACTAAAAATGGCTCCCTTCCCTTCCCAATTGCCCTGAGCAAGGGGTGGGACCAAAACTTAACATTGGTTCAATTCAATCATTAGTGGAGTCCAGAATGTTCTTTGATCATAGGTGAACTATAAATCCCAACAACTACAACTCCCAAATGACAAAATCATAATTTTTTGAGTGATGGTCACTCCTTGTGTTGTGAGACATTTTGTTACCAAATTTGGTGTGATTTCGTTCATTGGTTCTTTTGTTTTGAAGGTACTCATTATGCACAGAGCATATATATATATATAGATAGATATGGCAGGGTAGATTCATATAATCTAGTTCAAAGCAGTTAATCTGCATTCTGAAACTGGATTATATGACAGCGTAGATCCAGCCTGAGACATTTTGACTTGCCCAAAGTCACCCAGTGGATTTCCGTGACTGAATGAGGATTCAGATCCTGGTCTCATACATCGTACAGTCTCTCTGAAAACTGCTTTTCAGAAATAATAAAAAATAGGCCACTCTGTAAAGATATAAGTACAGAGATCATCCTGCAATGACATTTGACGTCTTTCTCCACGCATTTACTAAGGCAACCACATTTCCATCTAGTGTTCAATAGTGTCCACACAACCTGGCAGAGTTTCTCTGGGGTTTCTTTCCAAATTTATGCTGTGGATTCAGCCTTTTATGGACAAATATTTCTTCCACTACTGAACTGTGACCCTTATGACACAAAACCAAAAGGAATGTTTGACAGTAGACGATAGACAGACAGATGGATAGATGATTAATAGATTGCTTTTACCAGCATTAAGTAGTAGACTCGAAAAAGCCAGCAGTATAGCTCTTACTCCTTGATCAACCCAACTGATACCTGATAACGTAAAATGTGTTTAATGCCTATGAATCTTTTTAAAATTGTTCTACTATGATACAACAGGGCAATGGGTGGGGGCTGATATGGGTGAAGGATGAACAAATAGAATTAGATTGTGTGTACCCTCCAATTCTTCTGATACGGCAGGAGCAGTTCTGGTGTTTCCTCTGCCATTCAAATTGCTTTCCAAATGTCTCAGTTTCTCTCCTCTCAACCCATATAACAGCATTTCTCAACCTGGGGGTCAGGACCCCTGGAGGGTTCGCCAGAGATTGTCAGAGGGGTCACCAAAGACCATCAGAAAACGCAATATGTTCTGTTGGTCATGGGGGTTCTGTGTGGGAAGTTTGGCCCAATTCTATCGTTGGTGGGATTCATAATGCTCTTTGATTGTAGGTGAACTATAAATCCCAGTAACTACAACTCCCACATCATGAGGAGACAGCAAAGCCTAGAGAAGACAATGATGCTGGGGAAAGTGGAAGGTAAAAGGAAGAAGGGCCGACCAAGGGCAAGATGAATGGATGGCATCCTTGAAGTGACTGGACTGACCTTGAAGGAGCTGGGGGTGGTGACGGCCGACAGGGAGCTTTGGCGTGGGCTGGTCCATGAGGTCACGAAGAGTCGGAGACGACTGAATGAATGAACAACAACAACACAACTCCCAAATGTCAAGGTCTGTTTTCCCCAAACTCCACCAGTGTTTACATTTGGGCATATTGAGTATTCGTGCCAAGTTTGGTCTAGATCCATCATTGAGTCCACAGTGCTCTCTGGATGTAGGTGAACTACAACTCCCAAACTCAAGGTCAATACCCACCAAACCCTTCTAGTGTTTCCTGTTTGTCATGGGGGTTCTGTGTGGGAAGTTTGGTCCAATTCTATTGTTGGTGGGTTTCCAAAAGCTCTTTGATTGTAATTGAACTATAAACCCCAGCAATTACAACGCCCAAAGGTCAAGGTCTATTTTTTCTAACTGCATCAGTGTTCACATTTGGGTATATTGAGTATTTGTGCCAAGTTTGGTCCAGATCCATCATTTCGAGTATTCGTGCCAAGTTTGGTCCAGATCCATCATTTTGAGTATTCGTGCCAAGTTTGGTCCAGATCCATCATTGTTTGAGTCCACACTGCTCTCTGGATGTAGGTGAACTACAACTCTAAAACTCAAGGTCAGTGCCCACCAAACTCTTCTAGTATTTTCTGTTGGTCATTGGAGATCTGTATGCTAAAATTGATTCCATTATGTCATTGGTGGAGTTCAGAATGCTCATTGATGGTAGGTGGACTATAAATCCCAGCAACTACAACTCCCAAATGACAAAAATCAACTTCAACTCTCAAATGCCAAATTTGGTCCAGTGGATGAAAATACATCCTGCATATCAGATATCTACATTACAACTTGTAACAATAGCGAAGTTACAGTTATGAAGTAGCAACAAAAATAATGTTATGATTGGGGGTCACCACAACATGAGAACAGTATTAGGGGGTATAGGCATTAGGAAGGTTGAGAACCACTGCCATATAGGAATATAAAACAACATCAACCAATGGCAATAAGCTACTGTAAACATGGCCAGACTGTAAACAATAGGACAAGGGAATGGGATAAGTGCAGAGCTGTAACCATGGAATAAGATCAGGGGGTGACGTGCATAACTATTACGTAGAACAAATAGGGACTGGGCAATCTCAAAAGCTTATTTGAACATCCACGTTTTCAGGTCCCTAGAGAAGGAGGACAGTGTGGGAGCCTGCCTAATCTCCTGGGAAGGGTGTTCCAAAGTTGAGGGGCTATCACCAAAAAGGCCCTCTCCTTGTCCCCACCAACTGTGCTTGTGATGAACAAGAGGAGGGCTTTCCCGGCAGATCTTAGAGCCCGTGCCGGTTCAAGGGAGTGGGGATGTGGTCACGAAGATAGGCAGGGCCCTAACCATTAGTAGGTAATAACACTGTTCTACAAATTTTCAGTTTTTCTCCGTTTCGGAAACAAAATGTGCCGTTTCTTAATAAATTTAACATGCTGAATTCAAATATAATAATTAAATGTGTTAATTGGCTCTGGTTTTTATGCAACAGCTATTTCAATTTTCTCCACAATAGGTAATTCGTTAATATTATGATAATGCACCTAACCTTACTGCATGTATATAAACCGTGAATATTTACTAAATTTTAGTCAAATTATATTGCCAATAGTTTATACATGAGAAATATTTATTTAATTAGTCTATTGTTTATGTTTGTGCAGCAAGAAACTCTATTAGTAGGCCTAATGCAGTTGAAAAGTCTGAAAGTTTAAATGTCGCTTTAATCGTGACTCTAGTTTTTCTCCTGTTTGCTTCTCTTGACTTTTCTTTTGTATTCAAGAAAAGGATTCCCTCTTACAAGGCTCCAGCAGTAATCTGACAGCATTGACGGAGTCCCATTTGCCTTGATATCTTTTTTCCATAGTGCTTTATTTACACACGTGCGAGGCATAACTACAGTAAAAAGAACAATGTAAAACGATGTTGAACTATACTGTCTCAGTCTTCAACTGACTGACCCTCACCGTACAAAAGTCTGGCCTTATATAGGGCTTTTTGCACACGGCACTAATACTGCGTCATCAAACTTGCTAGAATATTCTAGAATCTTCCATAGTGTAAGTCGCAACATGAATTTTTTCAACCATACGTGATCACGTGATTGCTTATATCATAAAAACTAGAGCCAATATACATTTTTTAATGTCATTTTCGTTTTCAGCACCCCAAAATCATAAAAGAACAACTATTTTCAGGCCCACAACTTTTTCTACGTTGAACAGTGTAACCTGCACTTTGAATTGGGACTGGAAACTTATCAGCAGCCAATGGATCTACTTTAGTAGGGACATTTTGTGCTCTCTAAAGCTTGCTCCAGTTAGTATTCTGGCTGCCGATCTTTGCACCAATTGCATTTTCTGAGACATCCTCAGAGGCAGCCCCACATATCCTGGCTTACTGCAACTACTATTGGTTGTGTGCATCCATTTGGGGTTGTATTGAGCATTCTGCTCTTTTTTCCCCCAGTGACTTCGATTTCTGAAGCTGCCAAGAGAGTGGGCAGAGACGGAAAAAGAAGGTTCTGAAAGTGATTTTGTAAGACCGTCTCTCTATTGATAGCAGCATGCCTCTGACAAAACAAAATGTTTTGAAACAGAAGGAAGTACCAACCTTAAGAGAAGCTAAAAAGAAGCTTGAGTTCCATGGGGAAAAGGAAACAAGAAACCACAGCACAGAGCCTCAGACAGAATATACAACTGCGTCTTTTGAAAAAACCTGGTGCTCTTTTGCTTGTGCTTTGAGCCTACAGATCATTGATAGGATGTGAATATCAAGGTGAAAGCTCTGAAATAGTTGGGATCGTTTTGGAAGATAATGACACACAATTAGACACAGTAGGCCCAATGATTACGGGACTTCATGTTACGCCATTCTGTTCCATGGATCTCTTTGCTAGTCAGGTGAAAATCACAGACTGCTTCTCAGAATATGTTGTTGTCCATTCGTTCAGTCGTCTCCGACTCTTCGTGACCTCATGGACCAGCCCACGCCAAAGCTCCCTGTCGGCCGTCACCACCCCCAGCTCCTTCAAGGTCAGTCCAGTCACTTCAAGGATGCCATCCATCCATCTTGCCCTTGGTTGGCCCCTCTTCCTTTTTCCTTCCACTTTCCCCAGCATAATTGTCTTCTCTAGGCTTTGCTGTCTCCTCATGATGTGGCCAAAGTACTTCAACTTTGTCTCTAGTATCCTTCCCTCCAATGAGCAGCCGGGCTTTATTTCCTGGAGGATGGACTGGTTGGATCTTCTCGCAGTCCAAGGCACTCTCAGAACTTTCCTCCAACACCACAGCTCAAAAGCATCTATCTTCCTTCGCTCAGCCTTCCCTAAGGTCCAGCTCTCACATCCGTAGGTTACTACAGGGAATACCATGGCTTTGACTAGGCGGATCTTTGTTGCCAGTCTGATGTCTCTACTCTTTACTATTTTATCGAGATTGGACATTGCTCTCCTCCCAAGAAGTAAGCGTCTTCTGATTTCCTGGCCACAGTCTGCATCTGCAGTAGTCTTTGCACCTAGAAATACAAAGTCTGTCACGGCCTCCACATTTTCTCCCTCTATTTTCCAGTTGTCAATCATTCTTGTTGCCATAATCTTGGGGGGGGGGGGGGGTGTTTAGCTGCAGCCCAGCTTTTGCACTTTCTTCTTTCACCTTGATTAGAAGGCTCCTCAGCTCCTCCTCGCTTTCAGCCATAAGAGTGGTGTCATCTGCATATCTGAGGTTGTTAATGTTTCTTCCAGCAATCTTAACCCCAGCCTCTCAGAATATAGCTGCAGATAATTTTATGTCACTCAACATTGGCATGTTTTGTTGAGAGGTGGCTACTAGGCCTGGGTAACAACGGAAAAATTTGTTTCTAACATCGATTTGTTTTTTGGGGGTTTTTGCGTTTCGTTATTTAAAATAATTACAAATTTTTCCTTTTAAAAAGTTCGATATTTACGAAATTTCGTAAATGTGAAAAAAATTACAAAACATTAACGAATCGATTTCTGACACAATAACAAATCAATTCGTTAATGGCGGACGCGACCGCGAAATACGCTAAAAAACCTCCAAAAACTTCTGAAGCTTCCCTCTCCCTCTGTTGTTGACTGTTGGTGTGATATTATAATTTTTTTTAACTAATTAAACAAAAAACAACTATAAAACTTTCCCCAGACATGCGGAAATAATAACGAAACGACCTCAAAACAATAACGAAACGAATACAATAACGACATACGAAGCATTTACAAAACTATTTAAAAATTCGTTTTTTTAAAAAAATTGCTCCAGAATGGTTCGTTATCGTTTTGTAATTAAAAAAATTAACGAATTATTAACGAATTACGAATTAACGAAACAAAACCGCCCAGCCCTAGTGGCTAACAGTATTAAAAAACTCTAAAATTACAACAGCAAAACAGCAGAGAGGAAACAACCAGGCACATCTTAACACCTCTCAACAAAAGATTTTCCCAGGCTCAGCCAGGCCTTCAAATGCTAATGAAGGTGGTCAGCTGAAACATTCACACCTAGCTTCAGCAGAGAAGAGCTTTGTGCCCCACCCCAGTCATTCCACAGATATATAAACCCATTTTCCTATTTCCAACAGACCTCACTACCTCTGAGGATGCTTGCCATAGATGCAGGCGAAACATCAGGAGAAATGCCTCTAGAACATGGCCATATAGCCCGAAAAAACCCACAAGAACCTAACACCTATATCTATATTGCTTCAAAGAACGTGCACCTTCTAAACTTAGGGCTCCCATGTTCCGAAATTTCAGTACCGAAATCTGAGACCTAGGTTGCTTGCAAAGGGGGCAGCCCCTAGTGATGTCATTGTACATAAGTTATTAGCCATCAACCACAGTTCCACATAGGAAGTCATTCAGAGGGGAAAAAATACCAAGTCTAACAAATAAGGCTATATTTCTGCGGTTGGAAATCAAGCTTTCTGTGCTCTGCTTTGCACAGAACAATCAGCAACGTTTCCCATCTCTGTTTTTAACACTTTGTCAAGAAGTGTTTTTAAGAACACAGAGTAATAATTAATCCAACAAAGGGGGGGGGGGGCACCCCAAACCCTTTGAACAGAAAAACCCAATCTTTTTTCCACAGTTTTGAACTCAGGTTCTCCAGCCTTCTAGGACGCAGAGAAGGTAAAATCATGGCAGCTGGACAAGCCACGAACTTTTACAAATTATTATTAAATTATTATTAAACTTTATTGATACCCCACCACCATCTCCCCAGAGGACTCGGGGCAGCTTACAAGCCCAGCAATACAACAATGCAAATAAACTACATACAACAGTAAAATATATAAAAATAAAAATAAAATACAAGACACAATATAAATAAACATCAACAATATAAAATCACAATAAATAAACACATGACAATAAATCCCAGTGGGCAGGGATTAAAAATTTAGAAAACTGGATGAGAAGGTAATGTATTGTATCTGGAAAGGGGATCAGAGGGACGAAGGATTTTATTGCACTGTTGTTGTTCATTCGTTCAGTCGTCTCTGACTCTTCGTGACCTCATGGACCAGCCCACGCCAGAGCTCCCTGTCGGCCGTCACCACCCCCAGCTCCTTCAAGGTCAGTCCAGTCACTTCAAGGATGCCATCCATCCATCTTGCCCTTGGTCGGCCCCTCTTCCTTTTGCCTTCCACTTTCCCCAACATAATTGTCTTCTCTAGGCTTTGCTGTCTCCTCATGATGTGGCCAAAGTACTTCAACTTTGTCTCTAGTATCCTTCCCTCCAATGAGCAGTCGGGCTTTATTTCCTGAGTGATGGACTGGTTGGATCTTCTCGCAGTCCAAGGCACTCTCAGAACTTTCCTCCAGCACCACAGCTCAAAAGCATCGATCTTCCTTCGCTCAGCCTTCCCTAAGGTCCAGCTCTCACATCTGTAGGTTACTACAGGGAATACCATGGCTTTGACTAGGCGGATCTTTGTTGCCAGTCTGATGTCTCTACTCTTTACTATTTTATCGAGATTGGACATTGCTCTCCTCCCAAGAAGTAAGCGTCTTCTGATTTCCTGGCCACAGTCTGCATCTGCAGTAATCTTTGCACCTAAAAATACAAAGTCTGTCACGGCCTCCACATTTTCTCCCTCTATTTTCCAGTTGTCAATCATTCTTGTTGCCATAATCTTGGTTTTTTTGATGTTTAGCTGCAACCCAGCTTTTGCGCTTTCTTCTTTCACATTGATTAGAAGGCTCCTCAGCTCCTCCTCGCTTTCGGCCATCAGAGTGGTGTCATCTGCATATCTGAGGTTGTTAATGTTTCTTCCAGCAATTTTCACCCCGCTTTGCATTCATCAAGCCGAGGAAATTCGCATGATGTGTTCTGCATACAAGTTAAAAAGGTTGGGTGAGAGGATGCAGCCTTGCCGTACGCCTTTCCCAATCTTGAACCAGTCTGTTGTTCCGTGGTCAGTTCTGACTGTTGCGACTTGGTCCTTGTACTAGTAAGAAGCAAATAATGTGCTTCCGAGGACAATTTTGCAAGGTTTGGTCAGGTCAGAGATTATAGTTCAGTTAATCATTCCTTGAAGGTACACTGGAACAGCCAAGTTTTCAAGCTCTTCCTAAAGACTGCCAAAGTGGGGGATTGCCTAATTTCTCTAGGGAGAGAATTCCAGAGTCGAGGGGCCACCACGGAGAAGGCCCTCTTCCTCGTTCCCACTTGCAATGGAGGTGGGGGCACGAGGAGGGCCTCTCTGGAAGATCGAAGGGATCGTGTAGGCTCAAAAACGGAAATGCGGTCACGAAGGTAGGTGGGTCCCAAACCGTTTAGGAGTTTTGTAGGTAAGTACCTGCACTTTGAAATGGGACCAGAAAATAAACGGCAGCCAATGGAGCTCCTTAAACAGGGGGATAGACTGCTCTGCTGTACATGTTCTCAGCTCCTGCGGATCCATTGGAACAACTCTTTCATCATTATACAAATGAATTTACCACCCAAAGAACACCTGATGTCGTGTAGATACATAAAACTATAGATAATGGTGAAACCTCCTGAATTGAAGGACTTCTGGCCCAAGAATACCACCTAATTGTACCAGAGGACCTATGAAATGCTAGAGAGGGCACATTTTGTTAGACATGAATGAATGATATGGCACTGGTCCCTTGGATACAGGGATCATACTGTAGTCCTCTTTTTGGTACCTACTGTTATTTCAATGCACAAAACAAGAGACTGGGACCCTGTCAAAAGAAAGTCTCAGGCTGGATCTACACTGACCTATATCCCAGGATCCGATCCCAGATTATCTCCTTTGGATTATATGAGTCTACACTGCCAGATAATCTGGGATAAGAAGATAATGTGAGATCAGATCCTGAGATATAAGGCAGTGTAGATCCAGCCTCACACTGGGGAAGCCCTGGTGTCACTGTTCTCTGTCTCACACATTCGCCCACCACAGTGTAAATCAAGGACTGTGTTGACAGTGATGCTATTGCCTGTGGTATTTTCAAACACAAGCAAGTGGTTAACCAATGCAAGATCCCACAGAGTTCAAGGGTGGGCTTCCGAAGCAGTACTGATCACAAGGCAACTTTCAATTAAAATGGAAAATGAAACTACGGAGAAACCCACCTAAAGAAATCAAAGGGGCGGCTGATTCAGTGTAAAATCACACGACACTAAAGGAAGAATAACTACAGTTGTTTCTGAAAGGTAAAAAAACATATGACATGATCCTGCAGCTGTGGATAATATTATGGACCACAATCTCTGTAATCCTTTATAACAAGTCATGTCAGCTGTGGCTTCCAAAAGTCACATTCCAAAATATTTAGAGGCCTTAAAAATGACAATGGGTTGGCCTTCAATGGGGTTGTGCAATTCAACAAAAGCCCATGCTGTTTTCAGTGCCTGGTTTTCAGTTGCTAGAAACAGTATAATACGAAAGCTGACTGGCGCAACCTGGGGATCACAACCAGATACAGTGAAGACATCTGCCCTTGCGCTGTGCTACTCTGCTGCTGAGTATGCATGCCCAGTGTGGAACACATCTCACCACTAAAACAGTGGATGTGGCTCTTAATGAGACATGCCGCATTATCACAGGGTGTCTGTGCCCTACACCACTGGAGAAATTACACTGTCTAGCCGGTATCGCACCACCTGACATCCGCCAGGAAGTAGCACCCAATAGTGAAAGGACCAAAGCAGAGACATCTCCAGCTCATCCCTTGTTTGGGTATCAGCCAGCACGTCAACGACTTAAATCCAGACATAGTTTTCTAAGATCTACAGAGACACTCGCTGGAACACCTCAGCAAGCGAGAGTCCAAAAGTGGCAGGCTCAAACCCAGAACCTCAACCAATGGCTGATACCAAATGAGAGACTCCCCCCTGGGCACACAGAGGACTGGGTGACTTGGAAGGCGCTGAACAGACTGCGCTCTGGCACCACGAGATGCAGAGCCAACCTTCAGAAATGGGGCTACAAAGTGGAATCCTCGACATGCGAGTGTGGAGAGGAGCAAACCACTGACCACCTGCTGCAATACAACCTGAGCCCTGCCACATGCACAATGGAGGACCTTCTTGCAGCAACACCAGAAGCACTCCAAGTGGCCAGATACTGGTCAAAGGACATTTAATCAACTACCAAACTTACACATTTTGTATTTTCTCTGTTTGTTTGCTTTGTTCTGTTAGAAATGTAATATAATTGACTGGCTGCCCTGACACGAGAAATAGTTGCTCCCCTGTTTCATTTTTAGGGAAGTTCCCGGATTTGGGAGGAGCTTCTGTTAACAGCTAATGGGGAAACTTTGGAGGCTCATTTCTCCATCAATTTATCGCTATCAGCATGACAATCATCTCACTTGTAAGCCACATTTACTTCTGCAAGCCTGCCAAGTTTCAGAACATTTCAACAATCCACTATTTTATTGGAAATGTTTAAAGTTTGTATCATAACATTTTTTTAAAAAAATGAAACATAAGAGGAGAGGAGAATGGAAACAGTCAACCAGGCCTCAGATTAGATGAGAAAGTGAGAAACACACACAGAAAGGAACCTCAAGCTTGCCTCAAGTGGGCGCAGGACAGGGAGCTTTGGGAAGGGATGGAGGAGGCTGCCAGGGAAGAAAGCGAAGGAGAAGCAGCAGCTTTCTTGATTTGTGAGGCTGCCCTACCCACATGTTGCCACATGTCCCCCTTAGCCCCATTAGCCAAAAAGATCTGGCTATTGTAATCTGTAATGATTACAGCTTCGGCTGCCCTACGCCAGGCTAATTTTCATGGATTTGGCAACCAAATGTGTCGAACCATCCAAATCCGGTATACAAAAATGAAATCTCTTTAACGCCATTGGAAAGCTTCCTTGAAATGAAAGTAGTAGCTTCTGAAAAGCTATTTGTATCAGAATTGTGGCAAATTGAGGATGTGTTCCCTCCTTTCCTTCCCAAGACTGCTTAAATATTGAATCCAGAAATTGAATCCAGACAAGACAGAGGTCCTACTGGTCAGTCGTAAGGCCGAACAGGGCATAGGGTTACAGCCTGTGTTAGACAGGGTTACACTCCCCCTGAAGACGCAGGTTCGCAGCTTGGGAGTGATCCTGGACTCATCGCTGAGCCTGGAACCCCAGGTCTCGGCGGTGGCCGGGAGAGCTTTTGCACAACTAAAACTTGTGCACCAGTTGCACCCGTACCTTGGGAAGTCTGATCTGGCCACCGTGGTCCACACTCTTGTTACATCCTGAATAGACTACTACAACACACTCTACGTGGGGTTGCCCTTGAAGACTGTTCGGAAACTTCAACTGGTCCAGCGAGGGGCAGCCAGCCTACTCACCAGAGCATCATACAGGGAGCACACCACCCCCCTGCTGTGTCAGCTCCACTGGCTGCCGGTTCAGTTCCGAGCACAATTCAAGGTGCTGGTTTTGACCTACAAAACCCTGTACGGTTCCGGTCCAGTGTACCTGTCCGAACGTATCTCCCTCTACGTCCCACCCCGGAGTCTGAGATCATCTGGGGAGGCCCTGCTCTCGACCCCATCGCTATCACAAGTGAGGTTGGTGGGGACGAGGAGCAGGGCCTTCTCGGTGGTGGCCCCTCACCTGTGGAACTTGCTCCCGGGAGAAATTAGGGCATCAACATCCCTCCTTTCCTTCAGGAGGAAAGTAAAGACGTGGTTGTGGGACCAGGCCTTTGGGCAATCTGACAACTAGATAAGGACAATCAAATGACAAGGACTGACAGGACTGACAAAGTGGAATTGGAAAATGGACTATGAGATAGCGAACGCTATGAGGAGTAATTGGGATTGTATTGTTTTATTTGTTTTATTGTTTTTAGGGTTGCAATGCAGGAATTGTTGTTTAACTGTTCAACTGTTTAACTGTTTAATTGATGTTATTTTGTTTTTCTACTGTTATGTGATGCTGGCATCGAATTGTGCCTTTGTAAGCTGTCCTGAGTCCCCTTCGGGGTGAGAAGGGCGGGGTCGAAGTAACCGAAATAAATAAATAAAATAATAAATAAATATGTCCCTACATCTGCTAGTTAAATATTTTTTTAAAAAAAATACATTTTTGAAAAGTCTGACTTGGCCACGGTGGTCCATGCTCTTGTTACATCCCAAATAGCTTACTGTAACACACTCTACGTGGGGCTGCCTTTGAAGACTGCCTGGAAGCTACAACTAGTCCAATGGTCGGCAGCCAGGTTGCTCACTGGAGCGACGTACAGGGAACATACAACTCCTTTGTTACGCCAACTCCACTGGCTACTGATCAGCTTCCAAGCACAATTCAAAGTGCTGGTTTTAACCTTTATAGCCCTAAACGGTTCTGGCCAGACTAACTGTCTGAATGTATTTCCTGCCATGAAGCATCACGAAGTTTAAGATCTTCAGGAGAGGCCCTGCTCTCGATCCCACCACTATCGCAAACACGGTTGACGGGGACGAGAGACAGGACCTTCTCAGCAGTGGCCCCCCACCTATGGAACGCCCTCCCTAGAGATATCAGATTGGCCACCTCCCTCTTCTCTTTTAGAAGGAAAATCAAGACCTGTTTATGGGACCAAGCTTTTGATCAGTGAGCAGCAAGTGGAAGAAGTTCACACAACTTATAGCAATGAATTGACCCGGACTGGTTTTTGGATTTCAGTTTTAATGGATGTGTTTAATTGTTTTAATTGTTGTTCTAATTTTTAATATTTTGATTGTACTGTGGTTGTTTTTTTAGCATCGTATCATGCTTTTGTTAGGCTGCCCTGAGTTCTCTTTCGGGGGGAGAAGGGCGGGGCATAAATATAGGAAATAAATAAATAAATAGCTCCATCCCCATCATCCCTAATAATCTCAAATCCCTGAAAATGAAGGGGAAAAATAGAAGGAGCTTGATGTGGTGGAAACTTGCTACTTTAAGAGCATGGCTACCTTTTCTCCCTCTTTGGATAAACCTCCGGAAGCTCAAAAGATGTCTCCTTCTTTGTATTTATTTATCGTTTCAGTATATTGTATTACATTTTAAACAAATTTTTAACAAACAGACAAGCTTGGTACTTAATTAAATGTCCTTTGACCAGTATCTGGCCACTTGGAGTGCCTCTAGTGTTACTATAAGAAGGTCCTCCATTGTGCATGTGGCGGGGCTCAGGTAGCATTGCAGCAGGTGGTCAGTGGTTTGCTCTTCTCCACACTCGCATGTCGTGGATTCCACTTTGTAGCCCCATTTCTTGAGGTTGGCTCTGCATCTCGTGGTGCCAGAGCGCAGTCTGTTCAGCGCCTTCCAAGTCGCCCAGTCCTCTGTGTGCCCAGGGGGGAGTCTCTCATCTGGTATCAGTCATTGATTGAGGTTCTGGGTTTGAGCCTGCCACTTTTGGACTCTCGCTTTCTGAGGTGTTCCAGCGAGTGTCTCTGTAGGTCTTAGGAAACTATTTATTGATTTAAGTCATTGATGTAATGGCTGATACCCAAACAAGGGATGAGCTGGTGATGTCCCTGCCTTGGTCCTTTCACTATCAGCTGCTACTTCCCGGCGGATGTCAGGTGGTGCAATACCTGGCTCTTCTGGACTCTTGGACCAGTTCTTCAACACGCTTCTGGAATGAGCTTCATGTATTCCATGTAGACTGGAACGTACTTAGTCCTAATCTTTTTTTTATACTGGTTTTAAACCACTTAATTGGATGTGTTGCAATAGCAGATTCCCAGATTAGTTTAGTGTTTACACCTTATTTTATTTTTCTGGTTATTTAATATTTAATGTTTATTTTACTTAAGTGATATTTGTCTTGACTGTTCCAATGTAGCACAAATCCTATGTAAAATCATACTACGTATTTTTGACATTAATATTGAAATCTGAAATACATACAGAAAGTCTTTAATTTCTCCAGTGGTGTAGGGCGCAGACATCCCATGATAATGCGGCATGTCTCATTAAGAGCTACATCCACTGTTTTAGTGTGGTGAGATGTGTTCCACACTGGGCATGCATACTCAGCAGCAGAGTAGCATAGCACAAGGGCAGATGTCTTCACTGTGTCTGGTTGTGATCCCCAGGTTGTGCCAGTCAGCTTTCGTATGATGTTGTTTCTAGCACCCACTTTTTGTTTCATGTTATTATTATTATTATTATTATTATTATTATTATTATTATTAAACTTTATTTGTACCCCGCTAGCATCTCCCGAAGGACTCGATGCGGCTTACAAAGGCCAAGGCCTCAACACACAACATAACAATACAAAACCCAAGGCAAATTAAAAACAATTGAAGCAATATAACAACAAGCAATAAACAATACACTAAGACACAATGAAACTGGGCCTGGCCAGAGTAATGGGTACAAGATTGAAAGTGCTGATGTGACAGGGTGACAGATGGAATATAAGGCTTATAGGGCAAGTGCAGTGTGCAGCGTGCGGCAATCTTAGTTTTAATAAAGTGCTTCTGGGACTTGGTATTGGAGATTTCCTATTCTGGGAAGGCACATCGGAACAGCCAGGTCTTCAAGTTCTTTCTAAAGACTGCCAATGTAGTGGCCTGTCTAAGATCTTTGGGGAGGGTGTTCCAGAGTCGGGGGGCCACCACAGAAAAGGCCCTGTCTCATGTCCCCACCAAATGCGCTTGCGACGCAGGCGGGATCACGAGCAGGGCCTTTCCAGATGACCAAAGTGAACGCGTGGGTTCGTAGACGGAGATGCGGTCACGCAGGTAGGATGGTCCGAAACCGTTCAGGGCTTTGTAGGTAAGCACCTGCACCTTAAACTGGGCTCGGAAAATAAACGGCAGCCAGTGGAGCTCCTTGAACAGGAGGGTTGACCTCTCTCTGTAAGGGGCCCCAGTTAACATCCTGGCCGCTGCTCGTTGGACCAATTGGAACTTCTGAGCCGTTTTCAAGGGCAGCCCCATGTAGAGCGCATTGCAGTAGTCCAATCTCTTCAGGTAGTGCTTCTTGTAGGTAAGAGCACGGTCCAGAGTGACTCCCAGGTATTTGGGTGAGCTGCAATGCTCCAGTGGGATCCCTTCCCAGGTGATCCTTCTTTGTGACAAGGCAGATCAAGAGTATCTGGAATCTTGGATTTCTACAATTCTGCCATGAAAGTTTCCAGAAAGCTGGAGGAGAGATGTCCCAGCCAACATTAACACTGGGAAACTGGCTACCATGCTGAACTTTCTGGGACAGGAAGGTTATTTTGTTTGGGCGAGTGGTATGAGCATACACATGGGTCGATGTGTGAGTGCACCTCACAGGAGTGTGTGGGACATCAAAATATTAGCAATATCAGACTTTAATGTCTTTGAATTCAGCTTTGTACACTATGCTCAGGATGTGGCTTCAGCCAGATTTTTGTGGCCGAGACAGAACTCATAAAACAAAACCAAAGTGGGCAGACCAACTCCCACAGGGGGAAGGATGGGAATTCAAGACAAAGTATCTGGAAGGTCATGGAGTTTTTCCTCTGAAGGTTCTAAATGGAAAGTTTG
This sequence comes from Anolis sagrei ordinatus, assembly GCF_025583915.1. NCBI lineage: Eukaryota > Metazoa > Chordata > Lepidosauria > Squamata > Anolidae > Anolis > Anolis sagrei. Next base: position 11,780,258 of record NW_026847993.1, on the reverse strand, counting down.
AAGATTTATTAAGTCTGACTTTCAACTTATCTGGAACAATTAACGCAGCATTGTTAATATTCACAGCTTCCTGTTGCTAGAGGAATATGATACGTTTATCTATTGCATAGACAAAATATAACTCACTTTCCATTTTATTTTAAAAGAGGGAAAACTCCGCAGCCCTAATTCCCCGATATTAAATTATTTCAAATGTTTCATTAATATTGTCTTTCATTGCACAAAAGTTTGATTCCTTGTTAAATGCCCTATCTTTAGGGCTACTTGTAATTGTGTTTTCCCTTATCAGTTGCTTTTGCCTATATTTCTCAAGTCTTCATTGACTCACTCCGGGCAAGTTCTTGGAGACAAGAAAAAACTGCTGCGTTGAAGCTATATCGCTGTAATGCTATTCAATCTGTTCATAACTAATACAGTTCAAGAGGCCTAAAAATAGGGTATATCTCTCTCCAGGGCTTTAATCTTACAAAACCCCAAACCACTACATAACATCTTTCAAGATGTCTTTTTTGAAATTCATTAAATTAATACTTGAGAATTCTTGGAAGTAAGCAGGTGGGATATTGGGGAAGAGCCACAGGCATCTGTTAGAGTTGAACCAGGAACCTAGGGTGCATCTACATTATTAGAGTTGAATGCAATTTGACACTCGTTTAACTGCCATGTTTATCATAATCATCATCATCATCATCATCATCATCATCATCATCATCATCATCATCTCTGGTGAACGGCCTGCCTCAGGGGAGCATGCTTGCTCCATCCATGTTCAACATCTACACAAATGACCAGCCACTGCCAGAAGTGACAGAGAGTTTCATCTATGCTGATGATCGTGCCATTACCACTCAAGCAGGGAGCTTTGAGATGGTCGAACAGAAGCTCTCCGAAGCTCTAGGTGCTCTTACTGCCTATTACAGGGAAAACCAATTGATCCCTAATCCATCTAAAACACAGACATGCGCCTTTCACCTTAAGAACAGACAAGCATCCCGAGCTCTGAGGATTACCTGGAAAGGGATCCCACTGGAGCATTGCAACTCACCCAAATACCTGGGAGTCACTTTGGACCGTGCTCTGACCTACAAGAAGCACTGCCTGAACATCAAGCAAAAAGTGGGCGCTAGAAACAACATCATACGAAAGCTGACTGGCACAACCTGGGGATCACAACCAGACACAGTGAAGACATCTGCCCTTGCGCTATGCTACTCTGCTGCTGAGTATGCATGCCCAGTGTGGAACACATCTCACCACACTAAAACAGTAGATGTGGCTCTTAATGAAACATGCCGCATTATCACAGGGTGTCTGCGCCCCACACCACTGGAGAAATTACACTGCTTAGCCGATATTGCACCACCTGACATCCGCCGGGAAGTAGCAGCCAATAGTGAAAGGACCAAGGCAGAGACATCTTCAGCTCATCCCCTGTTTGGGTATCAGCCAGCACGTCAACGACTTAAATCAAGACATAGTTTTCTTAGATCTACAGAGACCTCGCTGGAACACCCCAGCAAGTGAGAGTCCAAAAGTGGCAGGCCCAAACCCAGCACATCAATCCATGGCTGATACCAGATGAGAGACTCCCCCCTGGGCACTCACAAGACTGGGCGACTTGGAAGGCGCTGAACAGACTGCGCTCTGGCACCATGAGATGCAGAGCCAATCTTAAGAAATGAGGCTACAGGGTGGAATCCTCGGCATGCGAGTGCGGAGAAGAACAAACCACTGACCACCTGCTGCAATGCACCCTGAGCCCTGCCACATGCACGATGGAGGACCTTCTTGCGGCAACCCCAGAGGCACTCCAAGTGGCCAGATACTGGTCAAAGGACATTTAACTAAATACCAAATTTGCAAAATCTGTGTGGTTTTTTTTCCTTTTTCTTTTTAATCTGTGTGTTTGTTTTGCTCTGTTAGAATTGTAATACAATGGTTGCTAATGACACGATAAATAAAATAACTGCCATGTTTATTATTATTATTATTATTATTATTATTATTATTATTATTACTACTACTACTACTAGCTGTCCCCTGCCACACGTTGCTGTGGCCCAGTCTGGTGATCTGGAAAATAAAGTAATGAAAAAGTGTTGGTTTCTAATGTATGTTATTTCTTGCTGTTTCTTTGTCTGTGTTGATGTAGAGAGTGTCTGGTTTGCCTACTCTGGAACATGCAACATATAATTATCTTTCTTCAGGGGTCCTTTTCAAATCTATGATACTATATCTATGTGTGTGTGTGGATCATATCTATCTGTTGTGCCAACTCCACTGGCTACCGGGCTCAATTCAAAGTGCTGGCGTTGGCCTTTAAAGCCCTAAACGGTTCCGGCCCAAGCTACCTATCCAACTGCATCTCTGCCTATGAACCCACCAGGACTTTGAGATCTTCCGGGGAGGCCTGCTCTCGATCCCGCCTGCCTCACAGGCACGGCTGGCGGGGACGAGAGATAGGGCCTTCTCGGTGGTGGCCCCGCGGCTGTGGAACGCCCTTCCCACGGCCAACGGCAGCATTTTGAATTGAGCCCGGTAGGAAATCAGTAGCCAGTGGAGTTGGCGGCGCAGCAGGGGAGTTGTGTGGTCCCTGCGCTCCGCTCCTGTTAGAATCATGGCTGCCGAGCGTTGGACTAGTTGAAGCTTCCGAGCCGTCTTCAAAGGCAACCTCACGTAGAGAGCGTTGCAGTAGTCTAAACGGGATGTAACCAGAGCGTGGACTACCGTGGACAAGTCAGACTTCCCAAGGTACGGGTGCAGCTGGCACACAAGTAACCATATTTAAACATGGTTACCCCTGGATCCAACCCATAGTATACATTTTACTCAGATTTATAAGAAGCTGAAGCTTCCTGGCATATGTTTATGTGCCAAACATGTGAATGTAGGGATTATGGGGGGGAAAACTCAAAGGTATGCCTAAAACAATGATGGGGAAGAAGTATTTAATTCACACTTTCCAAATATAATATGTCAGAAATATTGGGAAATGAGAAATATTTGAGTGTAGATCACTACCTTTGGTTACTCTTTCACAAATTATCTCCTAGAGTTAATGCGGAAGGCATGGTTGGCCAACAGTTGACATTGAGTGACCCATGCAAATAACATGGTTAGAATATTCTGGGAAATAGAGTAGTTGCTCAGGAACAAGTTCCCCATCATCCCCATAACAATCTGAAAAAGTTTAAGGTAACCAGCCAAAGGGAAAATAATTTTCCGTTCCTGCCGACTAAGGTGTTCCCTTCCCTGAGGGAATCCTGGAATCAAATTTTCTAAGACCGATTTCCAAAGAGCTTGCTCAGCATTCGGATGACCTCCTCTTGTTATTTTTGTCAAGGCCTGTGCTTTTGTCAACAAATCTTGCATCCTGGATGCAAAAACAGGATGGTGGTCACTTCGCCAGACTACCTGGAGCCCAAATAGGTAAATCTATATACTGCGGCTGATTGAAGGGCTACAGCTTGCATGTATTTATTAGGTACTGAACATTGTGTATTCCCAAGCAGAGGACAAAAGGACAGTGGCATATCACTTTGCAGAGCAAATTTGCATATTGAGGCACATTTTTTTCAATTCTTATTTGGCACGCTATTCCTTAATTTAGTAAAACTCAACCAAGGCAGGTGGAAGGAAACAAATTATCAAGACGGTGCAAAACATTCCACCCAAATAAATGTCTAGCATCACTAATGAAATTGTTTTTCAATTTTTCATAATTTCTCACTTGGTTCTTGTGGGAAATTGTTCTGTCGCGAGCTGGGCCTGTAAAGAAATTCCTTTAGAACAGGAAGTGCAACCTTTGCCCCGTGGGAAGCCACGGGGCCCAAAGAGAAGTTCTCAGAGGTTTTCCACCACAGTCTTTAGATGGCCCGTGAAGTCTTTTATTAATGAACAATCAAACATAAACTTCTCTTGTCTTCAGTAAAGTTAAACAAATGATTCCAGGCTTTTATGCAACTGGTAGCTTCCTAAACTTGCCCACAAAGGACAGGCAACTGTCTTCAATAACTTCTTCTTTACTTTAAAGGAAAGTCCCGGGGGACATGAGAGAAGCCTCCTCGCAGGATTGCAAGACATCCGGGCATCCCCTGGGCAACATCTTCGTAGACGGCCGATTCTCTCGATCCAGAAACAACCAGAGACGACTTGCAGACACAGTGAAGACATCTGCCCTTGCGCTATGCTACTCTGCTGCTGAGTATGCATGCCCAGTGTGGAACACATCTCACCACACTAAAACAGTGGATGTGGCTCTTAATGAGACATGCCGCATTATCACAGGTGTCTGCGCCCTACACCACTGGAGAAATTACACTGCTTAGCCGGTATTGCACCACCTGACATCCGCCGGGAAGTAGCAGCCAATAGTGAAAGGACCAAGGCAGAGACATCTCCAGCTCATCCCCTGTTTGGGTATCATCCAGCACGTCAACGACTTAAATCAAGACATAGTTTTCTTAGATCTACAGAGACACTCGCTGGAACACCCCAGCAAGCGAGAGTCCAAAAGTGGCAGGCCCAAACCCAGCACCTCAATCCATGGGTGATACCAGATGAGAGACTCCCCCCTGGGCACACAGAAGACTGGGCGACTTGGAAGGCGCTGAACAGACTGCGCTCTGGCACCACGAGATGCAGAGCCAATCTTAAGAAATGGGGCTACAGGGTGGAATCCTCGGCATGCGAGTGCGGAGAAGAACAAACCACTGACCACCTGCTGCAATGCACCCTGAGCCCTGCCACATGCACAATGGAGGACCTTCTTGCGGCAACACCAGAGGCACTCCAAGTGGCCAGATACTGGTCAAAGGACATTTAACCAACTACCAAGTTTGCAAAATCTGTGTGTTTTTTTTCTTTTTAATCTGTGTGTTTGTTTTGTTCTGTTAGAATTGTAACACAATGGTATGGTTGCTGATGACACGATAAATAAATAAGGAGAGTCCCCTTTTTAACGTCTCCCAGGCTGACTGTAATCTAACCCTTACTGATGTGGGCTCCGCTACCGGGTCGAACTGCTTCTCGAACGCTGAGTGGACCTACCAGTAAAGGCTTAGATGTTCTCCAGCTGGAGTTCTTTGGTCTTTAGGGCTGTTTTCCTGGAAATCTTTGGAGACTCTTAAGACTGTTTCCCCCCGGAAAGTCTTGATGCTCTTAAGACTGTTTCCCCCGGAAAGTCCTCAAAGCTTTGGGGAGGCTTCCCTGGAGTTCTCTGGTTTGCTCTTAAGACTGTTTTCCCCCTGGAAAGTCTTAAGGGTTGAAGCTTTTGTACAGGGGAAGCTTGCACACATCCTGTACATTAGCTTTCCTTGCTGAGACTAACTAAAAATGGCTCCCTTCCCTTCCCAATTGCCCCGAGCAAGGGGCGGAACCAAACTTGATGATGATGGACAGGTGACTGCCCTATGACTGCAGCCAAAGGAAGCCACCTATCTGCAGAGTCCCTGAAACCTAGGACTGCAAACAAACATTTAATACAAAGCAAATAAAGTTGGAGCTCCTGATACAGCTCTACCAGAACAGAAATTATGCTTTAGCAATGCACTAGTATATCAACGCTGCTCACCACTTCAGTCCAAATGGAAAGATACAGAAGGAGATACAGAGGGAATGGGCAACTTGGAAGTCCCTGAACAGACTCAGAAGTGGAGTGGGCAGATCAAAGGATAAAATGGCACGACCTAAAAGAATCCCACGCCTTGTGTGACTGCAGAGCAGAACAGATAACTCTGCATCTGTATGCTTGTCCACTATGCCCTGCCTCATGTACAGAGGGAGAAATGTTGGAGGCTACAGACAATGCCATTGCTGTTGCCCGTTTTTGGTCAAAATATATCTAGCTGCCTGTGCTCCTTCTATTTTACCATTGAAGATCTGAAAATCATGTGTTTTTGGCCATGTTTGTAATACACTCTAGACTAGAAGCAACATCTTTAACCATGGTATTCCTGAAAAGGTAGGGCAGGAGAAGATCTACTCGTGTGAGAAGCCTGTGCTCAGAAGAACGCTTGACAACAAAATCTTCCCAAAATACAGCCTATAGAACTGGTCATTTATCAATAATAAGAATCCTACATCACTTCTCTACTTGATTGAATTTGGGGCTCTACCACACTGCCTCTATATCCCAGGATCTGATTCCAGGGCCCATCCAGAGAGGGCCCATAACACGGGAGCTCCCGTGGTTTTACAGGAGGCATCCAAATGATATCTCTGGAAAAACAAAATTAATTTGAGAATGAAACATGCATAATAATCACAGGATGTCTTAAACCTACAACTGTTGATAAACTTTACAAGCTAGCTGGCATTGCCTCCTCCCCCCCCCCCCCCATGTACGATGGGAAGTTGCTGCTAAATGTGAGAGAAATAAGGTTGAACACTGTGAAAGCCACCCACTACATGGCTACCAGCCTCCTCCCAGTAGACTCAAATCAAGGAAAAGCTTTATGAGAACTACCACTCCTCTTGGCGTCCCCCAGCAACAGCAAGGGTATCCCTCTGAGCAGCTAAACCAGGAAATCCCAACTGGATGGCCCCCCACGAGGAGGGTCTTCCTCCAGGGGCAAACCAAGAATGGGCAACTTGGAAGTCCCTGAACAGACTCAGAAGTGGAGTGGGCAGATCAAAGGATAAAATGGCACGACCTAAAAGAATCCCACGCCTTGTGTGACTGCAGAGCAGAACAGATAACTCTGCATCTGTATGCTTGTCCACTATGCCCTGCCTCATGTACAGAGGGAGAAATGTTGGAGGCTACAGACAATGCCATTGCTGTTGCCCGTTTTTGGTCAAAAGATATTTAGCTGCCTGCGCTCCTTCTTTTTTTTATCAGTTCTGTATTAATTTATGCAATGCTTTTGATGTGAAATGAAAAAATAAAGACAAAGCAGGAAACCCCTGCTTTGTCCTGAATTAGTTTGATACTTCGTAAGACCAGGGTCTTCATGAAAGACCCAGATCTAATGGAGTACGGGCCCTATGGGGATGACCCTTCAGTAGTCCTGGGACTGTGAAGGGGTCACTGCACAGCCCAATTCGCTTTTTCAGACTTGGTGGGCCCAGAGAAGCAAAGAGGGAATCCACTCCCTCCCCAAATCCCCCCCCCCCAAAAAAAACCTTTAAAATAAAAGAAAAACTTACCCAGCTGCCATTATGTCTTTTGGCATGGTTTTTGGAACATGGCAATATAGTGCTAAGAGACTGTGGAGGGGGACAAATGGGACAAAAACCATGCCGCAGGCCCGTAGCCAGGATTTCGTTTCGGGGGGGGGGGGGGGGTGAGTTTTTTTCAGGGGGGGGGGCTGAGTTTTGGGTGGGGCTGAGTCTGAGTGAAAGAGGGTCTACCCTAGCAAACCTTTTGTATCATTACCCCAATACCCCCATGCATATGGGATATATTGAGTATGGTGATCAGATCATGATATGAATAAACATAACAGTTTAAATAATGCACCAGTAAGGCCTTTTCGCAAACCACCATGAGAATTTCGGGGGGGGGGGGCTGAAGCCCCTCAAGCCCCCCCCCCCCCCGGCTACATGCCCCAAGCCGAAAGGCTCTGTTGAAGGTAGGTTATTTTTTTATTTTAAGGTCTTTGTTGGGGTTGGGTGTCTCCATGCCTTCCCAGAAGTTACCAGGAGGGCATCTAGACACCCCCCCCCCCTATTTAGGGGAGGTGTGTGAACTTTAACCCACACCAAAGCAGGTTTTGTAAACCCTCTTCAGTGTGGATTAAAGTGCTGTCTGGAAGCAGCCCCAGATTATCTGTTTATCCCAGGTTATCTGGCAGTGGGGACTCATTTATTCCAGTTTAAAGCAGATAATCTGGGATCAGATTCTGGGATAAAGAGCAATGTGGAAGGGCCCAAAAAGAAGGATCCTGTGGCAGGACAATTCAGACTGATTCTTCACCCAACATCTTGATCATATGCAAACTGAATAAAACAAGCCTATATTTTGAGGTGACCTTCTAATTTAGGAAATGTACCGAAGAAGATACCTTTAAAAAGCTCTTCGCTTTTACTTTCTATAACAAAATCCATTGTACTGGGTTCCTCTCGTGCTTTATAATATTTTAGTTCTCATTAACAGAGACCAACCCCATTGGAAGTAATCATATTCTTCCAACAGGATGTTATAAATACTCCAACACTCAGTGATTCACGTTTGCATAATTATGAATGATTATGACTATGAATGACTAACTGAGACAGATGCAAAGTGTTTCTAAATTGGTTTAAAAGAGAGAGAGAGAGAAGGAAGGAGAGATATCAAGGCTCGTTTACTCTTAAAATGATACTCGCTTGAATATATTCTGAATCATTTGGCACAATTTCTGCCATTAACTGGTTAAACCAAATATTGCTAATAATTAATGTGAAATTTATAGTTGATTGACAGTTTACGGGAAAGTGCATGACAAATCAAGGTGATATCCTTGATGGAGAATTCTGCAATAGTCTTAACACGGCACTCTTTTTATCATCAAACTCAACTGGGAATTACTTCCAGGCCTGTAGCCAAAAAGCGATCACTGAAAAGGACAACACCATTATGGCATTGGGAACTGGAGATTTGTAAAAGTCCATCATCATCACCATCATCATCATAATCTGGCTTTAGGCCGGGACATGGTACCGAGACAGCCTTGGTCACCTTAGTGGATGATCTGCGCCGGGAGCTCGACAGGGGGAGTGTGTCCCTGTTGGTGCTGCTGGACCTCTCAGCGGCCTTCGATACCATCAACCACGGTATCCTTCTGGGACGCCTCGCGGGGATGGGTCTTGGAGGTACTGTTTTGCAGTGGCTCCGGTCATTCCTGGAGGGTCGGTCTCAGAAGGTGTTACTGGGTGACACCTGTTCAGCTCCACAACCATTGTCTTGTGGAGTCCCTCAGGGTTCAGTACTGCTCAATATTTTAACATCTACATGAAGCCGCTGGGGGAGATCATCCGGAGTTTCGGGGTACGGTGTCATCTGTACGCGGATGATGTCCAACTCTGTCACTCCTTTCCACCTGCTACTAAGGAGGCTGTCCAGGTCCTGAACCGGTGCTTGGCCGCTGTGACGGTCTGGATGAGGGCGAACAAATTGAAATTGAATCCAGACAAGACAGAGGTACTCCTGGTCAGTCGCAAGGCCGAACAGGGCATAGGGTTACAGCCTGTGTTGGATGGGGCCGTACTCCCCCTGAAGACGCAGGTTCGCAGCTTGGGTGTGACCCTGGACTCATCGCTGAGCCTGGAACCCCAGGTTTCGGCGGTGACCAGGGGAGCATTTGCACAGCTAAAGCCTGTGCGCCAGCTGCGCCCGTACCTTGGGAAGTCTGACTTGGCTACGGTAGTCCACGCTCTGGTTACATCCCGTTTAGACTACTGCAACGCTCTGTACGTGGGGTTGCCTTTGAAGACAGCTCGGAAGCTCCAACTAGCCCTAAACGGTTCCGGCCCAAGCTACCTATCCGACCGCATCTCTGCCTATGAACCCACCAGGACTTTGAGATCTTCCGGGGAGGCCCTGCTCTCGATCCCGCCTGCTTCTCAAGCTCGGCTGGCGGGGATGAGAGATAGGGCCTTCTCGGTGGTGGCTCCTCGGCTGTAGAACGCCGTTCCTATGGACATTAGACTAGCACCATCTCTAATGGTATTCTGCAAAAAAGTGAAGACCTGGCTGTTTGAGCAGGCGTTCGAATAATTAGTGCAATGATTGGTTAATGAACACTGGAATGGAACAATGGATGACGAATCTGGAACATGTTTTTGATGACGAGACGACAGTGAATGAGTATTGTAGTAACTGTTTATTAATTGAGTAATGTGTTAGGTTGTTAACTGTTCCTATACTGTAGCACTGAAAACGGAATGTTGGCGGACAGGAAAAGAGATTGAAAGATGGGCTCAAAGCCAACCTTAAAAACTCTGGCATAGACACTGAGAACTGGGAAGCCCTGGCCCTTGACCGCTCCTGCTGGAGGTCAGCTGTGACCAGCAGTGCTGCAGAATTTGAAGAGGCACGAATGGAGGGTGAAAGGGAGAAGCGTGCCAGGAGGAAAGCGCATCAAGCCAACCCCGACCGAGACCGCCTTCCACCTGGAAACCAATGCCCTCACTGCGGAAGAAGATGCAGAGCAAGAATAGGGCTCCACAGCCACATACGGACCCACAAGAACACTGGAAGACAATCATCCTCGGAAAGCGAGGGATCGCCTAAGTAAGTAACTGTTTTATGATGTTTTTGAGCATTTAATTTTGCTATTGTTAACCGCTCTTAGTCACCTGGGGGCTGAGGAAGAGCGGTATACAAATATAGAAAATAAATAAATAAATATGTGTTAAAGCCCATCAAAAGGCCCTTTTATCCTGTCGTAATGTTGTTTTAGCAGTCTTGCGTGATAAAGTCCTTGCAGATATGAGAGGCAAAGGAGAGGAAGAAGGAAAACAGCAAAAGAAGATCACAGATTTTGCTTAGAGATAACGGCAACACAAAGGGAGAACGGCACTGAAAGAGTTAAAACCAGTATATGCCCCCTCTCCCAGTTCACATTTGTTTTCACGGAAAAGTAAAGCGTTCTCATCTGGAAAGAAAACTGTCACATTGTGTTTGCAGGTTTGTAAGAAAGCGTTTCCCCCCCTTCTCCATTTAATGTAAACATTCATTAAACTAATTTGAAGTTGTCATTACTCTCCTCCCCTGCTGCTTTATATCAGATTATTCCTAAGTGCTCAGCGAAGAGCCCCATAAACACACAGTCTATTTCCCTGCAGGGTATAATCACACAGTTTGCACTGTGATTTATGCGGTGTAGCAGTGGTGAGTGTCCTAAACTTTGAAAAAAAAAAGGCTCCATTCATCCTTCTTGCCTTGAAGCCAAGCCTTCTACTAGCGTGTCCATGGCTGCACCAAGATGTGCAATGGTTTTGTTTAGTCTCAGGTCATCCAGATAAGAAACAGCCAAGGAAAACAAATTGGTTGATGATTTCCTGGAACGAGGACTCTTCCTAATCTCCCTTTTAATTTGTTCCTCAAAGCTTAACCATTTTTTGTTTGCGGAAGACAAAAGGTAAGAAACGTTGTCAACCCTAGTGTGCATGTCAAATGGCAACGACTCCAACTTTTCACAGATAAAATGGGACACATGTGCACAAGCAACACCAGAATATGATTCAGATGGCTAAAGTTATTTGAGAGGAACGACACACAAGCTAGAAGCGGTGACAATTTGCTTTTGCCTGAGCCTCTTGGGAAGGGAAGATCCTACACCCTTTCTCCTCACTGTTGGGATAATTGGATACTTGTGCGCAAAACTTGTGCGCCAACTGCGCCCATATCTTGGGAGGTGTTGCAACTCAGAGTAGTTTTCACCTTGCTCCAAACACCACCACACCAAAGCTGTAGGTTTTGTAGTTTATTGAGAAAAAGGCAAAATCAAAACAGAGCATATGAAATGCATGAAATCCATAGGCAGGTCAAAGGCTTAAATGCAAAGACACAGTTCCCAAGATCCAAAGGCAAAAAACATGAAGCATAATCCTTTAGCAATGGTCAAACAAGAGTCCATAGAACACAGTTGAAAACAAGGCCCAAATCCCAGACTCAGGAAGCCAGAAGCATGCTGTTAAAAGCCAAAGTTAATCCACATAAGTTTGCATGAGAAGAGCTACATTGGACTGACAGCCCCTGCTTGTCAGGTACAAGGCTAAATACCCTTTGCAGACATGAACGCATTGCGTTAACCCTTGGCCTCCTTGGCTTCTCGCTTGCTGGTCAAGCGAGTGCTTCTCCGGAGCCTTAATTGCAGACGATCTTGCCTGCTCATTAATTCATTATCTTCAAGACTATGTAACCCCTTATCTTGGTCCAGCTGGACCGGATCACTGTGGGGAGGAAAAGACGTCTCCACCTGGCCGTGTGGGAATTCACTGTCGTTATCGGTCTCACTAACATTCTTTTCTCCTGAGAACTGACTTACTGTTTCCCCTTCATCAGCGCCACCGTCAGGCCTGTCTGAAGCATGTACAGAAATCTGCAACCCATCATCCTCATCCTGTAGGAATTCTGGCTCACAGAGCTCACCTTCAGACTCAGAGTCAAGCTGAGTCACAACAGGAGGTCTGATTTGGCAACGGTGGTCCACGCCCTGGTTACATCCCAAATAGATTACTGCAACACACTCTACATGGGGTTGCCTCTGAAGACTGCCTGAAGTTTCAGCTAGTCCACTGTTTGGCAGCCAGGTTGCTCACGGGAGCAGAGCACAGGGAGCGGACAACCCCCCTGTTACGCCAGCTCCACTGGCTGCCTATTAGCTTCTGAGCACAATCCAAAGTGAAGGTTTTAACCTATAAAGCCCTAAACAGTTCTGGCCAGTTTACCTGTCCAAATGGGTCTCCCGCTACGAACCATCAAGGACTTTATGATCATCCGGGGAGGCCCTGCTCTCGGTCCCACCACCATCTCTGTAGCGTTTGGTGGGGACGAGAGACAGGGCCTTCTCTGTGGTAGCTCCTCGGCTGTGGAACTCCCTCCATAAGGAGGTTAGATTGCCCTCTTCCCTCTTGACCTTCTGAAGGAAGCTTAAACCCTGGCTGTGGAAGCAAGCAGATTAGACTGTTTTTATTGGCAATGATGAGATTTTACTGGACCGCAATTTGGATTTATCTGTCCCAATAGGTCTCCCCCTATGAACCATCAAGAACTTTATGATCATCCGGGGAGGCCCTGCTCTCGGTCCCACCACCATCTCTGTAGCATTTGGTGGGGACAAGAGACAGGGCCTTCTCCGTGGTAGCCCCTTGACTGTGGAACTCCCACTCTAAGGAGGTTAGATCGGTCCCCTGCCTCTTGACTTTCCAAAAGAAGCTTAAACCCTGGCTGTGGAAGCAAGCATTTGCAGATTAGACTGTTTTTATTGGCAATGATGAGATTTTACTGGACCGCAATATGGATTGATTTGTATAACGTTTTCAACCTGGTGAACAGTATAGATCAGGGGTCCTCAAACTAAGGCCCGAGGGCCGGATGCGGCCCTCCAAGGTCATTTACCCGGCCCTCGCTCAGGGTCAACCTATTTTTAAATGACTTGAAAGCACACAACAACAACAACAATCCTATCTCATCATCCAAAAGGAGGCTCACACTTCCCACTGAAATACTATTAAGTTTATATTTGTTAAAATTGTTCTTCGTTTTAATTATTGTATTGTTTTTAAGTGGGTTTTGCACTACAAATAAGATATGTGCAGTGTGCATAGGAATTCATTCATTTTTTTTTCAAATTATAATCCAGCCCTCCAACAATTTGACGGACTGTGACCTGGCCCTCTGTTTAAAAAGTTTGAGGACCCCTGGTGTTCTGTCGCACGCTGAGCCTGTAAATAATTGTCTTTAAATAGGACGTGCGACCTTTGCCCAGCGGGAAGCCAAGGGCCCCAAAGAGAAGTTCTCAGAGGTTTTCCACCACAAATGATCTTTAGATAGCTTGTGAAGTATAACAAAGTCCTTTATTAATGAACAATCAAACAGAAACTTCTCTTATCTTCAGAAAGTTAAACAGATGATTCCAGGCTTTTATGCAACTGGTGGCTTCCTAATCTTGTCCAAGAAGGACAGGCAATTGTCTTCAAAACTGATTCTTTGCTTTAAAGGAAAATCCCCTTTTTAACTTCTCCCAGACTGACTATAATCTAATTCTTACTGATGTGGGCTCCGCTACCAGGTCGAATTGCGTCTCGAACACCGAATGGACCTACCAGTAAGGCCAGTAGATTCTCCAGCTGGAGTTCTTTGGTCTTTAGGGCTGTTTCCCTGGAAATCTTTGGAGATCTTTGGATGCTCTTAAGACTGTTATCCCCTGGAAAGTCTTAAGGGTTGAAGCTTTTGTACAGGAGAAGCTTGTACACATCCTCTAGATTAGCTTTCCTTACGGAGACTAACTAAAAATGGCTCCCTTCCCTTCCCAATTGCCCTGAGCAAGGGGCGGGACCAAAACTTAACGATGATGGACAGGTGACTTGCCCTATGACTGCAACCAAAGAAAGCCACCTTTCTGCAGAACCTCTGAAACCCTGGACTGCAAGCAAACAATCAATACAAAGCAAAAAAAGTTGGAGCTCCTGGTACAGCCATACCAGCACACCTGGTATAGATAGATAGATAGATAGATAGATAGATAGATAGATAGATAGATAGATAGATAGATAGATAGATAGTAGGCCTGGGTAACAACGGAAAAATTTGTTTCTAAAATCGATTCGTTTTTTGGGGGTTTTTGCGTTTCGATATTTAAAAGAATTCCGAAATTTTTCTTTTAAAAAGTTCGATATTTATGAAATTTCGTAAATGTGAAAAAAAAATTACAAAACATTAACGAAACAAAAACGAAGCAATAACGAATCGATTCGTTAATGGCGGACGCGACCGCGCAATACGCTAAAAAACCTCCAAATGGGACAGGGGGAACTTCTGAAGCTTCCCTCTCCCTCTGTTGTTGACTGTTGGTGTGATATTATATTTTTTTTTCACTAATTAAACAAAAAACAACTATAAAACTTGCCCCAGACATGCGGAAATAATAACGAAACAACCTCAAACCGATAACGAAACGAATACATAACGAATCCGAAGCATTTACAAAACGAATTTAAAAATTCGTTTCGTTTTTAAGTTGCTCCAGAATGGTTCGTTATCGCTTCGTTATAAAAAAATAACGAATTTTTAACGAATTACGAATTAACGAAACGAAACCGCCCAGCCCTAATAGATAGTTTTAGGTATGACACACATTCCCAAAACGATATATAGATATAGATATAGATATAGATATAGATATAGATATATATAGTTTTAGGTATGGATTGTATTTTATTATGTGTTTTATTGTTTTGGCATCAATTATTGACTATTGGTAGCCGCCCTGAGTCCCTCTTTGGAGGTCGAGATAGGACAAGGTACAAATGTTCCAAATAAATAAATAAACTTTTTGCACTTTGAACTCATTGTGCATCCACTAAAGCAGTGTTTCCCAACCTGTGGTCCGTGTATTACCAGTAGTCTGCAAGAACGAAAATATGGCCTGCGGCCTCACCGTTACTACACCGTTGCCTCAAAACCATGTGGCAACAAGAGTGACTGGTCTCGCAAAACCCTCTTATAGTGCATGAACCCTGAGATATATGTTACCATGTACCATTAGAGCAGGAGTCCTCAAATGTTTAAGCAGAGGGATGATTCACATAGCACACTTTCATTTCTAAATTCCTTTAATTCTGTGTCCATTCCTTGACTGGAGTTGGTGAACTTCAGGGTTGTCATTAAAAGAATTCCAAAAGGCCTAAACTCTTCTCACCACTTTGGTAAAATTCCCATTTAAAATTCCCATTTTAAACATTGGGAAGAAATGTCTTTGAATCTGCGGCCATCTATTCCTCCCAACAACAGAACTGCCTGAGAGTATGTCATCTATTAAAGCTTCGGAGACATTCAGCTACAAAAGGTGACGGACCACAATATTTCCTAATCTGAACAGCATCTTCCATCACTTTTATGCAGGGATCAGGTTTCCGCAGAAAGCCCTGCACAGAAATGGATTGGACAAAAACAAGATAATCTTGTTTCTGTGTAAAGACAGCGGGCTCCATTAATAAAAGACACAGCTAGTATTACCGACCTCTGCTGCGCTGACAAGGAAAGGAGACTTCAAAAAGATGAATTTCCCCCACAGATATAACGCAGCATAGACTTAACCTATTGAGGACGGATGGAGAGCTTGTGTACTAAACACACCAGCTGCTTAGATAGTGATAAGACACTTCTTCAGCAGCCTCCCAGGATATTCAGAGATGGTCTGCTGCGCTTTGAACTGAGCACGTTGAACAACATTTTTTCCAGCGTTATGTTGTCCTGGGGAAACTCATCTGACTATGGAAAAAATTCAGGAAGATCTGGTTCAGAATATGAGCAGCTAACTTTATTTGGCTATGGCCAGTATTGTGTTTAGGTAACCTTCTTCTTAGGTTCTTGTAGGTTTTTTCGGGCTATAGGGCCATGTTCTAGAGGCATTTCTCCTGACGTTTCGCCTGCATTTATGGCAAGCATCCTCAGAGGTAGTGAGGTCTGTTGGAAATAGGAAAAAGGGTTTATATATCTGTGGAATGACTGGGGTGGGGCAAAGAGCTCTTCTCTGCTGAAGCTAGGTGTGAATGTTTCAGCTGACCACCTTTATTAGCATTTGAAGGCTTGGCTGAGCCTGGGAAAATGTTCTGTTGAAAGGTGTTAAGATGTGCCTGGTTGTTTCCTCTCTGCTGTTTTGCTGTAGTAATTTTAGAGTTTTTTAATACTGGTAGCCAGATTTTGTTCATTTTCATGGTCTCCTCCTTTCTGTTGAAATTGTCCACATGCTTGTGGATTTCAATGGCTTCTCTGTGTAGTCTGACATGGTGGTTGTTGGTGTGGTCCAGCATTTCTGTGTTCTCAAATAATATGCTGTGTCCAGGCTGATTCATCAGGTGCTCTGCTATGGCTGACTTCTCTGGTTGAAGTAGTCTGCAGTGCCTTTCATGTTCCTTGATTCGTGTTTGGGCAATGCTGCGTTTGGTGGTCCCTATGTAGACTTGTCCACAGCTGCATAGTATACGGTAGACTCCTGCAGAGGTGAGAGGATCCCTCTTGTCCTTTGCTGAATGTAGCATTTGTTGGATTTTCTTGGTGAGTTTGTAGATTTTTTGTATGTTATGTTTCCTCATCAGTTTCCCTATGCTATCAACATCCACACCTAGCTTCAGCAGAGAGCTCTTTGCCCCACCCCAGTCATTCCACAGATATATAAACCCATTTTCCTATTTCCAACAGACCTCACTACCTCTGAGGATGCTTGCCATAGATGCAGGCGAAACGTCAGGAGAAATGCCTCTAGAACATGGCCCTATAGCCCGAAAAAACCTACAAGAACCTAGTGGTTCCAGCCATGAAAGCCTTTGACAATACATTGAACCTTCTTCTTCTTTTTTAATAACTATTTTTATTGAAAACTAGCTGACCCTGCCACACGTTGCTGTGGCCCACATGAGGGTTCTGTGTGTCAGGTTTGGCCCAATTCTATCGCTGGTGGGGTTCAGAATGCTCTGTGAGTGTAGGTGATAGGCCTGGGTAACAACGGAAAAATTTGTTTCTAAAATCGATTCGTTTTTTGGGGTTTTTTGCGTTTCGTTATTTAAAATAATTACAAAATTTTCCTTTAAAAAAGTTCGATATTTACGAAATTTCGTAAATGTGAAAAAAATTACAAAACATTAACGAATCGATTTCCGAAACAATAACGAATCGATTCGTTAATGGCGGACGCGACCGCGAAATACGCTAAAAAACCTCCAAAAACTTCTGAAGCTTCCCTCTCCCTCTGTTGTTGACTGTTGGTGTGATATTATAATTTTTTTTCACTAATTAAACAAAAAACAACCATAAAACTTGCCCCAGACATGCAGAAATAATAACGAAACGACCTCAAAACAATAACGAAACGAATACAATAAGAAATACGAAGCATTTACAAAACTATTTAAAAATTCGTTTTTTTAAAAAAATTGCTCCAGAATGGTTCGTTATCGTTTTGTAATTGAAAAAATTAACGAATTATTAACGAATTACGAATTAATGAAACGAAACCGCCCAGCCCTAGATGTTAGATCCCAGTAACTACAACTCCCAAATGTCAAGATTCTTTTTCCCCCAAACTCCACCAGTGTTCACATTTGGACATATTGAGTATTCGTGTAGAGTTTGGTCCAGATCCATCATTGTTTGAGTCCACAGTGATCTCTGGATGTAGGTGAACTACAACTCCAAAACCAAAGGACACTGCCCACCAAACCCTTCCAGTATTTTCTGTTGGTCATGGGAGAACTGTGTGCCAAGTTTGGTTCAATTCCATCATTGGTGGGGTTCAGAATGCTCTTTGATTGTAGGTGAACTATAAATCCCAGCAACTACAACTCCCAAATGAGAAAATCAAATTTTTGAGTGAAGGACATACAATGGATTGTTAGGTGTCTTGTGTCCAAATTTGGTGTCAATTCGTCCAGAGGTTTTTGAGTTCTGTTAATCCCACAAACAAACATTACATTTTAATTTATATAGACAATTTGTCTCCAGAAGATTGGAGACTGAGAAAATTAATTAAATAAAATCACAGTAAGTTTACAGCAAAAGTGTGGGAACACTATGTGAAAGGAAAATAGGAGAAGGCAAAGAGTGAAGAAGGGGAAAAGAAAAAGAAAAAGCATTGTCCCTGTGCTGGTACGTCCCTGAGCTCCAACTTCTTTTCCTTTCTCTTGAGTGTTTGCATGAATTCCAAAGTTCCATGCATTTTGCAATAAGGTGGCTTCCCTTGGTTTGCAATCATAGGGCCAAGGACACATGAATTATCATTATGTTCTTTAGTCCCGCCCCTTTTTCAAGGTTTAGGAGGGAAAAGGGGGACCTCTAGTTCAGTTCACACAGAGAAGCCTTTCGTACAGGACGTGAATCAGTTCCACCTGTAGAAAGCTTCGTCTTTTACAGCTTTGCTGGGGGGAATCCAGTCCTACTGCTCTTCAGAGAACTACAGCACAGCCTTTGTTGGGGAATTTAATTCCACAACTCTACATCCAGCTTTCGCTGGGGAATTGAAAGCCTTCTTTTCTCTTGGAAATCTACTAAAGGACTCTGTTTGGTAAGGACCACTCACGGCAGCCATAACGCAACTTGGACTGGGTGTAGGGACCACGCCAGCAGAGCTTAAGTCAGATTGCCCAGGGAGGGGTCAAGGATTTCCCTTGTAGAAGGAAGAAACCGTTGCCTGTCCCTTGTGGACAAGATTTAAGCAAGCCATCAGTTGATTCAAAGCCTTGAAGTATTTGTTTGATTTATTGAAGATTTACCATATATTCCGGGGTATAAAACTACTGGGGCTATAAGACGACCCCCTGATTTTAGAAGGCAAAATAGAGACTTGGGGATATACTCACCGTTTAAGACGAGTCTCCAAATCAGGCCTTCTGCTTAGGCCGCTCTCGGGAAGCCCTTTTGCTTAGCAGGAAGCCCTTCTGCTTAGGCCGCTCTCGGGAAGCCCTTCTGCTTAGGCCACTCTCCTTCCTAGCAAGGCCTTGCGAGAATCGTGTCTTCTCCTGTGAGACAACGTGGTCTCGCGGGAGAAGACGTGATTCTCGCGAGGCCTCACTAGGAAGGCGAGCAGCCTAAGCAGCGCTCCCTCCTAGCAAGGCCTTGCGAGAATGACATCTTCTCCCACGAGACCATGTTGTCTCGGAGAAGACACGATTCTCGCAAGGCCTTGCTAGGAAGGAGAGCGGCCTAAGCAGCGCTCCTTCCTAGCCAGGCCTCGCAAGAATCGCGTCTTCTCCCACGAGACCACGTTGTCTCGCGGGAGAAGATGCAATTCTCGCAAGGCCTCGCTAGAAGGGAGAGCGGCCTAAGCAGCGCTCCTTCCTAGCGAGGCCTCGTGAGAATCGCGTCTTCTCCCGCGAGACCATGAGGCCTGGCTAGGAAGGAGCACTGCTTAGGGTGCACAGGAAGTAGCCCAGAGGCCCGGCCGCCAAGAAAAGAGAGCAGCCTAAGGAGCGAGGCCGCCATGAGCGGAAGGGGGGGGGGAGCCTGAGGCCAAGGCATCCAAGTACAGTAATTTTTTTGTTATTTTAATTTATACCCGGGGTACTAGACTACCCCCGAAATTTTATAAGGTTTTAGATACCTAAAAAGTCGTCTAGTACCCCGGAATATACGGTAAGCAACAATAAAAACTTTGTTGAACTTTCTAAGTCTCTAAAAGAACTTTGTGTGGGGAAATCCGAAAGACCTCTCAGCCGAGGCACCCCCGGCGTCCTGTTGGGCATTCAGAAAACACGGAAGAGAAGGACAGGTGAAGAGAACTTCAGCTTCTCTGCCAAAGGCATTCCTAAGACCATCAGAAATATATGTTTTCTGATGGTCTTTGGCAACCCTTCAGAAACCCTCTACTGCCCCCCCCCCCCCCCGGGGTCCTGACCTCCAGATTGAGAAATGCTGCCTTAGCTCAACTTTGCAAAAAACTTGGAAACAGTAAAAGCTTCTGAATGCCACCTAGTGGCCATTTAAGACATTTACACAAAGCTGTTGTGCAGTGTTTCCTCTGAAGAAAATATTTCATCTGTACTTCACGAAAAGAAAAATCAGTATATTTAGCAAGACTTGCAAATGCTGATTGATTATGTGTAATTTTATACCTATTTTTTATACCTATGTGCCTGGCTGCACATAAACATTTCTTCGGCAGAAAGGGGTTGCAAGTACAAAAATGTTTAAGAAAGTCTGATCTAGAGCACATGAAAGAGAGAAAGACAAAGTTGTGGATAACACAGACCAAGATCCAAGAAAGACTGAAGAAGAGGCTTAGGTTAGCGGTTCAAATCCAGGGAGCAGGGTGAGCGCCTGCTGTTAGTCCCAGCTTCTGCCAACCTAGCAGTTCTAAAACATGCAAATGTGAGATCAATAGGTACTGCTCCAACATGAAGGTAATGGCGCCCCATGCAGTCATGCCGGCCACATGACCTTGGAGGTGTCTACGGACAATGCCAGCTCTTCGGCTTAGAAATGTAGATGAACACCACCCCCCAGAGTCGGACACAACTAGACTTAATGTCAAGGGGAATCCTTTACCTTTACCTTAGCACAGTGGTTCTCAACCTTCCTAATGCCGCAACCCCTTAATACAGTTCCTCATGTTGTGGTGACCCCCAACCATAAAATTATTTTCATTGCTACTTCATAACTGTAATTTTGCTACTGTTATGAATTGTAATGTAAATATCGGATACACAGGATGTATTTTCATTCACTGGATCAAATTTGGCACAAATACCCAATATACCCAAATTTGAATACTAGTCAGATTGGGTGGGGATTGATTTGGTCATTTGGGAGCTGTAGTTGCTGGGATTTATAGTTCACTTACCATCAAAGAGCATTCCGAACTCCACCAATGATGGAATTGAACCAGTCTTGGCACAAAGAACTCCCAATGACCAACAGAAAACACAGGAGGGGTTTGGTGAGCATTGACCTTGAGTTTGGGAGATGTAGTTTTCCTACATCCGGAGAGCACAGTGGACTCAAACAATGATGAATCTGGATCAAACTTGGCACCAATATTCAATATGCCCAATGTGAACACTTTTCTGCTATAAAATTTAAGCAAGGTAACCAGAACAGATAGACCTTGACATTTGGGAGTTGTAGTTGTGGGATTTATAGTTCACCTACAATCAAAGAGCATTCTGAACTCCACCAATGATGGAATTGAACCAATCTTGGCACAAAGAACGCCCAATGACCAACAGAAAACACTGGAAGGGTTTGGTGAGCAAATGCTCAATATGCCCTAATGTGAACACTGGTGAAGTTTGGGGAAAATAGACCTTGTCATTTGGGAGTTGTAGTTGTGGGATTTATAGTTCACCTACAATCAAAGAGCATTCTGAACTCCACCAATGATGGAATTGAACCAATCTTGGCACACAGAGCTCCCAATGACCAACAGAAAATACTGGAGGGATTCGGTGGGCATTGAACTTGAGTTTTGGAGTTGTCGTTCACCTACATCAGAGAGTACTGTGGACTCAAACAATGATGGATCTGGACCAAACTTGGCACAAATACTCAATATGCCCAAATGTGGACACTGGTGGAGTTTGGGGAAAGGTGACTTGACATTTGGGAGTTGTAGTTACTGGGATTGCTAGTTCACATATAATCAAAGAGCATTCTGAGCCGCACCAACTATAGAATTGGGTCAAACTTCCCACACAGAACCCCTATGACCAATGGAAAATACTGTGTTTTCTGGTGATCTTTGGTGACCCCTCTGACACCTCCTCACATCCCCCCCCTCCCTGAGTCCCCACCCCCAGGTTGAGAAAGACTGCCTTAGCATGATTTTGAGTTTTGGACTAAAAGACTAGGGTTCAAATTCCCGTTTAGATGTGGAAATCTATTGGGTAACCTTGGCCAAGTCACACACTCTCTCAGCTTCAAAGGAAGGCAAACTCTCCTCCTCCTGAACACATTCTGCCAATAAAACAGGGTCACGATAAGTCTGAATGACCCAAACAGCTACCGTCCGGTCAGCCTCACGTCGATACCGGGCAAGATTCTGGAAAAGATTGTTAAGGAAGCGGTCTGCAAACACTTAGAAACAAATGCAGTCATCTCTAATAGTCAACATGGATTTATCAAAAACAAGTCATGCCAGACTAATCTGATCTCTTTCTTCGATAGAGCTACAAGCTGGGTAGATGCGGGGAATGCCGTGGATGTAGCGTACCTGGATTTCAGTAAGGCCTTCGACAAGGTCCCCCATGACCTTCTGGCAAGGAAACTAGTCCAATGTGGGCTAGGCAAGACTACGGTGAGGTAGATCTGTAATTGGTTAAGTGGACGAACACAGAGAATGCTCACTAATGCTTCCTCTTCATCTTGGAAAGAAGTGACAAGTGGAGTGCCGCAGGGTTCCGTCCTGGGCCCGGTCCTGTTCAACATCTTTATTAATGACTTAGATGAAGGGCTAGAAGGCATGATCATCAAGTTTGCAGACGACACCAAATTGGGAGGGATAGCCAATAGTCCAGAGGACAGGAGCAGAATTCAAAACGATCTTGACAGATTAGAGAGATGGGCCAAAACTAACAAAATGAAGTTCAGCAGTGACAAATGCAAGATACTCCACTTTGGCAGAAAAAATGAAATGCAAAGATACAGAATGGGGGACGCCTGGCTCGAGAGCAGTACGTGTGAAAAAGATCTTGGAGTCCTCGTGGACAACAAGTTAAACATGAGCCAACAATGTGATGTGGCGGCAAAAAAAGCCAATGGGATTTTGGCCTGCATCAATAGGAGCATAGTGTCTAGATCTAAGGAAGTAATGCTACCCCTCTATTCTGCTTTGGTTAGACCACATCTGGAATATTGTGTCCAATTCTGGGCACCACAATTCAAGAGAGATATTGACAAGCTGGAATGTGTCCAGAGGAGGGCGACTAAAATGATCAAGGGTCTGGAGAACAAGCCCTATGAGGAGTGGCTTAGGGAACTGGGCATGTTTAGCCTGAAGAAGAGAAGGCTGAGAGGAGATATGATAGCCATGTATAAATATGTGAGAGGAAGCCACAGGGAGGAGGGAGCAAGCTTGTTTTCTGCTTCCCTGGAGACAAGGACGTGGAACAATGGCTTCAAACTACAAGAGAGGAGATTCCATCTGAACATTAGGAAGAACTTCCTGACTGTGAGAGCCGTTCAGCAGTGGAACTCTCTGCCCCGGAGTGTGGTGGAGGCTCCTTCTTTGGAAGCTTTTAAGTAGAGGCTGGATGGCCATTTGTCAGGGGTGATTTGAATGCAATATTCCTGCTTCTTGGCAGGGGGTTGGACTGGATGACCCATGAGGTCTCTTCCAACTCTTTGATTCTATGATTCTATGATTCTATGAATGCCAACAAGCAAATTCAGCACTCAGATCGTTTTTCCATACTTTGGTTGCAGTTATGGATTCCCACAACCGATAGTTTTATTCTGTCTCTTCACTGGGCTATAAGTTTTAAAAGGTGCAGCGGCCGAATCATGCAAGAAAAATGTGCTATTCAATGGGTGCCAAACTCCTCCAAGCTATGCCACTGCAGCATTGGCTTTGCAGCATGCCACATCGTTTTGGAACTATTTTTGGACTTTGCTGCTATAAAATTTAAGCAAGGTAACCAGAACAGACTTTAATCATAGTAATTTCTTGACTGGGCCAAAGAGAGAGAGAGGAAAGGAAATGTACGCAGCACCTAGAAGCAAAGAGACAGACAGAATGAACTCCTGAATTTACCCAGTTGTGTGGTGGTGGCATTAAGGAATGCAATTGGAATTCAAATATGTTGATAAAGAATTAAATAAATCTGCACTTTGGAGATATAAAGAAGAGAGGGGAAGAGCTTCGGAATCTGAGTAGTCTCAAAATACTGTAGATCAAATGTTTTCTGGGCAAATTTATCTCTCTGTATATAGTCGGGTTAGACCCCACCTGGAATATTGTGTCCAATTCTGGTCACCACAATTCAAGTACGCATGCCCAGTGTGGAACACATCTCACCACATTAAAACAGTGGATGTGGCTCTTAATGAGACATGCTGCATTATCACGGGGTGTCTGCGCCCTACACCACTGGAGAAATTACACTGTCTAACCGGTATTGCACCACCTGACATCCGCCGGGAAGTAGCAGCCAATAGTGAAAGGACCAAGGCAGAAACATCTCCAGCTCATCCCCTGTTTGGGTATCAGCCAGCACGTCAACAACTTAAATCCAGACATAGTTTTCTAAGATCTACAGAGACACTCGCTGGAACACCTCAGCAAGCGGGAGTCCAAAAGTGGCAGGCTCAAACCCAGAACCTCAACCAATGGCTGATACCAAATGAGAAACTCCCCCCTGGGCACACAGAGGACTGGGTGACTTGGAAGGTGCTGAACAGACTGCACTCTGTCACCACAAGATGCAGAGCCAACCTTCAGAAATGGAGCTACGAAGTGGAATCCTTGACATGCGAGTGCGGAGAGGAGCAAACCACTGACCACCTGCTGCAATGCAACCTGAGCCCTGCCACATGCACAATGGAGGACCTTCTTGCAGCAACACCAGAAGCACTCCAAGTGGCCAGATACTAGTCAAAGGACATTTAATCAACTACCAAACTCACACATTTTGTATTTTCTCTGTTTGTTTGTTTGTTTGCTTTGTTCTGTTAGAAATGTAATATAATTTGAATGGCTGCCCTGACACGAGAAATAAATAACCACAATTCAAGAGAGATATTGACAAGCTGGAATGTGTCCAGAGGAGGACGACTAAAATGATCAAGGGTCTGGAGAACAAGCCCTATGAGGAGCGGCTTGAGGAGCTGGGCATGTTTAGCCTGAAGAAGAGAAGGCTGAGAGGAGATATGATAGCCATGTATTAATATGTGAGAGGAAGCCACAGAGAGGAGGAAGCAAGCTTGTTTTCTGCTTCCCTGGAGACTAGGACACGGAAAAATGGCTTCAAACTACAACAAAGGAAATTCCATCTGAACATAAGGAAGAACTTCCTGACTGTGAGAACCGTTCAGCGTTGGAACTCTTTGCCCTGGAGTGTGGTGTAGGCTCCTTCTTTGGAGGCTTTTCAACAGAGGCTGGATGGCCATCTGTCGGGGATGCTTTGAATGCAATTTTACTGCTTCTTGGCAGGGGTTGGACTGGATGGCCATGAGGTCTCTTCCAACTCTACGATTCTATGATTCTATGAAATCACACAGAGACAAACAAATAGATTTTATTGTATTAACTCAATGTTTTAATTATTTATAATTACTGTTTGTTGTGTATTTTATTGTGTTTAATGTAAGTATCGAATATTTGGCAGTTGGAAGCCACCCTGAGTCCACCCTAGGGGGTTGAGAAGGGTGGGGTAAAAATACCCGAAATAAATAAAAATTTGGTCTCAACACTGCAATGCCCAGGATGTTCAAATCTACTTACATTTGGGATGAAATCTGCATCGTACAAATCAAATTACGAGCACTGACTTTCTCCAAAACGGAGCTGTTATTTTAATGCAAATCAGAAATCTTGCTTCCATCCTTTTCACTGATGATAGTATTTGCGGAGATAAAAGAAATGGAAAGGATCGCCTTCTTACTAAAAGACATCAAAGAACGACTTGTCCCCCGTTTTAAGCGCGTTTAAGGGAAGGAGAGAACAAGTCAACCACATTGTGGGGGGAAAATTAAAAGATCTGAAGTCAGATTGATAGGTGATAGCTCTGTGTCACCACTGCAAGGTGAAAGAAATACAAGCCTGTAACGGGAAGAGAAAAACAACAGGAAGGTATATGGTAATATGCGGTGTGTCGGATGTGTAACTTTATCTGATGTGCCGGATGGTTTTCCTGTTGAACTCTTCTGTGACTCATGCTGTATGACTGCTACGAAAGTGCTGATTTATGTATAGGCAAGTTTGCTTCCTCGCTTCTGAACTTCAAGCGGTTACTAGGCTCCAGGGTCAGTTGCATAGACAGTCATAGAATTGAGATCGGGGATGACCCCACCCAGGGGCGGCTCAACCCATTACGCAAAGTAAGCCTTTGCAGTATAGTTGATTTTGCCCAGGGGCGCTCTTGAGGCGCTCTTGGGGGAAAATAGACCTTGACATATGCAAGTTGTAGTTACTGGGATGTATAGTTCACCTAAAATCAAAGAGCATTCTGAACTCCACCAATGATGGAATTGAACCAAATATGGCACACAGAACTCCCACGATGAGCAGAAAATATATATCAGTGATTGGTTGGGGGGGGGGCACCAAAATACTGTTTGCTTACTGTTGAAAATTACCTAGGGCCGCCTCTGACCCTGCCCCAGGACTCTGCAAAAGATAGCTCAAAATCAGGGAATTCATAGTTTTGCCAAGGACACACGGCTGGAATGATCCCATAATCCCCTATCTCTCCCCCATGTTGGAACCTAAGGTTTTTTCCATGGCTCCACATGGCAACACCCCTGTAACCCAAACTTTATGAACTTTTTCTAACTTCTATACACTTTTGGGAACTTTTATTTATTTATTATTATTATTATTATTATTATTATTATTATTATTATTAACAGTATTTGTATACCGCTTTTCTCATCCTGA
Organism: Anolis sagrei ordinatus; assembly: GCF_025583915.1. NCBI lineage: Eukaryota > Metazoa > Chordata > Lepidosauria > Squamata > Anolidae > Anolis > Anolis sagrei. Next base: position 11,753,523 of record NW_026847993.1, on the reverse strand, counting down.
GGGGTACTCAAAGCGGTACTCAGCAGCAGAGTAGCATAGCGCAAGGGCAGATGTCTTCACTGTATCTGGTTGTGATCCCCAGGTTGTGCCAGTCAGCTTTCATATGATATTGTTTCTAGCACCCACTTTTTGCTTGATGTTCAGGCAGTGCTTCTTGTAGGTAAGAGTACGGTCCAGAGTGACTCCCAGGTATTTAGGTTTGCTGCAATGCTCCAGTGGGATTCCTTCCCAGGTGATCCTCAGAGCTCGGGATGATTGTCTGTTCTTGAGATGAAAAGCACATGTCTGTGTTTCAGATGGGTTAGGGATCAGCTGGTTTTCCCTGTAATAGGCAGTAAGGGCACCTAGAGCTTTGGAGAGCTTCTGTTCTACCATCTCAAAGCTCCCTGCTTGAGCGGTGATGGCACGATCATCAGCATAGATGAAACTCTCTGTCCCTTCTGGCAGTGGCTGGTCATTTGTGTAGATGTTGAACATGGATGGAGCAAGCACACTCCCCTGAGGCAGGCCGTTCTTCTGTTTCTGCCATCTGCTTCTCTGGCCCTGAACTCAACAAAAAAGCTCCTGTTTTGTAGCAGGTTTCCTATGAGGTGGGTGAGGTGGTGATATTATACATTTTTCTCAGGAGGAGGCAGTGGTTCACAGTATCATAAGCTGTTGACAGGTCTATGAAGACAGCTCCTGTGATCTGCTGCCTTTCAAAGCCATCTTTTATGTGCTGAGTCAGGTTCAGCACTTGTGATGTGCAGTTTTTGCCTTTCCTGCGTGTTTATAAATCCAGTGGGAATGTGGTTTCTATAGTAGTGTGGTTGTCATCTCATCAAATCTCTAAAGCGAGCCCGATGGTTTTTGCTTTGTTTTTGTTTATAAGTAGTGGTGGGAGAAAAGCTCATGGTCTTTCAATTCAGATTATTATGGACTTCATCACACTAACACAATTGAATGGATAAAAAGTTTGGCTGAGTAGAGCTCCACTTTTCTATGAAACAGGAGAATTGCTCATCACACTTCCATGCAATTCAGTATGCATCCACATTCTTTGAGTTAATTTCTCATCACATTACAGTTCTGAGGCCCTGCCCACCATCCCTCCCCCCACATTATTTGTTGAAAGAAATCCTTTTGGCAGGAAAAACGAAATGCAAAGATACAAAATGGGGGACAATGCCTGCCTCGAGAGCAGTACGTGTGAAAAAGATCTTGGAGTCCTCGTGGACAACAAGTTAAACATGAGCCAACAATGTGATGTGGCGGCAAAAAAAGCCAATGGGATTTTGGCCTGCATCAATAGGAGCATAGTGTCTAGATCTAGGGAAGTAATGCTACCCCTCTATTCCGCTTTGGTTAAACCACACCTGGAATATTGTGTCCAATTCTGGGCACCACAATTCAAGAGAGATATTGACAAGCTGGAATGTGTCCAGAGGAGGGCGACTAAAATGATCAAGGGTCTGGAGAACAAGCCCTATGAGGAGCGGCTTAAGGAGCTGGGCATGTTTAGCCTGAAGAAGAGAAGGCGAGAGGAGATATGATAGCCATGTATAAATATGTGAGAGGAAGCCACAGGGAGGAGGGAGCAAGCTTGTTTCTGCTTCCCTGGAGACTAGGACACAGAACAATGGCTTCAAACTACAAGAGAGGAGATTCCATCTGAACATGAGGAAGAACTTCCTGACTGTGAGAGCCATTCAGCAGTGGAACTCTCTGCCCCGGAGTGTGGTGGAGGCTCCTTCTTTGGAAGCTTTTAAACAGAGCTGGATGGCCATCTGTCAGGGGTGATTTGAATGCAATATTCCTGCTTCTTGGCAGGGGGTTGGACTGGATGGCCCATGAGGTCTCTTCCAATGCTTTGATTCTATGATTCTATGATTCCTCTCTTTGAAATCTCAACCTCCTCCCGTACTAACACATGATCTGAAAATTTTCTGAGCATGCTCAGTTTGTCCCTTTGGGATGCTGCCAAGAAGAGGGGAAGAAGGAAGGTAGAAAGAGGGATGAGATATTTTAGTGACATTTCTGGCATGGGGGAAGGGGGACAAACTCTGCAACTTATATGTTCTCTGGGAATAAAGGTGCATATACACTGTATAATACTTTCATAATCATATACAAACAAATTACTAGGGGATACTTGCATCATTGCACAATGGCAGTCAGGCTTTGAAGCTATCTGATATGCAGGACTTATTTTCATTCACTGATACAAATTTTGCACAAATACCTAATATGCCCAACTTTGAATACTGGTGGGGTTGTGGTGGGGGTTGTGGGGGAGGGATTGGTTTTATCATTTGAGAGTTGTAGTTGCTGGGAGTTATAGTTCATCAAGGTCAATGCCCACAAAACCTTCCAGTATTTTCTGTTGGTCATGGGAGTTCTGTGTGCCAAGATTGGTTCAGTTCCATCATTGGTGGAGTTCAGAATGCTCTTAGTTCATCTATAATCAAAGAGCATTCTGAACTCCACCAATGATGGAACTGAATCAATCTTGGCACACAGAACTCCCATGACCAACAGAAAATACTGGAAGGGTTTGGTGGGCATTGACTTTGAGTTTTGGAGTTGTAGTTCACCTACATCCAGAGAGCACTGTGGACTCAAACAATGATGGATCTGGACCAAACTTGGCACCAATACTCAACATGCCAAAATTGGGAACACTGGTGGAGTTTGGGGAAAATAGACCTTGACATTTGGTAGTTGTAGTTGCTGGAATTAGTTCACCTACAATCAAAAAGCATTCTGAACCCCCCAATAGAATTGGACCTAACTTTCCACACAGAACCCAGATGACCAACAGAAAATATTGTGTTTTCTGATGGTCATTGGTGACCCCCCCCCAGGGGTCCTGACCCCCAGGTTGAGAAACGCTGCTTTACAACTTTAGTTATTACAACTGGGAAGCCCTGGCCCTTGAGTGCTCTAGCTGAAGGTCAGCTGTGACCAGCAATGTTGTGGAATTTGAAAAGGCACGAATGGAGGGTGAAAGGGAGAAATATGCCAAGACGATGGCACATCAAGCCAACCCAGACTAAGACCACCTTCCACCTGAAATCGATGCTCTTAGTGCGGAATAACATTCGGGTCAAGAATAGGGCTCCACAGTCACCTACGTACCCACCACCAGGACACCACACTTGGAGGACAATCTTACTTGGACAACAAGGGATCGCCTAAGTAAGTAAGTTATTATATTTTCTTTAGTTTCCCATCGACAGCTTATCGAGACAATCTTTTTGCTTTTGACTTCGCTGTTGCTTCTGTGAATGAGTAATGCTAGCATTCCGATTCTCATGATCAGACCTACATTTGTCTGTGCTGTGTAAAAAATGGTGGTTAAAACAATGAGGGCGAAAAGTATAGTTATTTGGAGAAGATCTATCAAGACATTTAGTTGTGCGACTCACTTAGCAGAAAGCGACTCTGCAGCCCCCTGGAATTATTGTAACAACTCGGGCATTTTGTGCAAGTTGTTTGCAACACACACAGCATGGCGATATCGAGGAAGCCTATGAGAAGCAATGCAAACCGATAAGAAAACATCTAGCTGTTTTCAGCAGTTGAATTGCATTCATTCTGCTATGTATATTAGGCTTGGGTAACCACGGAAAAATTTGGTTCTAAACTCGTTTTGTTTTTAGGGGGGCCTTACATTTCGTTTTTTTTTAATAATTCCAAAATTTTCCTTTTAAAAATTTCGAAATATACAAAATTTCGTATAATTACGAATCGATTCGTTAATGGCGGACGCAATTGCGCAATATGCTAAAAAAACCTCCAAATGGGACAGGGGGAACTTCTGAAGCTTCCCTCTCCCTCTGTTGTTGACTGTTGGTGTGATAAAACAAACAACAACTATAAAACATGCACCAGACATGCGAAAATAATTACGAAATAATTACAAAATAATTACAAAATAATTACGAAATAAATTGAAAAAATTGTTTCGGATCTAATTCTAGGCCTGGGTAACAACGGAAAAATTTGTTTCTAAAATCGATTCGTTTTTTGGGGGGTTTTTGCGTTTCGATTTTAAAAAGAATTCCGAAATTTTTCTTTTAAAAAGTTCGATATTTACGAAATTTCGTAAATGTTAAAAAATTACGAAACAATAACGAATCGATTTCGAAACAATAACGAATCGATTCGTTAATGGCGGACGCGACCGAAATACGCTAAAAAACCTCCAAATGGGACAGGGGGAACTTCTGAAGCTTCCCTCTCCCTCTGTTGTTGACTGTTGGTGTGATATTATAATTTTTTTCACTAATTAAACAAAAAACAACTATAAAACTTGCCCCAGACATGCGGAAATAATAACGAAACGACTTCAAAACGATAACGAAACGAATACATAACGAATCCGAAACAATTACGAAATGAATTTAAAAATTCGTTTCGTTTTTAAGTTGCTCCAGAATGGTTCGTTATCGCTTCGTTATAAAAAAAATAACGAATTTTTAACGAATTACGAATTAACGAAACGAAACCGCCCAGCTCTATAATTTAGCCCTCACACTATTCCTGCATGGTTCAATATTGGATCGTAAGCTAATTTAAATACGAATTAATAACGAATTACGAAATTAACGAACGAAACCACCCAAGCCTAATGTATATGCATCCCATCCGAACCATTGTATCAAAACTCCTGTATTGCCTGCTCATTGTGTTTCTCACTCTGTGCCTCTTATCCTCATCTACACACACAGTTGTGTCACATTGTCTTTATGCCATAACATGTGGATATAGGCTCAAAGGAAGAAATATTAGAATTTTTCTTTGACATATGGGAAAAGATCTGCTTTGGGCCTTATGAAAAAAAGCAGGGTGTAAAATAAAATGCATTTATATCTATATAAATAAAAACGTAATGTTCGTTTGTGGGATTAGCATAACTCAAAAACCACTGGACATGTTGACACCAAATTTGGACACAATACACCAATCAGGCCAACAAGTGGCCATCACTCATAAAAACACAAAAAACACAGTGGAAGAGACTTTAAAAGGCCAAACATATAAAATACATTACAATGCATGCGCAGAACCACATATATAAACATATACACAAATACACACACACACATATACACATATATACACAGAGAAAACACATATACACAGAGTGGGCCACAGCTACATGTGGCAGGGGATGGCTAGTGTATAATAAACGTGAAAATGTGTCGACTTACACAGCCTTCCATCTCCACAAACAGGCTATAGTTTCAAGTACTAAGCAGCCTCCAAAGGCACTCCCTCAACTGACATTGCAAGTTATAGTGAGTGCCGTGAACATGTAGCCCAACCCCTGCCAATGTCCTCCCCAAACACTAAACACCAAACACCTTTTATTCGGGATACCATTTCATCCTACATGTTCTGTTTTTTCTCCAGAATGGACATCCCAGGGTTCCTTTCTCTCTCTCCAAATTGGCATGACTCTGCCCACTGCCTCTCACTTAATCCTTTCCTGCACAATTCTATGGCACATAGAAATCAAGCATTGATTAGCAACTGAACAAGAAGTTTGGGAAGAATTCGCCATGTTTTAGAGGAGTGAATGTACTTCACCTACTGCAGGGATTTGGGGAATGAATGTTTGGAGTTGTTGTTGTTGTTCATTCGTTCAGTCGTCTCCGACTCTTCGTGACCTCATGGACCAGCCCACGCCAGAGCTCCCTGTCAGCCGTCACCACCCCCAGCTCCTTCAAGGTCAGTCCAGTCACTTCAAGGATGCCATCCATCCATCTTGCCCTTGGTCGGCCCCTCTTCCTTTTTCCTTCCACTTTCCCCAGCATAATTGTCTTCTCCAGGCTTTCCTGTCTCCTCATGATGTGGGCAAAGTACTTCAACTTTGTCTCTAGTATCTTTCCCTCCAGTGAGCAGGGCTTTATTTCCTGGAGGATGGACTGGTTGGATCTTTTTGCAGTCCAAGGCACTCTCAGCACTTTCCTCCAGCACCACAGCTCAAAAGCATCTATCTTCCTTTGCTCAGCCTTCCCTAAGGTCCAGCTCTCACATCCGTAGGTTAGTTCACCCTTATCCAGAAAGCACTGAACTCAGCTGATGTCGGCTCTTCACCAAACTTGACACACAGACCCAACATGCCTCAGTTTACATACAGGCAGGGTTTAGGGGCAAATGACCTTGGCTCGGGGAATTGTAATTCACCCTTATCCAGAGCCCTGAATTCAGACAACGTCACATCTGGACCACACTTGGCACACAGACCCAACATGGCCAACTGTGCATAGGTCTGGTTTGGGGGGTGATCGTCCTTGGCTCTGGGAATTGAAGTTCCTTATCGAGAGAGCACTAAACCCAGCCGATGTTGGATCTGGGAATTGTAGTTCACCCTTATCCAGAGAGCCCTGAATCCAGACAACATCACATCTGGACCACACTTGGCACACAGACCCAACATGGCCAACTGTTCATAGGTATGGTTCATAGGTCTGGTTTGGGGGGTCCTTGGCTCTGGGAATTGTCCTTGGCTCTGGGTATTGTAGTTCCTTATCGAGAGAGCAATAAACCCAGCCGATGTTGGATCTGGGCCAAACCTCGCACACAGACCCAGCATGGCCAACTTTGAATACTGATGGGTTTTGGGGTGACTGGCTCACAATTTTGGGCATTGCATTTCACCTACATCCTTATGCATTTTCTAATGGGAGCATTCATTAAAAAAAAAACACTGGAAAGACTGGCTTTTCTAATAGAGCTACAAATTACCACACTGATATGACCTAACACCCCAAAACAAACTGCCTTTCTCAAGCAACCCAGGCATCGCCGGGTCCACAAGCTAGTAATAAATAAAGTAAGTAAGTAGTATCGTTCATGTATTGATGATGTCCAACTCTGTCACTCCTTTCCACCTGCTACTAAGGAGGCTGTTCAGGTCCTGAACCGGTGCTTGGCCGCTATATCGGACTGGATGAGGGCTAACAAATTGAAACTGAATCCAGACAAGACAGAGGCACTCCTGGTCAGTCAAAAGGTTGAACAGGGCATAGGGTTACAGCCTGTGCTCGACGGGGTTACACTCCCCCTGAAGACGCAGGTTCGCAGCTTGGGTGTGACCCTGGATTCATTGCTAAGCCTGGAACCCCAGGTTTCGGCGGTATCCAGGTGTCAGGTTCCGCTGGATCTCAGAATGAAACACGCACTCACAATTGGTCCTGGAATTGCGGTTTATTCAGTCCATACAGTACAGAGCAAAGAGAGAACTGAGGATTTCCCGCCAAGCGCCTCTCTATCCCTTCTCCTGGCTTCGCTCCCCCTCCTGCCCCTCTCTTATCGCAGTTTAGACTACAATTCCTTTCCCACCGTCTTCAAAGCGAAAGCTTGGCCCCAGATGGCCCTACCATAAACTAATCTATCATGTCTACTCCCTCTAGTGTCAGGAAGAAGACTTCTTGGAATGTTCTTCATGAAGGCACATCCTGACATATCTCCCCCCCCCCCCGGAAGATGGCCCCCATCTGAAAGAAAAAGAGAGAAGCTTGAGACACAACGTTAAGGCTTAGGTTTCAGAGGGAATGCAGAGTGGAACTTTTTAACAAGGCGTGGGGCGTTGACATGTTCCTGTAACACCCATTCCGGATGGATGGCCTTAGAGGACCACTGAACCAAGTAGTATAGCTTTCCCCGCGCCCGTTTAGAGTCCAAAATGTCTTTGATCTCAAAGTGAGTGTGGGCCCCCACCATGATGGGGACCGGCTGGGAGTCCGCCTTAGCCCATTTGGGAGAGGAGCACGCGGGCTTCAGCAAGCTCACGTGGAAGACTGGGTGGACCCTCCTCCAAGTGTGGGGCAGCTGAAGCCTCACTGTGACCGGGTTGATGACCTCCTGGACCGGGAAGGGCCCTATATATAAAGCGGACAATTTACGGGACGGTTGTGTGGACCTTAGATATTTGGTGGATAGGTAGACTAGGTCTCCCACCTTGAACTGGGGTTGCAGCGACCTCTTTTTGTCCACGAATTTTTTATAGTCGGTCTTGGCTTTGTCCAATGTCTCTCTAACGACTGGCCAGGCCGCTGCAATTGACTTTCCCCACCCATCTGGTGAAGCCTCTTCTGTCCCCAGGGGCGTCAGACCGGGGAAGGGGGGAAAGTCTCTGCCTCCCACGATTTTAAAAGGTGAAGTCCCTGTGGACGCATGTTCGCTGTTGTTGTAGCTATATTCAGCGAAGTCCAACAGGGAGGCCCAATTGTCTTGTTGATAAGTGGAGTAGCATCTCAGGAACTGTTGTAGGGTTTTCTGGACCCTCTCGGTGGCCCCATCAGTTTCTGGGTGGAAAGCTGTACTTAGAGCCCGCTCTGTCCCCAGCATAGCCAAAAAGGACTTCCAAAACTTGGAGGTGAATTGTGTGCCCCTATCGGTTATGATCCTGCGTGGACATCCATGCAGCCTGAACACATGGTGCAGGAACAGTTTAGCCAATTCAGGTGCTGAGGGGAGTCTTTTCAGGGCCACGAAGTGGGCCTGTTTGGAGAACAGATCGATTACAGTCCAGATAGTGTTATATCCATGGCTGTCAGGCAGCTCTACTATAAAGTCCATGGCAATTTCTGTCCAGGGCTGTGTGGGGTTGGCCACTGGTTGTAACAGCCCCGTGGGTTTTCCCACCTTTTGCTTATTTTTTGCGCAGGTTGGGCATTCTCTGGTATAGTCTTTTATGTCCTTGCGCATAGCGGGCCACCAGAACTGACGAGCCAGGAGCTTGAGGGTCTTAGTGAACCCGAAGTGGCCCGCCATCAGTGAATCGTGGCCCCTCTCCATCACGTCTTTCCGCATGGAAGCTGGCACATAGTATTTGGCCCCATAAGACCAGAGCCCCCCCTCTTGGGTCAGGTCCCCTTTATGTTGTTGCAGCCACTCATCCCCGTCTGCTGCGTCTCTCAGCCTTTGCAACAATTCGGCCGGCTGGCTGGGGGGTGGCGGTTTGTCTTTGAGTCGGGCTCGGGTTTGTACTACTAATCCCATTTGTTGCTGGTTAAAGACCGTGCCTGCCTCAGTGGGGGATGAGTAGTCGGCCTCTGGCATGCGCGAGAGGGCGTCTGCCACCTGGTTTGTCTTTCCCGGGACGAACTTGAGGCGGAAATTGAACCGCTGGAAGAACTGGACCCATCTGAGGTGTTTGGCGTTAAGTCTCTGAGGGGTCTGTAGGGCTTGTAGGTTTTTGTGGTCCGTCCACACCTCAAAAGGGATTTGGGTGCCCTCAAGGAAGTGTCGCCAATGGGCCAGGGCTGCTCGTACTGCAAATGATTCTTTTTCCCAGACATGCCATCGCTTTTCAGTCTCTGAGAACTTTTTTGATAAGTAAGCGCATGGCTTGAGCCAGCCCTCATCGTCAGCTTGTAAGAGCACTGCCCCGTAAGCTGCTTCCGAGGCATCGCATTGTACCACAAAAGGCTTGGCTGGCTGGACATGTGTTAGGATGGGCTGACTTGTGAACTTTGCCTTTAAGTTTTCAAAAGCCCTCTGGCATTCAGGAGTCCATTCTAGCCTAGCCCCCGGGGTTTTTGCTTTCTTTGTTTCTCCCTTTCCTTTTGTTTTCAACAACTCCGTAAGGGGCAGCGCCACCTCGGCGAAGTTTTTAATGAATTGCCGGTAGAAGTTGGCAAATCCCAGGAACCCTTGCAGCTGTTTCCGGGTGCGGGGGGGTTCCCATGCTAGCACATCCTGTATCTTAGCTGGGTCCATGGCCAGCCCTTCTGTGGATATGCGGAAGCCCAGATAAGTGAGTTCCGTTTGGTGGAACTCGCACTTGGAGAGCTTGACATAAAGCTGATTCTCCCTCAAGATTTGGAGCACCTTTTGTGTTGTTTTTATGTGCTGATCTAAGGTGTCTGAGTATATCAACAGATCATCGAGATAGATCAAAAGTCCGTCATAAAGCAACTCCCGAAAGATATCATTTATGAATTGTTGGAATACCTTGGGGGCTCCCTTTAGCCCGAATGGGGTCACGGCCCATTGATACTGCCCATAACAACAATTAAACGCCGTCTTCCAACAGTCCTCATCTCTCACTCTTAGGCGATAAAACGCCTCTCTAATGTCCAATTTTGTAAAGATTTTGGCTTTGCCCAGTTGTGCCAAAATCTCCGACATGAGGGGGAGGGGATACTGGTTGGCCGTGCATATGGCGTTCAGCCCCCTATAGTCCACGCACAGCCTCAGCGATCCATCGGCCTTGGGCCTGAAGAGCACTGGGGCCGCCACTGGTGAAGTGGACGGCACTATAAATCCCCTTTCCAGGTTCTTGTCTAGGAATTCTCTCAAAGCCTTCCTTTCCGGCTCGGACATGGCGTATAGCTTTGGGCTGGGCAGTTTGACATTTGGCTCAAATTCTATGGCACAGTCCGTCTTTCTATGGGGGGGTAGTTGATCACACTCTGTCTCGCTAAAAACGTCTGCCCACTCCCGGTAGACTTCTGGGATACAAAGTTCATGGTCTTCTGGAGTCACCTCTGCCTGCGCCCCTTGTATCGGTGTGGGCAGGGGGATCTGCCCGAGCCCCCTCGCAGGCCTATATTCCCCATCCGTGAAGGTGAGCACCCCCTCAGCCCAGTTAATCTGGGGGTTTTGCCATCTCAGCCACGGGATCCCCAGTATGACGGGCTGGTGGGCCATGGGGGATATCACAAACTGCAATGTCTCTTTGTGGGACCCCATCTCCAGGTGTAGATAGTCTGTCCTTTCTCTTACCGGGGCCCCGTGAGCTGCTGTCCCATCTAACTGGGAGAAGATGACTGGTGTCTTTAATGCCTGGCAGCCAGACTGAGAGTTGAGCCCCAGGCATTAAAGACACCAGTCATCTTCTCCCAGTTCTCTCTTTATGTCAGGTTCCGCTGGATCTCAGAATGAAACACGCACTCACAATTGGTCCTGGAATTGCGGTTTATTCAGTCCATACAATACAGAGCAAAGAGAGAACTGAGGATTTCCCGGCAAGCGCCTCTCTATCCCTCCTCCTGGCTTCGCTCCCCCTCCTGCCCCTCTCTTATCGCAGTTTAGACTACAATTCCTTTCCCACCGTCTTCAAAGCGAAAGCTTGGCCCCAGATGGCCCTACCATAAACTAATCTATCATGTCTACTCCCTCTAGTGTCAGGAAGAAGACTTCTTGGAATGTTCTTCATGAAGGCACATCCTGACACCAGGGGAGCATTTGCACAACTAAAACTTGTGCGCCAGCTGCGCCCGTACCTTGGGAAGTCTGACTTGGCCACGGTAGTCCATGCTCTGGTTACATCCCGCATAAATTACTGCAACGCGCTCTACGTGGGGTTGCCCTTGAAGACTGCCCGGAAGCTTCAAATGGTCCAGCGCTCGGCAGCCAGGTTGTTAACAGGAGCGGCACTCAGGGAGCATACCACTCCTCTGTTGTGCCAGCTCCACTGGCTGCCAATCTGCCAATCACAATTCAAGGTGCTGGCATTAGCCTATAAAGCCCTAAACGGTTCCGGCCCTACTTACCTCTCCGAACGCATCTCCCCCTATGAACCGACTAGGACATTAAGATCATCTGGGGAGGCCCTGCTCTCGATCCCGCCTGCGTCTGCGTTTGGCGGGGACGAGGGACAGGGCCTTCTCGGTGGTGGCCCCTCGGCTGTGGAATGCCTTACCTGTAGACATCAGACAGGCCCATTTGCTGATGGCATTCCGGAAGAAGGTTAAGACTTGGCTTTGCGAACAAGCGTTTGGCTAAACAGTGCAACTGAACATAGGAAGACGGTAAAATCGAACATAGGAAAATGGTACAAGGATTATGAGAACGGATTCTGATTTGCTATTGAAGCGTTACGATATGATAATGATTGTTTTGACTTTGTCTGTTATGTATAATGTGTTTTAATTGCTTATGATATTGTTGTGATAACCTGTATTATGTAAACCACATTGAGTCGCCTAATCGGGATGAAAAATGCGGTATAGAAATAAAGCAAATAAATAAATAATAAATAAATATTGTTGAAGGCTTTCATGGCTGGAATCACTGGGTTGTTGTAGGTTTTTCGGGCTATATGGCCATGTTTTAGAAGCATTCTGTCCTGACGTTTTGCCTGCATCTGTGGCAAGCATCCTCAGAATCTGAAACCCAGTATCATTCATAATTTTAGAGGGCACGAATAGGCAAGAACTGCTTTTGAAATGGGGATTAATGGTTTAAGGGTGGAAAGGGGATCACAATGGACCTGACTGGTTCTGATGCATCCTTCGATAGGAAACCACTGCTGACCTTGTGTCATGACACCAAGAAATGAAATCAAGAGAGTGTGAATGCCAAGGGATATTTATACAGGGATGGGGCATCAAATTGAAAATAACAGGCTGTGCAAAGTGTTCGATATTGTCCTTGAGGCACACAATACTTATCACTCTGGAAAATAAAATAAAAAATCACTCAAAATAGTGACCAAGAGAATAAAGAGGCCAAGACAAAGCAGATCAAATCAGAAAGCAGCAAAAGCCTGGGAGAATTTGTTTAGACTTAATTCTACAAATTTGCGGCTGGCGGTAATAATGGTCTTTAGAGGCCAAGTGGTTTAGAGAGGCATGGAAGTTGAAAACATACCAAAACTAATGCTTTGTGAAAACAGTTGGCAAAATGTTTTCGTCTTGTGAATTACAGTGGTCTTTTACTTCTGATAATGAGTGGCAATTGCATCCTAATGCTATTTCATTGATTTCTATTCCAGCTCTGCTCCCATGCTGGGCTCAGCCTGGATATCAAAATACATCTCTCGGTTGCCCTGAAGAAAATCTTCATGCAGAAGCTGCGGATCTTTTTTGAGGAAGTGTTTGAATGGGATTGGAAGGACAAAAGGTTTACGGCAGTTTCCTAATGCCGCGACCCCTTAATACAGTTCCTCATGTTGTGGCGACCCCCAGCCATAAAATTATTTTCGTTGTTGCTTCATAACTGTAATTTTGCTACTGTTATTAATTGTAATGTAAATATCAGATATCCAGGATGTATTTTCATTCACTGGACCAAATTCAGCACAAATACCCAATACGCCCAAATTGTAATACTTGTGGGGTTTGGGGAGGGGTTGATTTTGTCATTTGGGAGTTGTAGTTGCTGGGATTTATAGTTCGCCTACAATCAAAGAACATTCTGAACTCCACCAATGATGGAACTGAACCATACTTGGCACACAGAACTTCCATGATCAACAGAAATTACTGAAAGGGTTTGGTGGGCATTGACCTTAAGTTTGGGAGTTGTAGTTCACCTACATCCAGAGAGCACTGTAGACTAAAACAATGACGGATCTGGACCAAACTTGGCATGAATACCCAATATGCCCAAATGTGAACACTGATGGAGTTTGGGGAAAATAGACTTTGACATTTGGAAGTTGTAGCTGCTGGGATTTATAGTTCACCTACAATCAAAGAGCATTCTGAACCCCACCAATGATAGAATTGAGCCAACCTTCCCACACAGAACCCCCATGATCAACAGAAAATACTGTATTTTCTGATGGTCTTCAGCGACCCCTCTGACACCCCCTCGTGACCCCCACAGGGGTCCCGACCCCCAGGTTGAGAAACACTGGTTTACGGCATCTTTATTTCTTAATTGTATTAATCACCCTATTGCTTATAGCTCTCGGGAAAGATACAATAAGAAACACAAAATCTGCCAAGAAATGGCAACAGCAAAATAAAAACAATCAGTGCAAAGTAACACAGTTTAAAAGCTACAAAGGCAAAACAAAAACATACAAATAGGTAATGTCAAAAGTAACCCAACTTTAAATGCAGCACGGCAGCAAAGTGATTGGACAGGATATGATAAATAATATATCAGGAAGACCTGGGAAGAATATTTCATAATTTTACCTAAGATCAACTGTCCCTAAACTTTGGTCCTCCAAGTATTTTGGACTTCAGCTTTTAGAATTTCTGATTCTTGGCCAAGCTGGCTGGCACTTCTGGAAGCTGAAGTCCAAAATATGCAGAAAACCAAAAGTTTGGGATCACTGGCTAAGGCAGTGGTTCTCAACCTGGGGGTTGGGACTCCTGGAGGGGTCGCGAGGGGGTGTCAGAGGGCTCACCAAAGACCATAAGAAAACACAGTATTTTCTTTTGGTCATGGGAATTCTGTGTGCCAAGTTTGGCCCAATTCTATTGTTGGTGGAGTTCAGAATGCTCTTTGATTGTAGGTGAACTATAAATCCCAGTAACTACAACTCCAAAAGATCAAGGTCTATTTTCCCCAAACTCCACCAGTGTTCACATTTGGGCATATTGAGTATTCGTGCCAAGTTTGGTCCTGATCTATCATTGTTTGAATCCACATTCAAACAATTCACATTCAGGGCAATAAGGACAGGAAGGAACAGCTTGTGAGCCACAACATCACCAGACTGTGAATTGCACAATATTTTTATGCTAATATTGTTGTTCAATTTGGATGTAACTTAAAGCAATGTCAGGCCTGATCCTGAGTCTGAAACTACTACTCAACCATAGTTCCTGAAGGTTACTGCAAAGTAAATAAACATAACAGCGAGCGAACAGAAATGAGTCTTCAGGAATATGTAATCATGATAATTAGGGCAAGTGATCCTGCTTATAAATGTATGTATGTAAAAGGAATTATGGATATGACATGTACTTATGACCCTTTGGCAACACCCAGAATGAGATGCCACATTCTGCCTAATGGTTGACCTGACCTAAGCTTATTGATCTTCTGGCCGGAGGCAAAGGGTCCATTCACACCATATAATTATAGCATTATTATAGCAATTTAATTGCCAGGGTTGTGTCCTATGCAATACTGGGATTTGCAGTTTTGTGAGACACAAGAATACTCTGACTGAAGATACTAAATATGCCTCCCTAAATTGTTAATCCTAGGATTCTATAGGATGGAACTATAGGTTGGAATCAAAGTACTATAAAATTGTGTAGTATGGATAAACCTTTGGAATGGAATAGGCTGTCTCCACAGAAGTTGAATATTCTCAAGACTGGCTGATACCTAAGGATGTAAAGCAGTGGTTCTCAACCTTCCTAATGCTGTGACCCCTTAATACAGGTCCTCATGTTGTGGTGACCCCCAAATTATTTTTGTTGCTACTTCATAACTGTAATTTTGCTACTGTTATGAATCGTAATGTAAATATCTGATATGCAGGATGTATATTTGGACCAAATTTGGCACAAATACCTGATTCGCCCAAATTTAAATAGTGGTAGGGTTGGGAGGAGGATTGATTTTGTCATTTGGGAGCTGCAGTTGTTGGGATTTATAGTTCACCTACAATCAAAGAGTATTCTGAACTTCACCAATGATAGAATTGGGCCAAACTTCCCACACAGAACTCCCATGACTAACAGAAAAAACTGGAAGGATTTGGTGGGCATTGACCTTGAGATGAAAAGTTGTAGTTCACCTACATCCAGAGAACACTGTGGACTCAAACAATGATGGATCTGGACCAAACTTGGCACTAATACTCAATATGCCCAAATGTGAACACTGGTGGAGTTTGGGGAAAATAGACCTTGACATTTGGGTGTTGTAGTTCCTGGTATTTATAGTTCATCTACAACCAAAAAGCATTCTGAACTCCACCAATGATGAAATTGAACCAAACTTGGCACACAGAACTCTCATGACTAACAGAAAATACTGGAAGGATTTGGTGGGCATTGAACTTGAGTTGAAGAGTTGTAGTTCACCTACATACAGAGAGCACTGTGGACTCTAACAATGATGGATCTGGACCAAACTTGGCACCAATACTCAGTATTCCCAAATGTCGACACTGGTGGAGTTTGGGGAAAATATACCTTGACATTTGGGAGTTGTAGTTGCTGGGATTTATAGTTCACCTACAATCAAAAAGAATTCTGAACTCCACCAATGATGGAATTTAACCAAACTTGATACACAGAACTCCCATAACCAACAGAAAATGCTGGAAGTATTTGGTGGGCATTGACCTTGAGTTGAAGAGTTGTAGTTCACCTACATCCAGAGAGCAGGAGGAGGGCTTTTACTAGGAGGATTCACCCACTTTTTCCAAAAAGGGACAGGCAGAGAGATCTTCAATCTGCTCTGCCAAAGGGTTTCCTAAGACCATCAGAAATATGTGTTTTCTGATGGTCTTTGATGACCCCTCTGAAACCCCCCTCACAACCCCCCAAGGGTTCCCAGTCCCTAGGCTGAGAAACACTGATGTAAAGCAACCTTTCCTTTTCAACTGTGGGTCCTCAGATGTTGTTGAATTACAATACCCATCACTCCTATCACAGCAACACGAACTTGTACATCTCTGGTCTCAAGGCTAGGAAGAGCTGATGTTGGCTGAAGCAGCTTGTCTCCTCACGTATGGAGGAATTTCGCCTTCAGATTTGTAAAGGAGAGAAAGACCTAGAAGGCCAACAACATCGAAGTTGTTTCCTGTTCTCGGAGCATTTTTCTCCCACCCCTAAAAGCAAGTTGCAAATGCATGAAGCACACCTTGTAAAACTGGTCCAAAGCACTCTGGGATTAACGGCTCTCCATTTGCCTAACTTGAAATTTAATGTCGTACTTCCCTCCCCCAAATTGCACTTGGTTTGATGAAACACAAAATCCTTTAAAAGGGTTTCCGATCCTAAACCAATTTGTGAAGTTGGAGAGAGTGTGTGTGGCATTCTAAAAATTCCTATAAAACATTAAAGAAATTAAAGTGATCGCCGCATAATTAGATTAATTATTCATATCTTCCAAGTCTCTAATTCTAATATATAACAAAAAGATTAAATATCCACTCAAAGGATTAAGCAAAAAGTCAAGCAGCGGCAACACATCTACATTACCTTGCTGTGCAAATTGGGGGGGGGGGGAACCTAATTAATCTAAACTTGAGCTCAAAAATGAATTGGATATTAATTCACATTCAACTTGGGGCACTGCAGAGACATTGCTATGCGGCTTCACAAGCACACAGTGAGAACCCACAGGAGTGGGGAACCTTTTTCAAAATGGAGGCCTAATTTACATTTTGAAATTACCACATAGCGTATAAGTCGACCTAATGTATACATTGAGAGGAGTTTTTGGGGCCAAAAGTATGTATTTTAATGTAAGCCATCGATAGTTTGAGAGTTCTTTTGTAGATGTCAGGATACTTCGCCTAGGATCTGCCATAGTATAAAGTGTGTGGCCTGGGACTTATACAAACACACTTGTACTGTCGCGCCTGGGGGCTATAACTCTTAGTGAAAGAGGCATGAACGTGACATCTTTCCCCAGAGGATTGCTTCTTGCCCTCCTTTAGGAAAACCGGAACTCCCAAGGATCAAAACACTGTAGATAACTCAAAATAGATTTTATTGTTCACAAAGAGTTATCCCTTTAAGGCAATAAGCTGGAAGTTTCAAAAGGGTAAAGGAAAATATACATTATAGTCTCTGGTTGTCTTGGGTCCAAGGAGTTTTGCAGCTGAGAAGCTTTCCCAGGTCCCTCTTTCTCAATGGCTGTGAGTGCCGGAGCAATCCACAACCCCAGTCCAAATGGCCTATGTTTGAAGACACAAAGTCTTCCTCTGGTGCCAAAGAACTGGTTTGAAGGTGCTTGAGACTTCTCAACGTCGTCCAGGTCGGTCCGAACATGAAGCATAAGTCTCAAGGGTAAGAACCTCAGAATTGGTGCCGAGAGGTAACTTAATCAAGGGCTTTTAGAGCCAAGTCTCTCTCTCATGCCTATCTGATAGAAAGTTTGATGGTGGAATGGGAAAAGAAACATTGTCCTGCCCCAGGAAGAGGTGGAGCCAAACAATTGAGCTGAGGAAGCAATATAACTGGTCCAAACAACATTGATTGACAGCTATAAATAACCAATCAATCCAACTATACATTTACAAACTAAGCAAGTATGGGCATGTTATACCGTTTAAACCTTTGCACTTTAAAGTTCTACACACAGGTGGCGCCACTCACGCCATCACAACACTATTGGAGTTCAGCCTGTGATTGTGTTTCAGGATCAGGGTGCTTTGGATGTGGAAAGGGATGGCAATGAATTTCAAGATGGCAATGGTTTGGTCAATGATACTGATGCAGAGCAGGACTAGGAGACCCCTGTGCAAAGTGTAGTTTCCCATGAGAATGTCTCTGAAGGGTGTGGAGATGATGATGTACTCCCTGAATCGTTACAAGAGATTTCCCAGGATTCGGGGCTTGAAAACAACTGGTCACCTGGCCCAGCTGCAAAACTTAATGAGCAAATAGATAGGAGGCAGGAGATTAGTCAAAACAGGCAGACCGAACAGTGCCTTCAGCGGTCTGCCAGAATCTGCCAGAAAAAGATAACGGCATCTCAATTAAAGCGAAACTAACTTCTGAGTGCTTGGGATAGCTTAATGAGTGGATAAAAGTTCCAAGTATGGGAAATATAGTCAGATGAAGCATAGTTTAGAATCAAGTGTAGTTCGTGTACTTGTTTCATGGAAGTCTTGCTGGAAAGATTCTTGTTTAAGTATTGCTTGTTTCATGGTTTGGATTCTTAGATTGTCTGAATACCTACTCATGCCTTGGATTAATGTTTCCTGGTTTTCTAAATTATATTAGAGAAGTGTGGACTTTGCTTTTATGGACTTTGCTGAACTTTATCCTGGACTACTTTTGCTCCTCCTTATCTTCTTACCTAATTGGATTTACCTATTCCTTTAAAGTGCTTTTTTACTTTGTTGTTTTTTAATCATCTTCAATAAAAGGATTGTTTTCCAATCAACGGTGTGGTGTTTACAGTCAGAGGGCTTTTCCTGTCCTGGAGTGCAACACACACACACACACACATTAGGCTTGTGCATTTCAGGAGAATCACTATCCATTTCTGCTTGCCGGATATGGGAAGCCCCCTGTTTCTGTTTTTGCGCGCCTCCTGAAAATGGGCTGCCAAATGAGTGTTTTCTGTTTGTAGCTGATAGTTGTGGTTAGATTCAGCCCCTTGGTGGCAATGGAGAACTTATGACGCTCCCCTTTCCCTGTGAGCCTTCCCTTTCTTCCCTTCAAGAGAACCTGGGTGTCAGCAACAGGGTTAAGAAAGTACTCTACCCAGCCCATTACGGGGAGGGACTTCCCATAGGCTCCCCTTCCATATCCTTTATTAATACCTGGATTTTTATTTATTTTTATTTTATTTATTTATGGCATTTATATGCTGCCCTTTTCACCCCGAAGGGGGCTTAGGATTTTTTTAAAAAAGGATTGAGAGTTAAGATACCATTCTCTCTGCATCCTTTCCCTTCTGTTTGTAGGGGAGACAAATGCTTCTTAAAGCTGTTTCTACTTTAGAGGAAAGGCAGGTGTGCAGGCTTTCACTCCCAGCACCTCCAGCACAGCACAGTTTTCCAAGGCATTTTAAGGAGGACCAGGTAAGGAAGAGGGATGACCTGGAGCTCAGTAGAGCTATCCTCAAAGGGCTACCTTTAAAATCCCCTCTCTTGCCTGTAATCTCTTTTCTGCTTGGTGTTTTGCTTCCTTAAAATTCAAAAACCACTGGACCAATTGCTGCCAAGTTTGACCACAAGACACCTACTAACACAAGGAGTGACCATCACTCAAAAAAACTGATTTTGTCATTTGGGAGTTGTAGTTGCTGGGATTTATAGTTAACCTGCAATCTAAGAGCATTCTGAACTCCACCAATGAAAGAATTGAACCAAATGTGGCACACAGGACTCCCATGACCAACAGAAAATACTGGAAGGGTTTGGTGGGCATTGACCTTGAGTTTGGGAGTTGTAGTTCACCTACATCCAGAGACCATTGTGAGCTCAAACAATAATGGGTCTGGAACAAACTTATGCCCAAATATGAACACTGATGGCATTTGGAGGAAATAGACCTTGTCCATATGGGAGTTGTAGTTACTGTGATTTATAGTTTACCTACAATCAAAGAGCATTCTGAACCCCACCAACGACCGAATTGGGCCAAACTTCCCACACAGAATCCCCATGACCAACAGAAAACATTTAAGGCCATCCAGTCCAACTCCCTTCATTGGGGCAGGAAAACATAATCAAACCCCTCCTGACAAAGAGCCATCCAGCCATAGCGATAGATAGATAGATAGATAGATAGATAGATAGATAGATAGATACGGAAGAACTTCCTGACTGTGAGAGCCGTTCAGCAGTGGAACTCTCTGCCCCGGAGTGTGGTGGAGGCTCCTTCTTTGGAAGCTTTTAAACAGAGGCTGGATGGCCATCTGTCAGGGGTGATTTGAATGCAATATTCCTGCTTCTTGGCAGGGGGTTGGACTGGATGGCCCATGAGGTCTCTTCCAACTCTTTGATTCTATGATTCTATGATTCTATAGATAGACAGATGTGATTCACACATCATAGATTTGAAAGGGACCCCTAAAGAAGGACAATTATATGTGGCATGTTCCAGAGTAGGCAAACCAGACAATCTCCACATCAACACTGACAAAGAAACACCAAGAAATACTGTTTACCCACAAGCATAAAAAATTACACATATTAGAAACCATCACTTTCTCATTACTTCATTTTCCTGATCACCAGACTGGGACACAGCAACGTGTGGCAGGGGACGGCTAGTATACAATATTATTGGGGTTTTTGTGTTTTTTGGCCACGGTAGTCCACGCCCTGGTTACATCCCGTTTAGACTACTGCAACGCTCTCTACGTGGGGTTGCCTTTGAAGACGGCTCGGAAGCTCCAATTAGTCCAACGGTCGGCAGCCATGATACTAACTGGAGCGGAGCGCAGGGAGCACACAACTCCTCTGCTGCACCAGCTCCACTGGCTGCCGATTTGCTACCGGGCTCAATTCAAAGTGCTGGCGTTGGCCTTTAAAGCCCTAAACGGTTCTGGCCCAACCTACCTATCCGAACGTATCTCGGCCTATCAGCCCACCAGGACCCTAAGATCTTCTGGGGAGGCCCTGCTCTCTATCCCGCCTGCTTCACAGGTGCGGCTGGCGGGGACGAGAGAAAGGGCCTTTTCTGTGGTGGCCCCTCGGCTCTGGAACGCCCTTCCCATGGAGGTAAGATCAGCCTCCTCGCTGATGGTATTCCGAAGAAGACTAAAAACTTGGATGTTCAAGCAGGCATTTGGTTAATTCGGTGCAATGAATGTGTCGACTACGGATTGGTAATATGGATGATGCAATTGGACCACGATTTTAGTTAGGAGATGTATTGGATTGTGATTTACGTGTAATATTGTGTATTATGTTTTTTATGGTTTTAATTGTATACTGTGTACTGTATATTTTGTTGTAAACCGCGTTGAGTCGCCAGTTAGGCTGAGAAACGGCGGTATACAAGGACAGTAAATAAATAAATAAATAAATAATTTTTTTCTTGTGTCAGGAGTGACTCCTGGTGTGAGAGAATAGGCCGTCTGCAAGGACATTGCCCAGGGGACGCCTGGATGATTTGATGTTTCTATCATCCTTGTGGGAGGCTTCTCTCATGTCCCCACATGAGGAGCTGGAGCTGATAGAGGGAGCTCATCCGCCTCTCCCTGGATTCGAACCTGCGACCTGTTGGTCTTTAGTCCTGCTGGCACAGGGCTTTAACCCACTGCACCACCGGGGGCTCCTATATTATTGGTTGAAAAGGATGGATGAGTTATTTGTAATGGGAAGGACAAGGTGCCGTTCTTATCATTTTGACACATTTTCACCAAGCAAAATTTTATGCATCTCTGTGCAGGCGAAAAAACCAGCGAATCAGCTTCCGAGACTGCGAGTGCCGCTTAGTTCCAAGCAACAACTTTTCAGCTTTTAAATAGTTTCTTATCTCCGATCTCTGAGATGAGATAACAGCAAAAGAAGCTTCAGGGCGGGGGAAAGAAATGGTGTGGGAAAACGAATACAAAACTTTTTCCAAATCGCAGAAGGAGGGTTCAAGCTGGTATTAATTGCTGTAAAGATAACCCAAAGTTTACCGATACAAGAGCGGGGGCGGAAGGAGGCGGAAAGAGGCAGATCGACGGGAAGTCAATTAATAAGCCGTAGATGCTTTAGAGTATAATTATCCAAAAGAAAACACTTTGTTTAGCATACTTTATGTTAATAGAAGACTAGGAAGGCCCACTGTGCATAATTTAGCTGAACAATTGATACAACATTTTAATACTTATATAGACAGATAGATAGGTATGATTACAGGTACAAGGGAGGGGGGGGAGAACAAAACACAAGAGAGATCATAATAAGCACACGTGAACTCGGAAGGCCTAATTGCATCATGGGGGAAGGGAAAGAGTTACTGCTGATTCCAGCAGAAAATTGGGATAATTTGTAAACTGATAACGCTTCTTTCCAGGTGCATGTGCGCAAGGAGGAGCGAGGTGAGGAGGCAGAGGTGGAAAACTTCCATCAGCATCAGGAACACTCCGTTTTGTTTATATGCACTTTGAACTCAGTCTCAGTGCAAAGCCATACTGAACAATGGGGAAAATATTTTTACTTACCATATCAGGAGCGAACCAAGGACACAATTGTGATGTATTTGAGAAAACATCAAGTTTAAAAACTTGCCATTCTATTAAATGGCCTTTGACCAGTAGCTGGCCACTTGGAGTGGCCTCTGGTGTTGCTATAAGAAGGTCCTCCATTGTGCATGTACCAAGGCTCAGACTGCATTGTAATAAAAATAATAATAATAATAATAATAATGTATTGTCGAAGGCTTTCATGGCCGGGATCACTGGGTTGTTGTAGGTTTTTTGGGGCTATATGGCCATGTTCTGGAGTCAATTTTTCTCCTGCTTTAGTTTATTTATTTATTTATTTATTTATTTATTTATTTATTTATTACTGGTGCTTTTACCCCGCCCTTCTCAACCCCCGAAGGGGGACTCAGGGTGGCTTACAAAAAAGGCAGAATTTGATGCCTATACATAATAATACATAGTATACAAAAATATAAAAGAACGATATACAAAATGTAATTAAAATGATTATCACAATAAAACATCAGCAACTGCTACCTAAGACATTGTATAAACATCATATAAAAACATCATATAAAAGTCATTCTTGTAATCAGCGTTTCGTTTCCAGAGTTCCACATAACCAATCCGTTAGTCATTTCCTAGCCATCAATGGAGTTCTTCTTTATTTACCCGCTTGTCCAAATGCCTGGTCCCAGATCCATGTTTTTAGTTTTTTCCTGAAAGAAAGGAGCGTAGTTGCAGATCTGATTTCCCCGGGGAGAGAATTCCATAGGAGGGGGCCACCACCGAGAAGGCCCTGCTCCCTGTCCCCGCCAATCTCACCTGTGATAGAGGCGGGGTCGAGAGCAGGACCTCCCCAGAAGATCTTAGGCTCCGGGGTGGGACGTAGAGGGAGATCCGTTCGGACAGATACACTGTTAAGCATCCTCAGAGGTAGTGAGGTCTGTTGGAAGTAGGAAAAATGGGTTTATATATCTGTGGAATGACCAGGATAATGTTTCAGCTGATCACCTTGATTTCCATTCAATGGCCTGGACGCCTGGGGGGAATCTCTTGTTGAGAGTGAATTGATGTGCCTGATTGTTTCCTCTCTGTTGTTTTGCTGTTGTAATTTTTGAGTTTTTTAATACTGGTAGCCAGATTTTGTTCATTTCATGGTTTCCTCCTTTCTGTTGAAATTGTCCACATGTAGAAAGGAGGAAACCATGAAGATGAACAAAATCTGGCTACCAGTATTAAAAAACTCAAAAATTACAACAGCAAAACAACAGAGGGGAAACAATCAGGTACATCAATTCACTCTCAACAAGAGATTCCCCCCAGGCGCTTCCAGGCCATTGAATGCAAATCAAGGTGATCAGCTGAAACATTACCCTGGTCATTCCACAGATATATAAACCCATTTTTCTACTTCCAACAGACCTCACTACCTCTGAGGATGCTTGCCATAGATGCAGGCGAAACGTCAGGAAAAAATGCCTCCAGAACATGGCCATATAGCCCGGAAAAACCTACAAGACCCCTGGTCTATATCTATATAATAATAATAATCCTTTATTTATACCCCGCTAACATCTCCCGAAGGACTCGGTGCGGATTACAAGAGGCCGAGGCCCAACACATCAATAAAACAACAGCATAACAAATACAACAATAAATAAACTCATATAACAAGCAATAAACATTAAAACATAACAATGTAATGTTCGTTTGTGATACCATCAGAACTCAAAAACCACTGGGGAATTGACACCAAATTTGGACACAAGACACCTAACAAACCAATTTATGTCCTCCACTCAAAAAAATTGATTTTGTCATTTGGGAATTGTTGTTGCTGGGATTTATAGTTTACCTACAATCAAAGAGCATTCTGAACTCCACCAATGATGGAATTGGGCCAAACTTAGCACACAGGGCTCCCATGACCAACAGAAAAAACTGGAAGGGTTTGGTGGACATTGACCTTGAGTTTGGGAATTGTAGTTCACCTACATCCAGAGAGCACTGTGGACTCAAACAATGATGGATCTGGACCAAACTTGGCACGAATATTCCATATGCCCAAATATGAACACAGATGGAGTTTAAGGGAAATAGACATTTGGGAGTTGTAGTTGCTGGGATATCTATATAAATAAAAATGTAATGTTCGTTTGTGGAATTAGCAACTCAAAAACCACTGGACGAATTGATACCAAATTTGGGCACAAGACACCTAAAAACCCAATGTATGTCCTTCACTCAAAAAATTGCTTTTGTCATTTGGGAGTTGTAGTTGCTGGGATTTATAGTTCACCTACAATCAAAAAGCATTCTGAACCCCACCAACGATACAATTGGGCCAAACTTCCCACACAGAACTCCTCTGACCAACAGAAAATACTGTGTTTTCTGATGGTCTTTGGTGACCTCTCTGAAACCCCTCTTGTGACCCCCCAGGGGTCCCGATCCCCAGGTTGAGAAACACTGGTTTAAATTGTTGTCAAGTTCTGAACGCCAAAGCTCAGCTGCATGCAACATGGAATATAGTTTAGCTCCAAGGAAAACACCAAAGACTAAATGCACATGGTATCAAATTCAACCGTCCATCAGCATGGCAATAATACCGAAAAATCTCTTGCTTTAGCAAGTTCCAAAAGACATGATGAAGCTAATTGTTTCTGCTTTCTGGTGGAAAATATTAGAGATAAGTGGAAAGGGGGAGAGAGGACTCATCCTTGCTGTTAATCTGCGTTGGTATAAACATGGACTCAAACCAACCCCTATTAATCGGAAGCCATTATTTTCATAAGAAACTGAGTGGTGCCTGGAAGTGATCACAAACATATGTGTCATCATCTGATAAAAAGGTGCTCCACCACACGCCTGTGGAAGGAAGGAAGGAAGGTCGGTCACACGTGGAAAGAGAAGGGAGTGAAGAGGAGGAATTTACGTACCTCTGTGAACTGCCCATGCATTATTTCTAGCCCTAAAGATTTGATTCCATGGAACTGGCCACATTCAAAGCTATTTTAATTTGTTATAATCCTTTTTTGTGCTTTCAGCAATTGATACGAGGGTTGAATGAAAAGTAATGCCTCCACCTTCGTAACTTGGGTTTGAATGGGAATATTTTAATAAATCAAATGCAGAAATAATCCTTAGAATGTGCTCTTTAACTACCACTATTCACTTTTCCACACAATCACCGGACAATTGGATACATTTCTGCCAATGATGAACAAGTTTTCTGAAGCCGTCACGGAAGAAGTAGACACTCTGTTTCTGCAACCAGCGACTCACAGTTCTTCATCCTGGGTACCCATTGTGCACAGATCTTCTGATAGCCAAGCAAAGCAATAATGTGACCCACGCGTTCTTAAGAAATGCTGATTATGCTTGAAATTTTTCTCTGAGTGATACGAAGATCATCCTGAATCAATCTGTCAACCTTTTGCTTGTGAAACTCGGTGGTTGCTGTCACAGGATGTCCAACTCTTTGTTTGTTACGCAAGTCAGATGTTCCCACCTCAACATCGTTAAATGTACTCTCCCAACGATGCACAGTACTCACATCAACACAATCACCAAAATACCATAAAATACCATAAACTACACAGAATGGGAAAAAAATCTGGGTCAGTAAACTAAAATATACCAACTCATATGACTTATGTGAAAATTGGTTTAAGATAATGTACCAGTCATATATTACACCTAGCAAACTAGCAAAGTGCTACAAGACAGAATCAAACAGATGTTGGAAGTGTAAAAATAAAGAGGGAACTTTCTTCCACCTTTGGTGGCTATGCAAGAAAGCCAAAAAAATTCTGGCTGGAGATTCACAAAGTGACACAAATAATTTTGGGAATAAAAATAGTACTAAAACCGGAATTCTATCTGTTAGGTATAATAGACTTCGATTTGGAGAAGAATAAGGAAGTGCTACTTTTCCACATGGCCAAAAAAATGGAAGAGTGAAGAAACCCCAACATTGGATGATTGGATAATAAAAATACTTGACATAATGAATATGGACAATCTTACAAACGCACTTAAGAAGAATCCGAAACCAAAGACAAGAAAAACTGACTGGACAGCAATTAAATTTTTTATAGAAAACTCAAGTTAGTTATAAAGAAGATAAGGATGAGAAGAGATTGAGAGAAACTGACAGAATATTAAGATCATGATCTTGACAGATTAGAGAGATGGGCCAAAACTAACAAAATGAAGTTCAACAGTGACAAATGCAAGATACTCCACTTTGGCAGAAAAAATGAAATGCAAAGATACAGAATGGGTGACGCCTGGCTTGAGAGCAGTACGTGTGAAAAAGATCTTGGAGTCCTCGTGGACAACAAGTTAAACATGAGCCAACAATGTGATGTGGCGGCAAAAAAAGCCAATGGGATTTTGGTCTGCATCAATAGGAGCATAGTTCCTAGATCCAGGGAAGTCATGCTCCCCATGCTCTATTCTGCTCTGGTTAGACCACACCTGGAATATTGTGTCCAATTCTGGGCACCACAATTCAAGAGAGATATTGACAAGCTGGAATGTGTCCAGAGGAGGGCGACTAAAATGATCAAGGGTCTGGAGAACAAGCCCTATGAGGAGTGGCTTAAGGAGTTGGGCATGTTTAGCCTGAAGAAGAGAAGGCTGAGAGGAGATATGATAGCCATGTATAAATATGTGAGAGGAAGCCACAGGGAGGAGGGAGCAAGCTTGTTTTCTGCTTCTCTGGAGACTAGGACACGGAACAATGGCTTCAAACTACAGGAAAGGAGATTCTATTTGGACAAGAGGAAGAACTTCCTGACTGTGAGAGCCGTTCAGCAGTGGAACTCTCTGCCCCGGAGTGTGGTGGAGGCTCCTTCTTTAGAAGCTTTTAAACAGAGGCTGGATGGCCTTCTGTCAGGGGTGATTTGAATGCAATATTCCTGCTTCTTGGCAGGGGGTTGGACTGGATGGCCCATGAGGTCTCTTCCAACTCTTTGATTCTATGATTCTATGATCATTTGGATGGACTACGCCAGAGGAAACAGAAGACTAATATATACTCCTATCCTCACAAATCGGTTTATTTCTTTCTTTCCTTCTTCTTTTTTTAAATTTTTTCTCCTTTCCCTGCCTACTCACCTTTGTCTATGAAGACAAAGATCTTTGTCTATGAAGACCCTCTTCCCCCCTTTAAGGTGGTTTCTTATTTTTAGTTAATCACCGTTTATTTTATATAAGTGAAGAAAATACCGTTATATTGTACCCTATTTTATCCCTGAATAAAAGATTAACGGGGAAAAAACACAATCACCAAAAACAGCTTGCATCCCCTGATGAACCTCCTTTGGAGTGACACCTTCTGCTGTCAAGAATTCAATGACTGCACATTGCTTAAGTCGCATTGATTGACCATCTGCGCAGGGTTCCATACTTCGTACTTTAACAACACAACCGTTCAATGCTAAGGCTTCCTGCCAAAATGAAACTGTAGAGGAGAGTCCACTGAACAAGCCAGTATCTGCTGCATACCAGCACTGCCATCTGTTGAAGAGTTATGAAGGTGGAGGCATTACTTTTCATTCAATCCTCATAGATTCTTGAGTAAACATTCATTGGGGAGTGCCAGCTTAAAAACTATGTGTTGTGTGCGCATGCATGTGTGTAGAGCAGTGTTTCACAACCTGGGGGTCGGGATCCCTGAGGGGTTCGCAAGGGGGTTTCAGCGGAGTCACCAAAGACCATCACAAAGACAAACACATTTCTAATGGTCTTAGGAACCCCTTTGGCAGTGAAGGCTGAAGATCTCTCTGCCTGTCCTCTTCCTTTTCGGAAACAGATGATTAATCCTCCCACCAAAAGCCCCCCTTCTGCTCTCTGGATGAAGGTGAACTACAACTCCAAAACTCAGGGTCAATGCCCACCAAACCCTTCCAGTGTTTTCTGTTGGTCGTCGGAGTTCTGTGTACCAAAATTGGTTCAATTCCATTGATGGTGGAGTTCAGAATGTTCTTTGATTGTAGGTGAACTATAAATCCCAGCAACTACATCTCCCAAATGACAAAATGTGTTGAAGATTATAAACAGCTCCCTTGAGCAAGGAGTTTTTCCAGGGGGTTTAAAAGAGGCGGTGGTCTCTCCCTTGCTGAAGAAACCAGACTTAGATTGTTCAGTTCCCTCCAGTTACCGCCCAGTTTCGAATCTCTCGTTCCTGGGCAAGGTGATTGAGAGGGCAGCAGTGAAACAGTTGCAGCAATTGCTAGACGACACAGTCGGGTTAGATCCCTTCCAGTCCGGCTTCCATGCGGGGCACGGGACAGAGACTGTGCTGGTCTCCATCACGGATCACCTTCAATGCCAGCTTGACCAGGGCGGGTCAGCGCTGCTTGTGTTATTGGATCTCACAGCAGCATTTGACACAGTCGACCACAATCTTTTGACCCACCGCCTTGCTGTTGCTGGAGTCAGGGGGACAGCTTTAAACTGGCTGTCCTCCTTTCTTCACAACCGTGGACAGCGAGTGGAGAGGGGAGGCCTGGTCTCTGAGAGGTCCCCTCTATCTTGTGGGGTTCCTCAGGGGGCCATTCTCTCCCCTCTGTTGTTTAACATCTATATGCGACCACTTGCTCAGCTGGTTCGAGGTTTTGGGCTTGAGTGTTACCAGTACGCTGATGACACTCAGCTGGTGCTGAGGATGGAGGGCAGACCGGACTCTGTACCCGATTGTTTCCATCAGTGCCTCGAGGCCGTTACTGGATGGCTGCGTGCCAGCAGGTTGAGGGTGAATCCAGCAAAGACGGAGATCCTATGGCTGGGTCAACCAGGCAGTGGGGATATCCAGCTGCCTACCCTGGATGGTGAGGCATCATTGGTAAAGAGTCTGGGAGTCCTTTTGGACTCTCTGCTGACGATGGAGGCCCAGGTCTCCGCCGTTAGAAGAACCGCCTTCTTTCATCTGCGGCAGGCTAGATGGCTGGCCCCCTCCCTGTCCAGGGACGACCTAGCTATGGTGATCCAGGCTACGGTCATCTCAAGACTGGACTACTGTAATGCCCTCTACATTGGCATTACATCCTCTGTCGGTGATCCGGAAGCTCAAGTTGGTACAAAATGCAGCTGCTCGGCTTCTTGCGGGAATTCCAATGAGATGCCACATAACACCAATCTTACTACAGCTGCATTGGTTACCAATTGAGCACCGGATCACTTTCAAAGTGATGGTACTCACCTTTAAGGCCTTGCATGGTCTGGGGCCGATGTATCTGAGGGACCGCCTCACCCCCTACCAACCCCAGAGATCCCTCCATTCTGAGGACCAAGATCTATTGGAAGTCCCCAGTGTCAAGACCTTGTGTCTAACAGCAACCAGACGCAGAGCCTTTACAGCAGTGGCACCATCACTCTGGAATACTCTGCCACCTGAAGTCCGTGCCTTGTGGGACTTATCAGCTTTCTGCAGGGCATGTAAGACATACCTGTTTCGACAGGCTTTTGATATCTGATATTGCTGTTTTTAAATTGTTTTAAATTGTTTTTAAATTGTGTTCGATTTTAGCCATTCTTGTAAGCCGCTCCGAGCCCCAGGGGAGTGGCAACATATAAGTTCGAATAATAAATAAATAAATAAAATCTATAAAATCAATCCCCCTCCCAACCCAACCAGTTGGGTATTTTTCATAGAATCATAGAATCAAAGAGTTGGAAGAGACCTCATGGGCCATCCAGTCCAACCCCCTGCCAAGAAGCAGGAATATTGCATTCAAATCACCCCTGACAAATGGCCATCCAGTCTCTGCTTAAAAGCTTCCAAAGAAGGAGCCTCCACCACACTCCGGGGCAGAGAGTTCCACTGCTGAACGGCTCTCACAGTCAGGAAGTTCTTCCTAATGTTCAGATGGAATCTCCTCTCTTGTAGTTTGAAGCCATTGTTCCGCGTCCTAGTCTCCAAGGAAGCAGAAAACAAGCTTGCTCCCTCCTCCCTGTGGCTTCCTCTCACATATTTATACATGGCTATCATATCTCCTCTCAGCCCTCTCTTCTTCAGGCTAAACATGCCCAGTTCCCTAAGCCGCTCCTCATAGGGCTTGTTCTCCAGACCCTTGATCATTTTAGTCGCCCTCCTCTGGACACATTTTTGCCCAATTTCGTCCAGTGAATGGAAATACATCCTGCATATTAGAAGTTTACATGATGATATATAACAGTAGCAAAATTACAGTTATGAAGTAGCAACAAAAATATTTTTTCTGGTTGAGGGGTTACCACAACATGAGGAACTGTATTAAGGGGTCATAACATTAGGAAGGTTAAGAAACACTGGTGTAGAGGGAGAGACAAATAAAATGATTTCCTTCCCCAATCCAAGTACATTCTTCCCCGACATCGGTTGCCCCATCCTCTGCCCACTTCCAACCCTATGCGTATGATTAACTGCAGATGTACTCAGCAGCTTGCATATGTGGTTAATTTGCTTTGCCTTCCATGCTGTATTATAACGCTAATGATTGCTAATAACAGACAAACCCACAGCTTATTGAGTAAGTAATTGGACACATTATTATTTTCACCATGTGAAAGGGGATCAAGCCGACCCAGTTCAGGCTGGCTGATACAATAAATAACATGTAAATCAATCTCAGGGGCAGCTGGGCTGGATCAGAGTCTTTGCAAAATGATAGAGATTGATTGATTGCAATGCGAGGGGAAGGGGCAGAGGAGAGAGATACCCGTTATTATTGGTAGGAATTCAAGTCGATAGAAGTCTATGTCCAAGAGAGAAAAGGTCAGTTTGATTCAACTGCAAAACAGATTTGACCTCTCTGCACATGGAGGCAGAGCATTGATGCTCTCATGGCTGAATATGGGGAAAGGGGACTGTAAAGATTCTGGGATGCTGATGGACTGCAACACCAACCATCTATTTTTTTTATCGTGTCATCAGCAACCATTGTATTACAATTCTAACAGAGCAAAACAAACACAGAGATTAAAAAGAAAAAGGAAAAAACCACACAGATTTTGCAAATTTGGTATTTGGTTAAATGTCCTTTGACCAGTATCTGGCCACTTGGAGTGCCTCTGGGGTTGCCGCAAGAAGGTCCTCCATCGTGCATGTGGCAGGGCTCAGGTTGCATTGCAGCAGGTGGTCAGTGGTTTGTTCTTCTCCGCACTCGCATGCCGAGGATTCCACCCTGTAGCCCCATTTCTTAAGATTGGCTCTGCATCTCGTGGTGCCAGAGCGCAGTCTGTTCAGCGCCTTCCAAGTCGCCCAGTCTTTTGTGTGCCCAGGGGGGAGTCTCTCATCTGGTATAGCACCCATGAATTGAGGTGCTGGGTTTGGGCCTGCCACTTTTGGACTCTCGCTTGCTGGGGTGTTCCAGCGAGTGTCTCTGTAGATCTAAGAAAACTATGTCTTGATTTAAGTCATTGACGTGCTGGGCACTAGAAACAACATCATACGAAAGCTGACTGGCACAACCTGGGGATCACAACCAGACACAGTGAAGACATCTGCCCTTGCGCTATGCTACTCTGCTGCTGAGTATGCATGCCCAGTGTGGAACACATCTCACCACACTAAAACAGTAGATGTGGCTCTTAATGAGACATGCCGCATTATCACGGGTGTCTGCGCCCCACACCACTGGAGAAATTACACTGCTTAGCCGGTATTGCACCACCTGACATCCGCCGGGAAGTAGCAGCCAATAGTGAAAGGACCAAGGCAGAGACATCTCCAGCTCATCCCCTGTTTGGGTATCAGACAGCACGTCAACGACCAACCATCTATGAGCAAACAACAAAGCAAGCATCCTTAACTTTTTGTCAGTCCATGAAAAAGCAGCAACTTCTGAAAAAAAGCAGCACCACAATATTTGGTGGTGAAACAACTTTGAAAAGAGAACGGGAGGCTAGATAGTAACTGAGACCCCTTCTACACCGCCATATAATCCAGATTATCAAAGCAGATAATCTACATGATCTGTTTGGAACTGGATTATATGAGTCTTCACTGCCATATAATCCAGCTCAAAGCATATAATCTGGATTTTATATAGTAGTGTACAAGGGGCCTGAGTGCCCTTCTGCACAGCCATATAACACAGAATATTGAGGCAGATTATCCACAATAACTGCATTAAACTAGGTTATCTGAGTCCACACTGCAACATAACCCAGTTCAAATCAGACAAGGTGGAACCCCTGGTAGCGCAATGGGTTAAACCCTTGTATCGGCAGGACTAAAGACCAAAAGGTCAGAGGTTGTTCTGTCGCCTGTAAATAGTTGTCTTTAAAACAGGACGTGCAACCTTTGCCCAACGGGAAGCCAGGGGGCCTAAAGAGAAGTTCTCAGAGGTTTCCACCACAAATAGTCTTTAGATGGTTTGAGAAGTACAACAAAGTCTTTTGTTAATGAACAATCAGAAACTTCTCTTGTCTTCAGTAAAGTTAAGCAAATGATTCCAAGCTTTTAGGCAACTGGTGAATTCCTAATCTTGCCCACGAAGGACAGGCAACTATCTTCAATAACTTCTTCTTTAAAGGAGAATCCCCTTTTCAACATCTCCCAGGCTGACTGAAACTTAAACCTAACTGATGTGGGCACCACTACCGGGTTGAACTGCGTCTCAAAGCACCGAGTGGACCTACCAGCAAGGCCTGTAGTCTCTTCAGCTGGAGTTCTTTGATCTTTAGGGCTGTTTCCCTGGAAAGTCTTTGGAGACTCTTTTCCTTCTGTTTCTGTTGGAATTTCTGTAACCCTGGAAATTCTTTCCCTGGAAATTCTTAAAAGTTGAAGTTTTTGTAGAGGGGAAGCTTTACACACGTCCTGTACATTGGCTAACCTTGCTGAGACTAACTAAAAATGGCTCCCTTCCCTTCCCAATTGCCTTGAGCAAGGGGCTGAACAAAAACTTAACGATGATGGACAGGTGGCTTGCCCTATAACTGCAACCAAAAGAAGCCACCTATCTGCAGAGTACCTGAAACCTAGGACTGCAAACAAACATTTAATGTAAAGCAAACAAAATTGGAGTTCCTGGTACAGCTGTACCAGAACAGAGGTTCAAATCTGGGAGAGTGCAAATGAGCTCCCTCTGTCAGCTCCAGCTCCCCATGCGGAGACATGAGAGAAGCCTCCCACAAGGATGGCAAAACATCAAAACATCTGAGCATCCCCTGGGCAATATCCTTGCAAAAGTTCAGTTCTCTCACACCAGAAGCGACTTGCAGTTTCTCAAGTCCTGACATGAAAAAAGCAGATAAGGTGGGGTTTTATACAGCTGTGTGGAAGGGGCCTAATATGGAAGTATGAAATCTAAGCTCTTTTCTTCTCTGACCTTTTGGAACATGACTATCAGGGACTCCTTTGTTACTCTACTTGAGCCACTTTTCCAGGTGACTCTGGAGTCATCCACAGCTGGCATATTCAGAATAGATAAAAGAGGATTTCTTCCTGCTTCACATGGCCTTCATGCCTTCCAACATTTTACAGATGAAGGCACAGACAAAGGTGGCCAGGTAACATAAGAATGTGATCAAGATGGCAAATGCAGCAGTTTGATTTGCCCAAGCCTACTGGGAAGGGTGAAAATTCACCCCTTTCCTCTCTTTTCTCCAATATGCTAGGTTAATGCTTGGGTGCAAACGATCTCATCACAATGGGCTAAAATCGGTGGCCGGTTTTAGCCAAGGTCACCCATAGACCCGTCCTACTCCCATTACATGACGTCACGTCAGGTCCGTGGGTGAAGAAGAGTGGAGCCGATTCATGCCACCAACAGGGCAACATGGGAGAACTCCTGTATTGCCATTTAGTCTATGAGAAGAAGCTGAGTGGATGCTCACACTTCTCCCACATGGATCCAGGCGATGCAGTCCATGTTAAAAAGATCTTGGAGTTTTAGTGGGCATCAAGTTGAACATGATCCAACAATGTAATGCTCTAGCTAAAAAGTCAATGAGATTTTGGGTTGCATCAAAATGAGTATAGTGTCTAGATCTGTGATGGCGAACCGATGACACGTATGTCAGTACTGACACGCATAGCCATTTCTACTGACACGTGCCCGCCGGATATTATTTGTTTATTTATTTTATGCTATTTTAAAAAAATAAATAGGAAAGAAATTATTATTTTGCAATGTTACCTAAATATTAAGGAGTTTCATATTTAAACTGAATGATAAATACTATTACTTTGCTATATTATTCAAATATTAAAATGCATTAAATTAAATGTCAAATTTAAAAATATTTAATTATTAATATTTAGGTAACATTGCAAAATAATATTGGTTTATTTAATTATTAAGTAAACGAATATTATTTTGCATTGTTTCCTAAATATTAAGGAGTTACATATTTAAATTAAATTAAATGATAAATAATACTTTGCTATATTACTCAAATATTTCAGAATGCCTTAAATGAAATGGTAAATTGAATTTTAATTTGACATTTAATTTAATGCATTTTAATTTAATGCATTTTAAATATTTTTAATATATGCCTTTATATATATATATATATATATATATATATATATATACACGCCTTTAATGAAATGGTAAATTAAATATCAAAATATTATTTTGCAATGTTACTTTACTGTTATTGCATTATTATTATTATTATTATTATTATTAGAAATACATTAAATAGCATATTAAATGCTAGAAATACATTTAAATTAAATTTAAAATTAATATTTTGTTGGGTTTTTAAAATATATTTTTATTAAACACTCCAAAAAGGATATTATTTACATAAAGAGAGGTAGAACAACATGATAAGAGAGAAAGTGGGAATTACAATTATATATTTTTTGTTATTTAAACGAAATATTGCGGAATTATGGTTTTTTTCTTGAAGTGACACACCACCTGAATTATGCTCAGTTTTTTTTTGGTGAATTTTGACACACCACACTCAAAAGGATGCCCATCACTGGTCTAGATCAAGGGAAGTCATGGTGCTTCTCTATACTGACCTCACCTGGAATACTGAGGTCCGCAGGAGGGCAACTAAAATGATTAAAGGTCTGGAAAGAGTGAATCCCTATCAGGAGTGGCTTAAAGATCTGGCTATGTTTAGCTTGCAGAAGAGAAGGTTGAGAGGAGACATGATCACCATGTTTAAATAATTGAATGGCTGTCATAAGGAAGAGGAAGCAGGCTTGTTTCCTGCTGCCCTGGACACAAAACCAATGACCAGAGATGGTTTACATAATTTTAAAGCAGACAATGAAGACATTGAGATAGTCAAAGATTTCCTATACCTTGTCTCAGTCATTAATCAGGATGGAGACTGCAGACAAGAAATCAGAAGAATGCTAATGCTTCTTCTGGCCACCTATGTATAAATAATAGGACTGGGTAACCACGGAAAAATTTGTTTCTAAACTCGATTCGTTTTTAGGGGGTTTTTGTGTTTCGTTTTTTAAAAGAATTCTGAAATTTTCCTTTAAAAAAGTTCGAAATATATGAAATTTCGTAAAATTACGAAACAATTATGAAACGATTTCGAAACAATTACGAATCGATTCGTTAATGGCGGACGCGATTGCGCAATATGCTAAAAAACCCTCCAAATGGGACAGGGGGAACTTCTGAAGCTTCCCTCTCCCTCTGTTGTTGACTGTTGGTGTGATCATTTATTTTTTATCACTGATAAAACAAACTACAACCCTAAAACTTGCACCAGACATACGGAAATAATTACGAAACAATTACGAAACGATTTCGAAACAATTACAAATCAATTACGAAACAATTACGAAACAATTACGAAATAAATCGAAAAAATTCGTTTCGATTTTTAATTACTCCTGCATGGCTCAATATCGGATAAGTAAGCTAATTTAAATACGAATTGATAACGAATTACGAAATTAACGAACGAAACCGCTCAACCCTAATAAATAAACATAAGGAGGAAGAGGAGGAAGAGGAACAACAACAACAACAACAACAACAACAACAACAACAACAATAACAACAAGAAGACAAGATCCTCAATGTGATAAATCTGATAGGAAGAAATACAACTCATTTGAGAAGTGACTCTGGAGAAAGGCTGTGAAGATACTATGGACTGTCAAAAAGACAAATAAATGGGTTCTAGAGCAAATCAGGCTTATCATAGAGTTTGAAGAGACCTCATGGGCCATCCAGTCCAACCCCCTGCCAAGAAGCAGGAAAATTGCATTCAAAGCACCCCTGACAGATGGCCATCCAGCCTCTGCTTAAAAGCTTCCAAAGAAGGACCCTTCACCACACTCCGGGGCAGAGACTTCCACTGCTGAACGGCTCTCACAGTCAGGAAGTTCCTCCTAATGTTCAGATGGAATCTCCAGAGAGGATTGTGCTCTCCTGGGAAGCCAAGACGACTAAACTGGGATTGTTGTACTTTAGACATGCAATGAAAAGACATGAATCACTAAAAAAAGACAATAATACTTGGTAAACTAGATGGCAGGATGAAAGATGAAACGTAGACGAATAGACTCAGTCAAGGAGGCAACATCTAGGATGTTGATGAAAAGGTGACATGGAGATCTCTCAGCCATAAGATCACCAGAAGTTGACCTCAAATTGATAACAGTCAACAGCAACAACAAAAAACACTCCCACAACAGAATATTCAATGTTGTACATGTCAGGAGTGGGGTGGCATTCCGGGACCCTCAAACTTCTTGCCAGTCCCTCTTCTACAGAGAGGAGTTGGGGACTCTTACTGATTTGCTTTTATTATGAAGCAGCTCAAAGGAAGATGTAATTTCAAACCTTATTCCTACCCAACCCTCACCCCCTGTTTCCCATGGTAAATGTTTTTCATAAATATGTCTCCAGGTGGTTGCAGCTGGCATCTACCACATTGGGTGAGATGCTCAGAAGGGGAAAAAAATCTTTTCTCCCAGAAGACACCAAGAGTTCCTGTATATATTTCTGATGCCTCTTTCAAAGCTGGGGGTGACCAGTTCATACAACAGAATCACTTAAACGTAGTGGACAATAAAGGCCATATAATCCAATCCCTACGCAACAATAGCAGTCTTGAAACGTCACCATCTAAGGTGTTTAAAGACCTCCAAAGAAGAGGAGTCCACAGCCTATTCCTTACAATCAAGAAGTTCTTTACAATGTTTAGTGCAATTACCTTTCTTGGAATAATAATAATAATAATAATAATAATAATAATAACTTTATTTATACCCTGTCACCATTTTCCCAAGGGGACTCGGAGCAGCTTACATGAGGCCAAGCCCGACAACACATCAATGAAACAAAAAGCAATAAGCAAAAACAATACAATTAATATAACTCACATATAAACAATAACACACAAGGATTTAAAAAACCTATTTTCTACATGGCATGCTTTCCACTATTTGAAACTGGTTATCATATAGCTCTTCAATCTTCTCTTCTTTCTGCTAAAAATATCATACTCCTTAGGTAATTCTTGATACAGCATGACTTTCAGACATTTTATTGTTCTGGTCACTTTCCTCTGGATACCTTCTGGCTTCTCAATATCTTTCTTTAACTGTGATGCCCAGTATTTGAAGTGATCTCACCAAACAGAGTAGAATGACACTCTTGTTGATGCAACCTAAAATTGTATTGATTTTTAGAGCCATTATATCATATTATTGACTCAGGGCCCATCCAGACATGGCGCATAATGCGGGAGCTCCCAGTTTTACTGGAGGCATCCAAACAATGTCTCTGGTAAATCCGAAATAATTCGAGAAAAAGCAGGAAAACCCTGTCTTGTCCCAAACTGATACTCCATTAGACCCAGATCTTCCTGAAAGAACCAGGTCTAATGGCGTTTGGGTCCTGTGAAGACTGACCCCTTGGTAGTCCTGGGACTACCAAGGGGTCAGTCTGTACAGCTCAATTTGCTTCTTCAGATCTCGTTGGCCCGGAGAAGCAAAAAGGGAACCCCTCCTCCCCAACCCCACCTCATAGAATCATAGAATCAAAGAGTTGGAAGAGACCTCATGGGCCATCCAGTCCAACCCCCTGCCAAGAAACAGGAATATTGCACTCAAATCACCCCTGACAGATGGCCATCCAGCCTCTGTTTAAAAGCTTCCAAAGAAGGAGCCTCCACCACACTCCGGGGCAGAGAGTTCCACTGCTGAATGGCTCTCACAGTCAGGAAGTTCTTCCTCATGTTCAGATGGAATCTCCTTCAAAACAAAACAAAACAAATATTTAAAATAAAAGAAAAACTTACCAGGCTGCCATTAGGCCATTTCGGTATACTTTTTGGAATATACCAGTGTAGCATTACATTGATCTCTTAGCGCTACATTGGTATTTCCAATTTTATTTTATTTTATTTTCAAGGTATTTTGGTGGAAGGAGATTTAGGTTGTCACCATTGTAGTGTGTTTGTTACCATGCTACAATTGGGACAACGCACAGTAAAGCCAGCTTTTTTTGGACACTCGTGTAGACAGCAACGCAGGAGAATAAAGATTACTTTGACCCGTTGTCTCCCGCAATAAATTGCTGCCTGGAAGTGGCCTCAGGTTTAGCATGTGGTCGAAGATCCCTAGTTCCTTCACACATGTACTGCTGTCAAGCCAGATGTCACCTATCCTAAATTGCATTGCCTCTATCTAAATGTAGTGCCTTTAGTCCCTCTGTGGACATCTATTTTGTTGGTTTTGGTCTATTCCCCAATTTGGTATCATCATTTTGAATCCTAATTCTCTCCTCTGGAGTATTTGGCTTTATTTGTAAATTTGGTTAACATGGCCATTTTCTATCATCCTGATCAATA
Organism: Anolis sagrei ordinatus; assembly: GCF_025583915.1. NCBI lineage: Eukaryota > Metazoa > Chordata > Lepidosauria > Squamata > Anolidae > Anolis > Anolis sagrei. Next base: position 11,714,271 of record NW_026847993.1, on the reverse strand, counting down.
TCTTTATTTTTTAATAAAGATGTTGAACAACACTACAACATGACAGTCCCTAGTGATGTCTTCCCAAGATACAGAGCAACCGATGGTAGGCCTACTTGGGTTCTGTCCATCAACATGATACAAATCCATCTAGCAGCAGCAGCAGCATCAAACCCAGTGGTTTCCAACCTCTGGTCCTCCAGGTGTTTTGTAGGTAACAACGGAAAAATTTGTTTCTAAAATCGATTCGTTTTTTGGGTTTTTTTGCGTTTCGATATTTAAAAGAATTCCGATTTTTTTAAAAAAAAAAAGTTCGATATTTATGAAATTTTGTAAATGGTAAAAAAATTACAAAACAATAACGAAACACTAACGAATCGACTCATTAATGGCGGACGCGACCGCGCAATACGCTAAAAAACCTCCAAATGGGACAGGGGGAACTTCTGAAGCTTCCCTCTCCCTCTGTTGTTGACTGTTGGTGTGATATTATAATTTTTTTCACTAATTAAACAAAAAACAACTATAAAACTTGCCCCAGACATGCGGAAATAATAACGAAACGACCTCAAACCAATAACAAAACGAATACATAACGAAATACGAAGCATTTACGAAACGAATTGAAAAATTTGTTTCGTTTTTAAGCTGCTCCAGAATGGTTCGTTATTGCTTCGTTAACAAAAAAAATAACAAATTTTTAACGAATTACGAATTAATGAAACGAAACCGCCCAGCCCTAGTGTTTTGAACTTCAACTTCCAAAAGTCCCAGCCAGCTTGCCAGCTGTTAGGAATTGTGGGAACTGAAGTCCAAAACACCTGGTGGAGCAAACGTTGGGAACCACTAATCTAACCCAAAGGTTGGGAACCACTCATCGTTGGCATACTCTCTGTAAGGATATAATATGGGGTCTTGATTAAAATCTTACTGAAATCATGAAAAGGACCATCTTAATTGGTTCTACTATTCATTTTTATGTTTTCCAACAATATCAGTTTCATTCAGGCATGAGGATACCAGGTAACAGTTGAAAGATAATATCCAAAAGTTTCTGTGTTCTGATGAAGGTAGCTTTTCTCTGATGGCAGAAGCTCAAATGAAGGCAAACTCTGGACCATACTCCTTATTCCACAATTTCTTCTGACAAACCACCCATTTAACATTAGCATTTATTTTCAAGCATATTTCTTGGCACACATATTGCAAGAAATGTTTCACACCTTGTAAACTTCCACATAGCTCTGTTGAGCTGAAATGGGATAGATACACTGAAGATTCATGAACTACACAAATCTGGCATCCCTGAGATAACAAAGATTTCTGGATTTATACCTGGCATTAATTCATGAGAACATAGTTCCCCTCACCCTTTTCCTTCCTCTGTCACATATTTGAAAGACTGGCACTCAATGTCTCAAACTTCCCTCAATTATGTTGTTTTTGTTCATTCGTTCAGTCGTTTCCGACTCTTCGTGACCTCATGGACCAGCCCATGCCAGAGCTCCCTGTCGGCCGTCACCACCCCCAGCTCCTTCAAGGTCAAGCCAGTCACTTCAAGGATGACATCCATCCATCTTGCCCTTGGTCGGCCCCTCTTTCTTTCTCCTTCCACTTTCCCCAGCATCATTGTCTTCTCTAAGCTTTCCTGTCTTCTCATTATGTGGCCAAAATAGTTCATCTTTGCCTCTAATATCCTTCCCTCCAGTGAGCAGTTGAGCTTTATTTCCTGAAGTATGGACTGGTTGGATCTTCTCGCTGTCCAAGGCACTCTCAGAACTTTCCTCCAACACCACAGTTCAAAGGCATCTATCTTCCTTCGCTCAGCCTTCCTTATGGTCCAGCTCTCACATCCATAGGTGACTACCGGGAATATCATTGCTTTAACTTTGTGGATCTTTGTTGCCAGTGTGATGTCTCTACTCTTCACTATTGTATCAAGATTGGTCATTGCTCTCCTTCCAAGAAGTAAGTGTCTTCTGATTTCCTGGCTGCTGTCTGCGTGTGCAGTAATCTTTGCGCCAAGAAATACAAAATCTGTCACTGCCTCCACATATTCTCCCTCTATTTGCTAGCTATCAATCATTCTTGTTACCATAATCTTGTTTTTTTATGTTTAGCTGCAACCAAGTTTTTGCACTTCCTTTTTTCACTTTGATTAGAAGGCTCCTCAAGGCAGTGATCCTTTGCTGGAGCCCCTCAATTATATCATATGTTTAATGTAAGCAATTCAGTTGTTCCACATTTTCACAACCATCTGAGATGTTCTAAAACTCTCTGGCTGCAGCCCCATTAAATACACACATACAAGTAAAAACATTGGAAAGGTTTGTGATAAATACTTCAGTATCAAGACAGTTCTTATCTGCATGCATAAGGTAGGAGAATTCAGCTGGGCCATCCAAGGCCATCCGTCTCGCCACAATCTTTTTTGAAAATACCTCGAAAAACTGTTTTTTCAGCAACAACAGATACTACATTGTGGCAAAGTTCATCAAACCAAAGATGGCACAAAAAAATCAACAATATATCTCTATCTTCTCCTTTGTTTCATGACTCACTATAATAGTTTGCCTTACTGAAATGCATGGCTTTCCTGAGCTAGCATGGTACTGTGGTTTAAGTACTGGACAAGGATTCTGGGAGACCAGGGTTCAAATTCCTGGATTATTAGGATAGCCTTGTGCAAATCACAAGGACTGGATAACGAACCCCAGAGTGACTTTGATTCACAAGCAATCATGCTGCATCCAGAGACTTCCATTTCTGGGCTCATTTCCAAGGTCCTGCGTGGCTTGCAGAGCTACTAGCACGTGGGAGTGCAATTCAGCGTTTCAAAGCCCTCTGTATTGGGTTGCTGAAAATGGGCTCAGTTGCGAAGGTGTGCACAAAGGCCTGGCGCCAAACAGCAGGTGGAGCTAGCCCTGCATAAACATCTAGGTTCAAGTTCCAAGAGAGATTTGCTGTGGTTTGTTCCAGCTCCATCGACTGGAAAAGCACAAATATTAGTCCCATTCTCTTTCAAAATTACAACTCTAAATATTCTGTAGAACATAAACCATAACTGCGTGACTTCTAATGCCTCCATGTAACTTTTTGCAAATGGAAATGCACTTTAGCACTTTGGCGTACGGAGAGGAGGAGGACTGGAGTACTTCAGTTCCACCAGAATGCTGGCAAACCTATCTGTAGTCCACTGCTGTTGTGGTACAGGAGAAGAACAACCTTGATAGTCATTTTAGTGTATTTTAATTGCCTTTTCCAGGCTTTATGTTTTAATGGTTAATTGATCCTGCCATCATCACAAGCACGGCTGTCGGGAACAAGAGACAGGGCCTTCTCAGTGGTGGCCCCTCGGCTATGGAATGCCCTTCCTATGGAGATTACATCGGCTTCTTTACTTTTAGCATTTCGGAAAACACTCAAGACATGGTTATTTGAGCAGGCATTTGAGAATACAGAGTAATGGACATAAGAACGGAATCAACTACAAGATGGATTGGACATTGTTTTAATGAGTATTTATTAAATTACATTTTATTACAGCTGTTACGATTTTATTGATACTAAAGTCTTTATATTGTAACTGCGCTTTTGGTGGTATTGAATTTTGCCTTGTAAATCGCCTCGAGTCGCTGGAAGGCTGAGAGGGGTGTTATACAAATACTGTAAATAAATAAATAAAATAAAGAAATGGTGCTACAAAGGATCAGTATTCTGGTGGGTCCGTAGGTGACTGTGGAGCCCAATTCCTGATCTGCATCTTCTCCCGCAGTGAGGGCATTGGTTTCCAGGTGGAAGGCTATCCCAGTTGGGGTTGGCTTGATGTGCCTTCCTCTTGGCACATTTCTCTCTTTCACCCTCCATTCGTGCCTCTTCAAATTCTGCATCACTGATGGTCACAGCTGACTTCCAGCTGGAGTGCTCAAGGGCCAGGGCTTCCCAGTTCTCAGTGTCTATGCCAGAGTTTTTAAGGTTGGCTTTGAGGCCATCTTTAAATCTCTTTTCCTGTCCACCAACATTCCATTTTCCATTCTTGAGTTCGGAGTAGAGCAACTGCTTTGGAAGACGGTGGTCGGGCATCCGGACAACGTGGCCGATCCAGCAGAGCTGATGGCGGAGACCCATCGCTTCAATACTGGTGGTCTTTGCTTTTTCCAGCACACTGATGTTTGTCTGCCTGTCTTCCCAAGAGATTTGCAGGATTTTCCGGAGTCAATGCTGATGGAATCGTTCCAGGAGTTGCATGTGACGTCGGTAGACAGTCCACGTCTCACAGGCGTATAGCAGGCTTGGGACGACGATTATTTTATAAGCAAGCACCTTTGTCTCCCTACGGATGTCCCGGTCCTCGAACACTCTCTGCCTCATTCGGAAAAATGCTGCACTCGCAGAGCTCAGGCGGTGTTGTATTACAGTGTCGATGTTGGCTTTGGTGGAGAGGTGGCTGCCAAGGTAGCGATAATGGTCAACATTTTCTTTTTAAAAAAATGTTCTTTATTGCAATTTTCTTAATATACAAATATTAAAATAAGATAGCATAAGATACATAAGAGAAAAAAAAGTTAATAGAAAAGTTGGAGAGGTATAAAGAAAGGGAAAAACCAGGGGGTTGGGGAGGGATAGGAGGGCTAAAGGAGCGTGTACGAAAGGAGAAATGTGAAATTAAAAGAAAAGATTCAAGAAAAGAGTTCTTTCTTCCTTCCATTTGACTTCCAGGATTCTTTGGGGATGGTCTCTTCCTTTTCTTTCGCTCCTTCCTCTCTCTTCGTCTTGTTTCCCATTTCTATTTCGACTATTATGTATGTTATATTTATCCTCTTCTATGTCCAGACCTTTCCGTCATTTTTCATGCTTGTTTTGAATATTCTTTATGTTCTATCCAGTCCGTACCTATCTCTATTGTTCCCTTATTCCTTTACAGTGTATAGCCTGTCAGTCTATTTCTTTGTGTTTTTGCTATTAGTTGTTTAAGTTTAAATATTCCTTAAATTTTGTCCAGTATGTTCCCGTCTCCACTATTCCTTTGCTCCTTTGAATTATATAGCTTAAACTGTCCATATTCCTGACGTCCATTATTTTCCTTTTCCAGTCCTCAATCTTTGGTATTTCCTTTTTGCTTCACAGCTTTGCAAAGCAAATCCTGACAGCTGTTGTAGAAAGAAATCGTAATTTATCCGTATTTTTGACCATCTTTATGTTTGTGATGCCCAATAAGAATATTTCCGGTTTCAGGGGATCTTAATTTTCAAAATTTTCTGTAGGGCGGCCTGGATTTCTTTCCAATAGCTTCTCGTTTTCTTACATTGCCACCACATGCTTCATTTGGGAAAATGCTGCACTCGCAGAGCTCAGGCAGTGTTGTATTTTGGTGTCAATGTTGACTTGGGTGGAGAGGTGGCTGCCAAGGTAGCGGAAGTGGTCAACATTTTCTAATGTTACACCATCAAGCTGTATCTCTGGCATTGGAAAGGGATTGCATGGCGACTGCTGGAACAGCACTTTGGTTTTCTCGATGTTCAATGACAGGCCGAGCTTCTCATATGCTTCTGCGAAGGTGTTTAGAGTGGCTTGTAGATCTTCTTCTGAATGCGCACAGACAACGTTGTCATCAGCATACTGGAGTTCTATAACAGATGTTGTTGTAACCTTGGTTTTGGCTTTCACTCTGTTGAGGTTAAATATAGCTTGCCATCTGTCCGATAGATGATTTCCACTCCGGTGGGAAGCTTCCCATCAACAAGAGGAAGTATCATAGCGATGAAGATGGAGAATAAAGTTGGGGGCAATAACACATCCCTGTTTGACACCTGATTCCACCTTAAATGGGTCACTTTGGGAGCCATTGCTGTCCAAGACTGTTGCCTTCATGTCATCATGGAGGAGCTGCAGGATATTCACAAATTTGTTAGGGCAACTTGGCTCAGGCTTAATTGGAAGAGCTTTGTACACTAATGAATTGAAGCTTGGCTTGCCGATCCTTAAAAACCAAAGGGGAGGAAAAAGGCTCATATCCAGAAAGCTAATATGAGCAGTATAATTTTAATGCTGCTAAATAATCCCTTTATGGCAGGTAACATAGTGCTATTAGAATTGAAAAATGGAATTAAAATTAACTGGATCTTTAGTGATGCAAGGGTGTTGGAATTAGAGTTGAAAAGGTCGTTAATTATATTTCTAGGACAGATAATTAAAACATCCCTTTCTGCAAAAAGGCATAGGGACCACTGCATAAGGACCAACATTCTGGAGTTTTCAGAGATGTCAGAATTGAAATTCACTGTATTTCACTGCTGAAAGCTCTGGGGTGGCATACGCTATCAGACAATCACATGATATGTCAAAACATAAGTAATGCAAGACTAAAAGGAGAGGAAAATTTTGCAGCTGGATGTTTCAATATCTAATCGGAATTTATTGTGCTGGTTGGACGCAGGGAGGAATATTAAAGAGGGCTGGGCATCCGCAAACAGGGCAGAGACTGCAATTCATTTGCTGTTTCATGTTCATTAGCTTTCCTTTGTTATTTGTGAGATACACATGCCAGAAAGAAAACAAAATGTGACATATCTCAAGCATCCTACAATGGAAATAACTTGCATTTTAAAAGACGAAGGCTGGCATTTACATGGCTAGGGTTACCCAGAATTGCAATGCATTTTACTCTTTGAAGAAGAAAGAAAAGAGGAGATGATGCAAAAGGAGACAAATAAAAAGAATGTGCTTGGTTGATGGGCCAAACTCAAAGACTGCTCATCCAGGAGAGAAGTGATCAGTGTCATTCTATTCTGATCCAAATGTTTAAACATTTTTATACATGACTTGGATGCCATGCTGGGACAAAGGAGAGATATAAATTAAATAAACACAGGACGGTATCATATTAGGAGGTGCAACTATTATGGCAGAGTACAGATTTAGGATTAGGAAATGAATTAGCAGATTGGAAAGCTGGGCCAAAATTAACAGAAGTGAATGTCAACACAGACAAATGTGAGATATTACATTTATTTCTTAAGATTGGCTGTGCATCTCGTGGTGCCAGAGCGCAGTCTGTTCAGTGCCTTCCAAGTCGCCCAGTCTTCTGTGTGCCCAGGGGGGAGTCTCTCATTTGGTATCAGCCATTGGGTTTGAGTCTGCCACTTTTGGACTCTTGCTTGCTGGAGTGTTCCAGTGAGTGTCTCTGTAAATCTTAGAAAACTATTTCTTCATTTAAGTTGTTGATGTGCTGGCTGATACCCAAACAAGGGATGGGCTGTAGATGTCACTGCCTTGGTTCTTTCACTATTGGGTGCTACTTCCCGGCGGATGTCAGGTGGTGCGATAGCAGCTAGACAGTGTAATTTCTCCAGTGGTGTAGGGCACAGACATCCTGTGATAATTCGGCATGTCAGGCCGTTCGTCTGTTTCCGCCATCTGCTTCTCTGGCCCTGGAACTCAACAAAGAAGCTCCTGTTTTGTAGCAGGTTTCCTATGAGGCAGGTATGACGGTAGTCCAATCTTAAGAAATGAGCCAATTTTAAGAAATGGGGCTACAAAGTGGAATCCACGACATGCGAGTGTGGAGAAGAGCAAACCACTGACCACCTGCTGCAATGCAACCTGGGCCCTGCCACATGCACAATGGAAGACCTTCTTGCGGCAACACCAGAAGCACTCCAAGTGGCCAGATACTGGTCAAAGGACATTTAATCAACTACCAATCTTGCAAATTCTGTGTTTTGTGTTTGTTTGCTCGTTTTTGTTAAAAATGTAATACAACTGTCTGGTTGCTGATGACACAATAAATATAAATATTACATTTATTTGGGGAGATGGAGAATGAAAAAAGAACATAAATTAAGTATTGGTGGCACTTGACTTGAAAGCAGTAAAATGTGACATGGGTCCATGTTTTTTAGTCAACCACTTAAACTTGAGTTTGCTTGTTGATGTTGGTAAATCATCAGCAATTATAAGATCTGTCAACCAAAAGGTTGCAAGATCAAAGCCCTGGGTTGGCGTGAGCTGCCAACTGTCAGCCTAGCTCATTGTTTACCTAAGCAATTTGAAAACAGCTTTAGCTCCGATTAGAGAAATGAGGTACCGCTAAATAGCGGAGGAGGTGTTTTCTGACGCCATAAAGAAAGAAGATCAGAAAATGCCGAGTGACCAAAAGGAAGGAGAAAGTACTGATGGCTCTTCGTCATAGAGGAAAGAGCAACAGCACCCCTTGGATTCGAGCCCAGCCTTCCTTGGCACCTCCTTCTGTTCTGTCTGTCTGTGTATTGTCTATACAAAGCGGAACTGAATGTTTGCTGTGTATGTGTACTGTGATCCGCACTGAGTTCCTTCGGGCTGAGAAGGGCGGAATATTATTGTTGTTATTATTATTGTGCTGGTATGGCTGTACCAGGAGCTCCAACTTTCTATTTTCTTTCTATTGAGTGTTTGCATGTATTCCAAGGTTCCATGCATTTTGCAATAAGGTGGTTTCTCTTGCTCTGCAATTATAGGGCCAATGACCCGTCAATCATCATTATGTTCTTTAGTTCTGCCCTTTTCCCCAGGGCTCTGGGAGGGAAAAGAAAGACTTCAGGCAGTCTTTCAGTTTGGAAGCCTAGTTACAGGACTTGAGCTTTTCCCACCTGTTGAGAAGCTTTGTTTCTCACAACATCCGGGGAAAACATCTGGGGAAAACCGCTAGGCCTGGGTAACAACGGAAAAATTTGTTTCTAAAATCGATTTGTATTTGGAGGGTTTTTTGTTTCGATATTTAAAATAATTACAAAATTTTCCTTTTAAAAAGTTCGATATTTACGAAATTTCGTAAATGGTAAAAAATCAACGAATCGATTTCCGAAACAATAACGAATCGATTCGTTAATGGCGGACGCGACCGCGAAATACGCTAAAAAACCTCCAAAACCTTCTGAAGCTTCCCTCTCCCTCTGTTGTTGACTGTTGGTGTGATATTATATTTTTTTTCACTAATTAAACCATAAAACTGGCCCAGACATGCGGAAATAATAACAAAACGACCTCAAAACAATAATGAAACGAATACAATATTGAAATACGAAGCATTTACAAAACGTTTTTGAAAATTCGTTTTTTTTAATAATTGCTCCAGAATGGTTCGTTATCGTTTTGTAATTGAAAAAATTAACGAATTATTAACGAATTACGAATTAACGAAACGAAACCGCCCAGCCCTAGAAACCGCCCTAAAGCTTCTAAGGAAAACAGTTTTACAGCACAACCCTTGTTGGGGTTAAAGATACAGGTCCACACCATTCGTGGAGGAAATCCAAAAGGACTCCAGCTGGAAAATCTACAAAGCCTTGGCTGGTAGGTCTACTCGGGACCCAAGAAGCAGTTTGGAGCCGGGAGTAGGGCCCACACCAGCAAAGTTTAGAAAACAGATTGTCTGGGAGGGGTCAAAAAGGGTTTTCCTTGTTAAAGAAAGAAATAGTTGCTGTTGCCCATTTTTGGTCCAAAGATATTTAGCCACTTGTGCTCCTGATTAGGAGCCTTCTAATCAAAGTGAAAGAAAAAAGTGCAAAAGCTGGGTTGCAGCTAAACATAAAAAAAACCCCCAAGATTATGGCAACAAGAATGATTGACAACTGGAAAATAGAGGGAGAAAATGTGGAGGCCGTGACAGACTTTGTATTTCTAGGTGCAACGATTACTGCAGACGCAGACTGTGGCCAGGAAATTAGGAGACGCTTACTTCTTGGGAGGAGAGCAATGTCCAATCTCGATAAAATAGTAAAGAGTAGAGACATCACCCTGGCAACAAAGATCCGCCTAGTCAAAGCCATGGTATTCCCTGTAGTAACCTACGGATGTGAGAGCTGGACCTTAGGGAAGGCTGAGCGAAGGAAGATAGATGCTTTTGAGCTGTGGTGCTGGAGGAAAGTGCTGAGAGTGCCTTGGACTGCGAGAAGATCCAACCAGTCCATCCCTCCAGGAAATAAAGCCCGGCTGCTCACTGGAGGGAAGGATACTAGAGACAAAGTTGAAGTACTTTGGCCACATCATGAGGAGACAGCAAAGCCTAGAGAAGACAATTATGCTGGGGAAAGTGGAAGGTAGAAGGAAGAGGGGCCGACCAAGGGCAAGATGGATGGATGGCATCCTTGAAGTGACTGGACTGACCTTGAAGGAGCTGGGGGTGGTGACGGCCGACAGGGAGCTCTGGCGTGGGCTGGTCCATGAGGTTACAAAGAGTCGGAGACGACTGAACAAATGAACAACAAGCTCCTATTTTTATCAGATTCATATTAATTTATGCAGTGATTTTGATACAAAATAAATAAAAACCTGGAACACTGTCTCTTGTATCCTATGGGTTTTGGTGCTGAACAATAAGATCCCATGGAAAGAAGTGGTTTTAAACTGGTGTGAGTCTCCTTTAATGTAAGGGTCATTGGGAGGGGCAAGGAATCTCTTAGGTTTTGGAGATTGTTGTTTCTCCTGATTTTTCTTTTAAAAGATAATTTCGACCTTGTGATGAATGTAAAAGATTAATGTATTGCTAGCTCTGAAGTTTCGACATGTGAGTGTGTTGGGGAGGCAGAACTGCAAACGGAACTGCTGATGATATAAGAGGGACAACTCTCAATTCATGATCATCCATGCTTTCCCCTCTCAATGTGATGAGGCAGTAAATAATAATAATAACAACAACAACAACATTGAGGGAAGTCAATAGTAGTAAACTGCTTCAAGTGCAAAAGATAAAGGGTGAATACCATAAAAACACAATCCAGAGCAGAAAAGAAAATTGGCGAAAGAAGGCTCTCCATGGACAGTTCCTGGGAAAAATTGAGAGCCAAATTGACAAAGAAAAACATGGCTGTGGCTCACAAATGGAACTTTGAAAAAGGAGACAAATAGGGCCTGATTCTGGCAGCCCAAGAACAAGCCATTAGAACAAATGCTATCAAAGCCAGAATTGAAAAGTTGACAACAGATCCCAAATGTAGATTCTGCAAGGAAGCAGATGAAACAATATATCCCTCCTTCAGCTGCTATAAGAAGATCGTGCAAACAGACTACAAGCAGGGGCATAACACTGTTGCTTAGATGATTCATTGGAACTTGTGCCACAAATACCATCTTCCTGCGACAAAGAACTGGTAGGACCATAAGCCAGAAAAAGTTACAGAAAATGAGCATGTCAAGCTACTCTGGGACTTCCGGATTCAGACTGACAGAGTTTTGGAGCACAATACTCCTGACCTTATGGTTGTGTTAAAAAACAAAGTATGGATTATTGATGTTGCCAACCCAGGTGACAGCAGCATTGAAGAGAAACAACTGGAAACGCTGACACAATATGAAGATTTAAAGATAGAACTCTGGCACAAGCCAGCCAAGGTGGTCCCAGTGGTGATCGACACACTGGGTGCAGTGCCTAAAGACCTTGGCCCGCACTTAAACACAATCCGCACTGACAAAATTACCATCTGCCAGCTGCGAAAGGCCACCTTACTGGGATCTGCACGCATTATTCACCGATACATCACACAGTCCTAGACACTTGGGAAGGGTCCGACGTGTGATCCAATACAACAGCCAGTGGAGTGTCTGCTGTGGACTCATCTTGTTGTGTTTTGAATAATAATAATAACAATAATAATAATAATAATCTTTATTTATACCCCACTACCATCTTCCCAGCAGGGACTCGGGGCAACTTATATGAGGCCAAGCCCAACAGCATATTACAATAAAATAAAAACCAAGCACAAACAACAACACAATAAAATACATAAAACATAAGAGTATAGTAAGCAATGTAAAAATACAATACAAAATCATTCACAATGACAATGAGCGGGCTACCTGTGCAAGATAAAATACTAAAAACTCAGGGTGAGATAAGAGCAGATTATTTGTGAGGGTATATGTGTGGCACAGTGGGTTAAAGCACTGAGCTGCTGAGCTTGTTGATCGAAAGGTCGCAGGTTCGATTCCGGGGAGCGGTGTGAGCTTCCGCTGTCAGCCCTAGCTTCTGCCAACCTAGCAGTTCGAAAACATGCAAATGTGAGTAGATCAATAGGTACCGCTCCGGCGGGAAGGTAACGGCGCTCCATGCAGTCATGCCGGCCACATGACCTTGGAGGTGTCTACGGACAACGCTGGCTCTTCAGCTTAGAAATGGAGATGAGCACCACACCCCAGAGTCAGACATGACTGGACTTAATGTCAGGGGACTACCTTTACCTATATGTGTTTCACTGTAATGTCTGCTAGCAATTCTGGGCAGCGTTGATGAGAATTGTCATCAAAAAGCAACTGGAAGACACCAAGTTGCAGAAGTGTGCCTTAGCTTAACTTTTGGCTCCTTGTACTTGTACCTGTGGCTCAGCTGCAATACTAGGACACATTGATAACCTATATGATTTCATTTTCTGAAAGGCACAGTGAAAATCTGACTCTGGATGGAGCATATTTTGAGATAAAACTCACCATGATCTCATCAAGGCTCCAATGAAACTTCTGCAGCATGTACTACACTGCCAAGGAAGTGGCATTTATTATCACGTTGCTTTGTTTTTTGGAGCTATAGAAAGTACACCCTGGGATGCACTGATTGTGAATTTCTGTAATCAATGCATTTTTAATTTTATCCAACATTCAGTGTTTGCATAAGTACTCTCTATACTCCTAAAATTACATAGGTACAGCTCAACTGGATGCCCAAATCACAAAATGCTACCCAGGATCCCAAATAGGTCGCAGAACCTAAAAGAAGGGTTATAGATTTGCCCTTCCTCCTCTGTGATATGGCATAAGACAAAGCAGACGGGTTTGGGGGGGGGGAGGGGAAGGGAATAGTTGGCATGCATTCAACTCCTCTGTGGTGAATTCTGGGGAAACATCTTAACCTGTCACAGCTAATGGGTTTTGCTATGGATGCCAAAGCATAACATGTTGGGAGCATTTGAAGAAACAAGCATTAAAAGTATCTAAAGTGTTGGCAGTCGAAAGCATTTCTTCTTAAAAGCCACCATTTTTTTCCCCCAGACGATGCTCTCTTTCTTGCCCAAAGCTCTGAAAACATTGGAGGGGATCACATCTAATGACCTCACTATCTCTGAGGATGCTTGCCATAGATGCAAGCGAAACGTCAGGAGAAAATGCCTCTAGAACATGGCCATATAGCCCGAAAAAAACCCCACAAAAACCTATTGATTCCAGCCATGAAAGCCTTCGACAATACATCTAATGAAATAGTTCATTCTAAGCAAGGCACCAGTTCTCCTTTCTGGCACCTCCAAATCAAGAGAGAAGGGAGGGCTTTTTTAAGGAAGCCCTGGGTTAGATGCCTCCAGATCGATCCCTCTTCCTTCCCTGGAAAGGTTTCTTAAAATGTCTTGGAAAACCGCTTCCTGTAGCAAGAGAGTTGTGTATACCCACAGCTCCTGTCTCCTCCAGAGTAGAAACAGCATTAACAAAGTATATGATCCAAAAATTATTTTGACCATTGCTAATGATTTTTAAGCCTGTTGTCTGAAACCCAGGTCTCCTCTAAAGACAGAGGGAAATGATCACAGAAAGGGAGATTTCTTAAACTCTTTCCTTAAACCCAGGTCTCCTTGAAAGAAAGAAGGGAAAGGATCACCAGAAGCAAGGTTTCTTAAACCCTTGCCCTAAAAATGACAAGAAGGGGAGCCTCATAAGTTCCCCATTGCCGCCAGTGAACCAAATCGAAAACGGACCTTTCAGTTGCCACAGTTGCCTGCCTCAGGGGAGCATGTTTGCTCCATCCATGTTCAACATCTAAACAAATGACCAGCCACGGCCAGAAGGGACAGAAAACTTCATCTATGCTGATGATCGTGCCATTACCGCTCAAGCAGGGAGCTTTGAGATGGTTGAACAGAAGCTCTCCGAAGCCCTAGGTGCTCTAACTGCCAATTACAGGGAAAACCAACTGATCCCCAATCCATCTAAAACACAGACATGTGCCTTTCACCTTAAGAACCGACAAGCATCCCGAGCTCTGAGGATTACCTGGGAAGGAACCCCACTGGAGCATTCCAGCGCACCCAAATACCTGGGAGTCACTCTGGACCGTTCTCTGACCTACAAGAAGCACTGCCTGAACATCAAACAAAAAGTGGGTGCTAGAAACAATATACGAAAGCTGACTGGCACAACCTGGGGATCACAACTAGATACAGTGAAGACATCTGCCCTTGCGCTATGCTACTCTGCTGCTGAGTACGCATGCCCAGTGTGGAACACATCTCACCACACTTAAAACAGTGGATGTGGCTCTTAATGAGACATGCCGCATTATCACGGGGTGTCTGCACCCTACACCACTGGAGAAATTACACTGCTTAGCCGGTATTGCACCACCTGACATCCGCTGGGAAGTTGCAGCCAATAGTGAACGGACCAAGGCAGAGACATCTCCAGCTCATCCCTTGTTTGGGTATCAGCCAGCACGTCAACGACTTAAATCAAGAAATAGTTTTCTTAGATCTACAGAGACACTCGCTGGAACACCTCAGCAAGCGAGAGTTCAAAAGTGGCAAGCTCAAACCCAGCACCTCAATCCGTGGGTGATACCAGATGAGAGACTCCCCCCTGGGCACACAGAAGACTGGGCGACTTGGAAGGCGCTGAACAGACTGCGCTCTGGCACCACGAGATGCAGAGCCAATCTTAAGAAATGGGGCTACAAAGTGGAATCCACGACATGCGAGTGTGGAGAAGAGCAAACCACTGACCACCTGCTGCAATGCAACCTGAGCCCTGCCACATGCACAATGGAGGACCTTCTTGCGGCAACACCAGAAGCACTCCAAGTTGCCAGATATCTGTCAAGTAGGACATTTAGGTACCACGTATGTGGGGAGGCAAATTTAACTAATTTAAGAGGCCATAAAAATCTCCAGCAAGCATGCAAAGAATGAGGAAGTACTTCATAAGTGTCACAAATGGTTGGTGAAAGGAGAGCTCCCCTGGTGGCCAAAATAGCCTCAAGAAAAGCTGGAATTGCCTCTGTGCCTGTCTATATGTTGTGTGTCTATGACATTGAATGTTTGCCATGTATATGTACATGGCAAACATTCTCACCCTGAGTCCCCTGCAGGGTGAGAAGGGTGGAATATAAATACTGTAAATAAATAAATGCACTTCCCTTGTTCATGAAATGTCTTGGTTCTGTTCTATCCTCTGCTTGCCTGGGCTAAGGGCTTGATGGCTGTCCTTCCAGCTGCTCTGATCTCCTTATCCTGGATCAACTTCAGGTCAATCATGGCACTGTCCCTCTTGAGACAGCCAGGAGACCTGGACCATGACAGGTATGATGCTGTAAACCAGTGGTGTCCAACCCGTAGTCCTTCAGGTGTTTTGGACTTCAGCTCACATAATCCTTGCCATTGGACAAGCTGGCCAGGGTGTCTGTGAGTTAAAGTCTCAAACATCTAGAGGACAAAAAGTTGGACACCACTGAAACTCACCTTAAAATATTTGCAGAAATCTGGGGTGATGGTGAGTGGGTTCCTGAAGGACTGAAAAATCTAATCTGCCCCCTCATTTTCTGCTATACATATCTATCAGGCACTAGCTGTCCCCTGCCACGCGTTGCTGTGGCCCAGTCTGTTGATCTGAAAAATAAAGGGAATGAGAAAGTGTTGGTTTCTAATATATGTAATGTCTTGATGCTTGTGGGTAAACAGTATTTCTTGCTGTTTCTTTGTCAGTGCTGGTGTGGAGATTGTCTGGTTTGCCTACTCTGGAACATGGAATGTATTATTGTCCTTCTTCAAGGCTCCCTTTCAAATCTAGGATACTATATCTCTCTGTGTGTGAATCATATATCTCTATCTATCTATCTATCTATCTATTTATCTATCTATCTATATCTATGGCTGGATGGCTCTTTGTCAGGAGGACTTTGATTACGTTTTCTTGCCCTGACGAAGGGAGTTGGATTGGATGGCCTTAAGTATTTTCTGTTGGTCATGGGGGTTCTGTGTGGGAAGTTTGCCCCAATTCTGTCGTTCGTGGGGTTCACAATGCCCTTTGATTGTAGGTGAACTATAAATCCCAGTGACTACAACTCCCAAATGTCAAGGTCTATTTCCCCCAAACTCCATCTGTGTTCATATTTGGGCATATGGAGTGCTTATGCCAAGTTTGGTCGAGTTCCATCATTGTTTGAGTCCACAGTGCTCTCTGGATGTAGGTGAACTACAACTCCCAAACTCAAGGTCAATGCCCACCAAACCCTTCCAGTATTTTCTGTTGGTCATGGGAGTTCTGTGTGCCAGGTTTGGTTCAATTCCATCGTTGATGGAGTTCTAAATGCTCTTTGATTATAGGTGAAATATAAATCCCTGCAACTACAACTCCCAAATGACAAAATCATAATTTTTTGAGAGATGGTCACTCCTTGTGTTGTGAGACATTTAGTTGCCAAATTTGGTGTGATTTCGTTCATTGGTTCTTTTGTTTTTAAGGAACTCATTATGCACATAGCATTTATATATATATATATATATATATATATATATATATATATATATATATATATATATATATTTTGTTGCTGTTGTTGTTGTTGTTGATATGGAGCTAACTTTTTATAGGACTTTACCTATATCTATTCTGCATTCTTCCTCAGCTGTATTAAGCTCAAAACTCTAAAACAAGTACCTAAAGACTCAGCTGGAGATTTTTCAGAGAGGTATTGGAAAGAGACATTAGGTAAGAATGCTGATATTGCTAAGTAATGGTAGTTATTTCTGTATTAATCCCAGAGCTTTATCTAAGCTTTTCTGAATTAGATTTTTACTAGTCAAAATTAATAAATGCCAATTAGATTTATTTTTTGTAGATGTCAATAAATGTCATTTCCTCACATACATTTAAGCCAAAGGAATAATAGCATGTATTGATAACGTGTGCAATGGATTTAGAGGTAGTCTAATTAATGAATGGCATGGTAAGCATATATTTATAGGCGGGGTTAAAAAAAGTATATGAACATTCCCAAAGCTAACAAGATCTACTTGTCCTTTTCACAATATTCAGTGTAAGTATAATAATTAAAATGTTTCAGAAGATGGGGAGAATAATACCCCACTGCCACTTTGCTCTTTGGCATTAATTGTATTTCACTGCACATCTCAAAAAAGGAAGGAAAAATTGTTGCTTTGCCTGTGTGACAGTACTTTAGTTGTTTTCCATAGTTTCAAACAGGTATCTTTTCTATTATAGATGCCTGAAATTGAATCTCAGACTATTTGCATCCAACACATGTTATTGGCCACTAATCTAGGGCTCCTCCAATCATCATAGCCAAGCATGGATAACTTTTTTTTTGGTTGTATCAGGAATGACTTGAGAAACTGCAAGTCGCTTCTGGTGTGAGAGAACTGGCCGTCTGCAAGGACGTTGCCCAGGGGACGCGCGGATGTTTTGATGTTTTGACCATCCTTGTGGGAGGCTTCTCTCATGTCCCCGCGTGGGGAGCTGGAGCTGACAGAGGGAGCTCATCCGCGCTCCCCCCGGATTCGAACCTGCGACCTGTCAGTCTAACCCACTACGCCACTGGGGGCTCCAGCATGGATAACTAACCCTAGGCCTTCCCCTGTCACCACGAACTAACACATTAAAAGGCATGGCTGTGTAAAACAGGTAGTCAGGGGCGACTCAACCCATTACGCAAAGAAAGCATTACGCGTATAGTTGATTTTGCCCAAGGGCGCTCTTGAGGTGCTCTTGGGGGAAAATAGACATTGACATATGCGAGTTGTAGTTACTGGGATGTATAGTTCACCTACAATCAAAGAGCATTTTGAACTCCACCAATGATGGAATTGAACCAAATATGGCACACAGAACTCCCACAACGAACAGAAAATATATATCAGCGATTGGTTGGGGGGGGGGGGGGGATACTGCTTGCTTACCATTGAAAATTACCCAGGGCCGCTTCTGCAGGTAGTATACACCTCTCTTGATATTGGGACATGGGCTTTCACATAAAGTCCCCCATGAAGGCCACCAGGACAGCCAATGAAATGCAAAGACTTCAAGAAACTCCCTTCAAAGGCGATCCAGCGCATTCAAAAATATGCTGCATTCAGGCTGGGTGGATTTCCCTTTTGTCTCCAGTCATCAGAAGCAAGTGACATCTTGAATGCCTCAAGAAGATTAAATAGCAAAGCTCATTCGGAAACTCAGAAGAAGGGGGGGGGGGACTGATAACTGTTAAATGATAAGTGTTAAACTGATAACTGATGGATAACTGATGATGTATAACTTTTTTTTGTCATGTCAGGAGATACTTGAGAAACTACAAGTCGCTTCTTGTGTGAGAGAATTGGCTGTCTGCAAGGATGTTGCCCAGGGGACGCCCGGATGATTTGATGTTATCATCTTTGTGGGAGGCTTCTCTCATGTCCCCGTATGGATGTATAACTGGGATATACTCAACTGCAAAGTATGACATCTGCTTTAGAGGAATGCAAGAATTGTTCCTGACATTTTTTCAAAAACTAGCAATTCAAAACATAATAGGAAGCTACACATCAAATAATAATAATAATAATAATAATAATAATAATAATAATAATAATAATAATAATAATAATAATAATAATACAGACGGACTACAAACAAAGGCACAGCTCTGTGGCCCAGATGATTCACTGGACCTTATGTTACAAGTACCACCTGCCAGCAGTAAAGAATTGGTGGGATCATAAACCCACAAAGGTCATGGAAAATGAACATGCAAAAATACTGTGGGATTTTCGAATCCAGACTGACAAAGTTTTGGAACACAATACGCCAGACATCACGATTGTGGAAAAGAAAAAAGTCTGAATTATTGATGTTGCCATACCAGGTGACAGTCACACTGAGGAAAACCAACAGGAAAAACTCAGCCTCAAAAATCAAACTGCAAAGGCTCTGGCATAAACCAGTCCAGGTGGTCCCAGTGGTCATTGGCACACTGGGTGCCATGCCAAAAGATCTCAGCCGGCATTTGGAAACAATAATCATCAACAAAATCACGTTCTGTCAACTGCAAAAGGCCACCTGACTTGGATCTGCGCGCATCATTCAAAAATACATCACACAGTCCTAGACGCTTGGGAAGTGTTCAACTTGTGATTTTCTGATACGAAATGCTGCATATAGATCTCGTTTGCTGTGACATACTGTGCTTTTGTGTCAATAATAGTAATAATAATAATAATAATAATAATAATAATAATGCCATCAAAGCCAGAATTGAAAAAGTTGACTACAAATTCCAAGTGTAGACTCTGCAAGGAAGCAGACGAAAGGATGGATCACATACTCAGCTGCTGCAAGAAGATCATGCAGATGGACTTTAAGCAGAGACATAATACTATTGCTCAGATGATCCATTGAAACTTGTGCCACAAATATAATCTTCCTGTGACAAAAAGCTGGTGGGATTACAGGCCTGAAAAAGTTGTGGAAAATGAACATGTCAAACAACTCTGGGACTTCCGAATTCAGACTGACAGAGTTTTGGAGCACAATACTCCTGACCTCATGATCATGGGTAAAAACAAAGTATGGATCGTTGATGTTGCTATCCCAGACGACAGCAGAATCAATGAGAAAAGCTTAGATGATACGAGAATTTAGAGATCAAACTGCAAAAACTCTGGCACAAGCCAATCAAGATGGTCCCAGTGGTAACCCATGGGTGCAGTGCCTAAAGACCTTAGCCAGCACTTAAAAACAATAGGCACGGAGTGTGGTGGAGGCTCCTTCTTTGGAAGCTTTTAAACAGAGGCTGGATGGCCATCTGTCAGGGATGATTGGAATGCAATATTCCTGCTTCTTGGCAAGGGGTTGGACTGGATGGCCCATGAGATCTTTTCCAACTCTTTGATTCTATGATTCTATGATTCTATAAGGTCATGTGGCCAGCATGACTGCATGGAGTGCCGTTACCTTCCCACCTGAGCGGTACCTATTGATCGACTCACATTTGCATGTTTTTGAACTGCTAGGTTGGCAGGAGCTAGGGCTGACAGCGGAAGCTCATGCCGCTCCCCGGAATCGAACCTGGGACCTTTCAAGCAGCTCAGTGCTTTAACCCACTGCGCCACCGGGGGCTCATAAGATGGGGAAAACTGCATTATATTGTCAGTGTAGACTCATATAATGCAGTTACATAAAAATCTCCAGGAAGTATGCAAAGAATGAGGAAGTACTTCATCAGTGACACAAATGGACAGTGAAGCGACAGCTCCCCTGGTGGCCAGAAGCTGGAATGTTAAATAGCCTCTGAGTGTCTCTATATATATGTTTCTGGGCACCACCATTCAAGAGAGATATTGACAAGCTGGAATGTGTCCAGAGGAGGGCGACTAAAATGATCAAGGGTCTGGAGAACAAGCCCTATGAGGAGCAGCTTAATGAGCTGGGCATGTTTAGCCTGAAGAAGAGAAGGCTGAGAGGAGATATGATAGCCATGTATAAATATGTGAGAGGAAGCAGGAGGAGGGAGCAAGCTTGTTTTCTGCTTCCCTGGAGACTAGGACACGAAACAATGGCTTTAAACTACAAGAGAGGAGATTCCATCTGAACATGAGGAAGAACTTCCTGACTGTGAGAGCCGTTCAGCAGTGGAACTCTCTGCCCCGGAGTGTGGTGGAGGCTCCTTCTTTGGAAGCTTTTAAACAGAGGTTGGATGGCCATTTGTCAGGGGTGATTTGAATGCAATATTCCTGCTTCTTGGCAGGGGGTTGGACTGGATGGCCCATGAGGTCTCTTCCAACTCTTTGATTCTATGATTCTATGATGCTAAAGACTTTGTGAAACTACTACTCCAGTGATTCAATAGCATTGAACATGGCACAAAGTGGTGACAAACTGCATTAATTCCACATTGTAGATGTACCTTAAGAGGAAACAAATCAGAAGGAATCAAGTTGGTTAAGTTTGATTATTTTGTTTCAGATAATTCTCTCTTTAAAAAAAAAAGCTATCTTTGGGGTGATAGGACCATTTTTTTCCTCTACCCCAACTATTAATATGGACGGTCTGGTCTTTTTATTTTGTTTTTAATTCAAAAGATAGTTGATTCATGATTATGAATGGGAATCGTACCAAAAAGTGATGGAGATGGGACTCACAGTCAGAATAAAGCTGTTTATTGTTAGGAGCCTATGTAAATGTGGTTCACGGTCTCCTTGACGACCTCACAATACACTCGGAAAAGTTGTGCATTTTCACATGGGACTACATTTATATGCAGACGGAAAATAATAACAATGCAATCTGTAGCGAAAGGCAAGTTGCAAGCGTAACAGTCCCCTACCTCCTTTGCCCGTATCAGCCGGAGCAAGACTTACTAACATTTCCCAGTGGACTTAAATCCATAAATGTAATATTAGTCATTGAAGGGCCAGAAACCATATTGACTCATTTTTAAATGACTTAAATTCACAATACACTTTTGAATTCTGGAAGCCGAAGGAGCTTGCTTGCTGCTTATTAAACTCGCCGCTTAAGTTGCTGCTTCAAGAGACATGCTTGGCGGCATCATTTGTTTCTGAGTTTGTGCCGCTTTAGTCTCTGGTTTTGAGTGAAGGGTATGGGGAAATGTCTGCCTTTTTTGATTCAGAAAGGAAAAGCATTGAATCAGAGAAAGAATAAATTGCTAGCATTTTCTAGGACAAGAGATCTTGCAATGGCTCCCCATTACTCACTGGAGGTGGCACGCACACCTTCCAACTATCCCAACTTGGTCCCTCTGCTGCTCTTACAATACTACAGTCCAAAGCATAGAATCATAGAATCAAAGAGTTGGAAGAGACCTCATGGGCCATCCAGTCCAACCCCCTGCCAAGAAGCAGGAATATTGCATTCAAATCACCCCTGACAGATGGCCATCCAGCCTCTGTTTAAAAGCTTCCAAAGAAGGAGCCTCCACCACACTGCGGGGCAGAGAGTTCCACTGCTGAACGGCTCTCACAGTCAGGAAGTTCTTCCTCATGTGTTTTATGAATGTCAATAGCTGTTCTAATGGTTTTATCAGTTTAGCTATGTATTTTAATACACGTACGTTTAACTGTATTTTGGAATTTATATTTTGTAGGCGGTGACCAGGGGAGCATTTGCACAGTTAAAACTTGTGTGCCAGCTGCGCCCATACCTTGGGAAGTCTGACCTGGCCACGGTAGTCTACGCTCTGGTTACATCCCGTATAGACTACTGCAGTGCTGTCTACATGGGGTTGCCTTTGAAGACTGTTCAGAAGCTTCAACTGGTCCAACGGATGGCAGCCAGATTACTAATGGGAGTAGCGTTCAGGGAGCATACGACTCCTCTGCTGCGCCAGTTCCACCAGCTGCCAGTTTGCTACCTTTATATACCTTTATATATAGTCTATAAAGCCCTAAACGGTTCTGGCCCAACTTACCTGTCTGAACGCATCTCCTCTTATGAACCATTTAGTCCCGTTTAGACTACTGCAACGCTCTCTATGTGGGGTTGCCTCTGAAGACTGCCCAGAAGCTGCAGCAAGTATAACGTGCGGCAGCCAGATTACTAACGGGTGCTGGGTACAGGGAGCACACCACTCCGCTGTTACACCAGCTCCACTGGCTGCCAATTAGCTTCCGAGCACAATTCAAAGTGCTGGTGTTAACCTATAAAGCCCTAAACGACTCCGGCCCGGTTTACCTCTCCGAACGTATTCTCCTCTACGAACCATCAAGATTACTAAGATCGTCTGGAGGGGCCCTGCTCTTGGTCCTACCGGCCTCACAAGCGCGGCTGGTGGGGACGAGGGACAGGGCCTTCTCGGTGGTGGCCCCGTGACTCTGAAACTCTCTCCCGCCAGAGGTTAGAACCGCCCCAACAATCCTGACATTCAGGATTGTGGTGAAGGCGTGGTTATGGAGACAGGCTTTTGAAGAATGAGACAATGATCTGGATGGAAGACGGTGTCTATTCGATTTTAGTATGATGACTAACCGCTGTAGTTTTAAATATATGTGCTTTTTAATGTTTCATTGTAATGTGTATTTTGATATTTTTACCGATTGTATGTGTTTTTATGGTTGGAAACCGGGCTGAGTCCCTCTTATGAGGTAAGAAGCTCGGTATATAAAACTCTGAAATAATAATAATAATAATAATAATAATAATAATAATAATAATAATATGGGGAGGCCCTGCTCTCGACCCCGTCTGCGTCACAAATAAGTTTGGCGGGGATGAGAGACAGGGCCTACTCAGTGGTGGCCCCTCAGCTATGGAACGCCCTTCCTAGGGACATTAGATCAGCCCCCTCCCTTTTGACTTTCCGAAAAAAAAGTCAAAACTTGGCTATTCGAGCAGGTGCTTGAAAAGGCAGTGTAAATAGACATAGGATTATGGAACAATTGGACTATGAGATTGGATTATGTTTTTATCTAGGAGACGAAATGATTGTTTTTACTACTGTCATGGTTTCAATTGATGTGTTAATGCTTTTTAATGTTTTAATGTTGTAATGATGTTGTTGGCATTAAATTGTTGCCTTGTGAACCACCTCGAGTCGCCTGCGGGCTGAGAGGGGTGGTATACAAATGTAGCAAATAAATAAATAAATAAATAATGTGTACGTTGTATTGTTTTTAGTATTAGAGTCATAAATCATAGAATCATAGAGTTGGAAGAGACCTCATGGGCCATCCAGTCCAATCCCCTGCCAAGAAACAGGAATATTGCATTCAAACCATCCCGACAGATGGCCATCTAGCCTCTGTTTAAAAGCTTCACCACACTCCCTCCCGGGTAGAGAGTTCCACTGCTGAATGGCTCTCACAGTCAGGAAGTTCTTCCTAATGTTCAGATGGAATCTCCTTTCTTGTAGTTTGAAGCCATTGTTCCCCGTTCTCCAGGGCAGCAGAAAAGAATTTTCTGATTTATTCGTGTGAATTCTGTCCCCATCTTCCAGTATTAACATCAAGTTAGAATGGAATTTTAAAGATTTTGGGTTTCAGACAAAGACAATAGTCATCACCTACTTAACTTCAATCAAAATAAGCTGGGAACAAAGGTGAAAATTGGAAGAATAGAGAGAAAAATGGGACATTTAAAAAGCAGCTTTTTTTTTATTTCTCGTGTCAGGGCAGCCAGTCAATTATATTACATTTCTAACCGAACAAAGCAAACAAACAGAGAAAATACAAAATGTGTGAGTTTGGTAGTTGATTAAATGTACTTTGCCCAGTATCTGGCCACTTGGAGTGCTTCTGGTGTTGCTGCAAGGAGGTCCTCCATTGTGCATGTGGCAGTGCTCAGGTTGCATTACAGCAGGTGGTCAGTGGTTTGCTCTTCTCCACACTCGCATGTCGTGGATTCCTCTTTGTAGCCCCATTTCTGAAGGTTGGCTCTGCATCTCATGGTGCCAGAGCGCAGTCTGTTCAGCGCTTTCCAAGTCGCCCAGTCTTCTGTGTGCCCAGGGGGGAGTCTCTCATTTGGTATCAGCCATTGGTTGAGGTTTTGGGTTTGAGCCTGCCACTTTTGGACTCTCGCTTGCTGAGGCGTTCCAGCGAGTGTCTCTGTAGATCTTAGAAAACTATGTCTGGATTTAAGTCATTGACGTGCTGGCTGATACCCAAACAAGGGATGAGCTGGAGATGTCTCTGCCTTGGTCCTTTCACTATTGGCTGCCACTTCCCGGCGGATGTCAGGTGGTGCGATACCGGCTAGACAGTGTAATTTCTCTAGTGGTGTAGGGCGCAGACACCCCATGATAATGCGGCATGTCTAATTCAGAGCCACATCCACTGTTTTAGTGTGGTGAGATGAGAGAAAAAGCAGCTGAAAAAGTGGGATGATAATGAAGTTATTTTGACTGTCCCTTCCAATTCCGGACAGTTGAAAGGTGTGGAAGCCAATATTAACAAGTGTTCTTCAGATCCCCAATAATCTCACAAAAACAGTTCAAAATAAGGTGGAAAGTGGAGAGGAAAGAGCTGTTGGATCTTGTCTATGGAAACCATTTCAAAGTCATAGTCGGCTTTCTATACTACTATCATTTGTTCAACTTGACATTTCTCTTTTGTTTTGTTTTTGGTGAGATTTTTTTGTTGTTTTATTTTGTGTAATATATTGTAATTTATCACACAAGTGATTTATTACAACCTTAGAGCATAAGGGGGCAAACGTTAGTTAAAAATAAACACAACAGCTACAGTAATTCCTGAGGGTGTAAAAAATGTTCTCCAATTTATTTTCTCTGCTGTATATAATGCACATCACATAATTGCTGAAAAAGGAAGCTGTGTGCCTTTATAATGTGCTTGACACCAAATGCCATGTTCACAGGGTAAATTCACATGTTGGGATTCAGAAATGCACCAAAGGAATGACAACAAACATAATTTGTTTGGAGTGACGTAGAAAATTTGAACTGTTATCAGAGTACCAAATTCCAGTTGCATTGCAGAACCCAAGAAACGGAACTTTGCAACTCGTACTTATGAATGAGCATCTATGAGTTCCTTTTCTCCCTTTCTGGGTACCACAGTTCAAGACAGATGTTAACAAGCTGAAATGTGTGCATAAGAAAGTGTCCAAAATGGTCAAAGGCCTGGAAATGCAGTTTTAATGGGGAAAGACCAAAGTAATGGGGTGGGTATGTCAACCTTGGAGAAGCAAAGAATCAGGCCCAATCTACACTGCCATATAGTAGTTTGAAACTGCATTATAAGGTTAGTGCAGACTCATATAATGCAATTTAACAAAACAGTCAATTTGAGAAACCATACAGATGTTCTTTCTTTCCTTTTTCCTTCAGTTACCGAGTTAACTTTTCCCCAACGGTAGAAAAATCCTGGGATCTTTTACCCTAACCCTGAGCTGTTATCTTTCAGAAAGAGCAGGTCTTCCCCTATCTAAGCTCAAGATTCGTTTTGGAGATGAAGTAATGGAGCCTTTCTCAATGACAGAGAAATCTGGAGATATTCCTTGCCCCAACACTGAGCTACTCTCCTTTAGAAAGAGCAGGTCTTTCTCTATCTGAGCTCAGCGCCAGTTTCTAAGGCGAGAGGGTGACTTTAACCTTAACCTCAACCCTCAATCTCAATCGTACTCACAATGCAAACACTTAGAAACAAATGCGGTCATCGCTAATAGCCAACATGGATTTATCAAAAACAAGTCATGCCAGACTAATCTGATCTCTTTTTTCAATAGAGTTACAAGCTGGATAGATGCAAGGAATGCCGTGGATGTGGCGTACCGGGATTTCAGTGATGAAGGGCTAGAAGGCAGGATCATCAAG
Source organism: Anolis sagrei ordinatus (assembly GCF_025583915.1). Lineage (NCBI taxonomy): Eukaryota > Metazoa > Chordata > Lepidosauria > Squamata > Anolidae > Anolis > Anolis sagrei. The sequence goes on along the minus strand of NW_026847993.1, from coordinate 11,688,002 downwards.
TTTGCAGATGACACCAAATTGGGAGGCATAGCCAATACTCCAGAGGACAGGAGCAGGATTCAAAATGATCTTGACAGATTAGAGAGATGATTGGCCAAAACTAACAAAATGAAGTTGAACAGTGACAAATGCAAGATACTCCACTTTGGCAGGAAAAACGAAATGCAAAGATATAAAATGGGGGACAATGCCTGGCTCGAGAGCAGTATGTGTGAAAAAGATCTTGGAGTCCTCGTGGACAACAAGTTAAACATGAGCCAACAATGTGATGTGGTGGCAAAAAAGCCAATGGTATTTTGGCCTGCATCAATAGGAGCATAGTGTCTAGATCTAGGGAAGTAATGCTACCCCTCTATTCTGCTTTGGTAAGATCACACCTGGAATATAGTGTCCAATTCTGGGCACCACAATTCCAGAGAGATATTGACAAGCTGGAATGTGTCCAGAGGAGGGCGACTAAAATGATCACGGGTCTGGAGAACAAGCCCTATGAGGAGCGGCTTAAGGAGCTGGGCATGTTTAGCCTGAAGAAGAGAAGGCTGAGAGGAGATATGATAGCCATGTATAAATATGTGAGAGGAAGCCACAGGGAGGAGGGAGCAAGCTTGTTTTCTGCTTCCTTGGAGACTAGGATGCGGAACAATGGCTTCAAACTACAAGAGAGGAGATTCCATCTGAACACGAGGAAGAACTTCCTGACTGTGAGAGCTGTTCAGCAGTGGAACTCTCTGCCCCGGAGTGTGGTGGGAGGCTCCTTCTTTGGAAGCTTTTAAACAGAGGCTGGATGGCCATCTGTCAGGGGTGATTTGAATGCAATATTCCTGCTTCTTGGCAGGGGGTTGGACTGGATGGCCCATGAGGTCTCTTCCAACTCTTTGATTCTATGATTCTATGGCTTGTCCGAGCTGCCTAGCTTGGTCACCAGCACATCTGAGGCTTTTTCTATACTAAAGAAAGCAGGAGAGCCTTTCCAAAATGGAGATCTCATCCCCAGGAAAAAGGGCAGTCTCTAAACCAAAAGGATACTTTTTAAACCAATAGCTGCAAAAGGCTTGCAGGCTGGCTTCCGGCCTCTGTTAATGTTTAACTTTCAGGGTGCTGCTGAGACTGCAGCAACCCTGGGGAAAAAGCAAAGGGGTGCTATTTCAAGCAACTAAAGGGCAAAGCAAACCAAGCTCCTGGAAGACGGAACAAGGAAGAAGTGAAAAGAGGCTCCAAAAGATGCTTGTGTCTCTGCTAAGCCATAAAATGAGTGTAACTTTTTCAACGAAGATGGATTTCCATTTCTGGCACTGGATCATTTTCTTTTCAGCCCAATGAAGATGCAAAACTGAAATATCAAATGCACACCATCTTGCGGCAAATCCGGAGATCTCAATAAAAAACATAGAAGGCTGTCACACCGAGAGAGATGTAGGAAATTACTTCTCAAAAAAGAAACCGTCCAAAGTCACACAATTGCCCTTATGGGGTTTAAATGATTTCGTTGCGAGTGTGTGTGTATGTGTAGGCACCCAAGTTTCCTTGAGGCTACAGCAGGTCTCCTTTACACCAGCAATGATGCCTCCTCTCCATTTGCATTTAAAAGACAGTAAATTGCAGGGTTCATAAACATTTTCATAGTGATTTATTGAAGACTAGAATGTCACTCCTGCTCTTCACACTTAAGCAGTCCTGAGACTGCGGCACAGGGCTGTTGGCAACGCTCTTGCTTGGCCCATAAATACATACGAACAAGCTCTTTTGAAAGGTATTTGCGTGCGTGCCTGGGAGGGAAGATGGTGAGTGTGTGTGTGTGTTTTTGAGATGATCGAAAGACAGAGAGCGCACTGTTTAAACAACATTTGTGGCACAATTTTTCATCTTTCCACTTATTACATGACCCATTTTTATTCCGCCTCCAAGTAATAACTGGGTTTCCATAATTTACAAAGCACTTGGGTTTGCAAATTAGAAATGTTCAAAGGCAAGTTTCCCATTATGTCGCTGAATAAATGATTCTTTATTTCCACGCTCACACACACACACACACATCACAAGCTGTGGGGGTTGGCAACTTCAAACCCCAGAACCGTTGTTATGGACTTTGTGCCATCCTGAATCTTAAACCGCTCTGACCTCTCTTCTTCCAGATCTCCAAGCTGGCCGTTGTACTATTTTTGAGGTCACCATCTCTGGAAAGACAAAAGAGAGAGGATGGGCTTGGAGTTCTCTCTCCTTGTCCTCCTTCACAGGCGGCAAAGTCACCAAAGAAGGTAAACACTGCCAAGAAGCGTTGTTTATAAGGGCACGGTGATCTTTCCCTGGATCCCAGTGGATTTTTACCGCAGCAACTGAATGAAGTGCATTGAACAAACAGCATAGGGAAAAAAATCACACACAGACACACACACCACCCGGCACCTCTTCATTTGCCCTTCCAGTGACCAGGAGGGAGTATTCCTTTCCAGTTTTTCGCATTACAATAATGGCTTCACAGCTCTTGAAAAGAGCGCTAGTGCAACAGCAAATGGGGCATGACATACCAAGGGCCAGGGCTTTTGTTGCGACAGCTCCACTCCAAAGAAAGTCCTTCCCTGCCTTCTTTTCCTTGCCATTAACTGTGATGAAATGAGGTTTTTTCTCTCTCTCCCCCTTTTTGATTCCACCCCCTGCTGTCTATTACAGGCTGACCTGTTTGCACTTATGCACAGATTATTTCGCAGAGACATTGTCGCACACACAGAGACGCATACAGCCCTCTTTTCCCGGGGTCTGAGAGTTCGAGCCTACAAGGTTATCTGTTCACAAAGCAACGGCTCTTTATGTACATTCCTCCCCTATATTTTCCAGGAGGGAAAAAAAATGATCTATCTCGCATCTATATAAATAAAAATGTAATGTTCGTTTGTGGTATTAACTTAACTCAAAAACCACTGGACGAATTGACATCAAATTTGGACACTATACCCCTAACGGACCAGCAAGTGACCATCACTCATAAAACCCCTCCAAAAATAACGGAAAGGACTTAAAAACCCCAAAAAGCTAAATGATGAAAAGCTAAATGACAATACAGAAAAAAAGGGAAGGAAGAGAGAGGGAAGGAAGGGGAGAAAGAAAGAAAGAAAGAAAGAAAGAAAGAAAGAAAGAAAGAAAGAAAGAAAGAAAGAAAGAAAGAAAGTAGAGAAAGGGAGGGAAGGAAAGAAGGAAAGAGAGAAAGAAGGATGGAAGCAAAAAGCGAAGGAAGGAAGAAAAGAGGTAGAGAAAGAAAGGACTTAAAAACCCAAAAAAGCCAAATGATGAAAAGCTAAATGACAATACAGGAAAAAGGGAAGGAAGAGAGAGGGAAGGAAAGGGAGAAAGAAAGAAAGAAAGAAAAAAAGAAAGAAGAGAAAGGGAGGGAAGGAAAGAGAGAAAGAAGGATGGAAGCAAAAAGCGAAGGAAGGAAGAAAAGAGGTAGAGAAAGAAAAGACTTAAAAACCCCAAAAAGCTAAATGATGAAAAGCTAAATGACAATACAGAAAAAAGGGAAGGAAGAGAGAGGGAAGGAAAGGGAGAAAGAAAGAAAGAAAGAAAGAAAGAAAGAAAGAAAGAAAGAAAGAAAGAAAGAAAGAAGAGAAAGGGAGGGAAGGAAAGAGAGAAAGAAGGATGGAAGCAAAAAGCGAAGGAAGGAAGAAAAGAGGTAGAAAAAGAAGAAAGAAAAGAAAACGGAAGGAAGGAAAGAGGTAGAGAAGGAAGGAAGGAGAGAAGGAAAGAAGAAAAGGGAAGGAAGGAAGAAAAGAGTGAGTGAAGGAAGGAAGGAAAGCAGGAGAGAAAGAGGGAGGGAAGGTTGGCCACAACGGTCACATCAAAGAAAAAATACAAAGACTTTACCAGTGGCTGGATCTGCAAGATTACAGTATATTCTGGCGTATAAGACTACTTTTTAACCCAAGAAAATCTTCTCAAAAGTCAGGGGTCGTCTTATACATGGCTGTAGTCTTATGCATGGGAGTCGTCTTAACTCTATATTTTAACTGGAAAAGTTGGGGGTCGTCTTATACACCCAGTCGTCTTATATCCCGGAATATACGGGTAGTAGAAATATACTGTGGTTGAGGAGGGCGTGGGAGGGTGGGGAAAAATGTAATATACACCGGTGTTAATTACCATAATGTCTTTAATATTTGTTGAATTAGGATTTATATGTGTAAAACTTGGAATTTGGCTTGTTTATTTGTGTTTATAGCATAATAAAAAAAACTTTTTTAAAAAAGGAAGGTTGGCCACAGCAATGCATGGCAGGTACAGCTAGTATAATAATAAGACTGTATGTTTTGCATTTGTCTGCTAAGTAGCTCCACGCTGCTTAAGTCATAATTTTTGTGACAATTGTCAGGGGTCTGGTGAAAACATGACCTAAAAAGTACAAATAAATAATATTGTGAAGAAGATGCAGTAATGCACTTTATCTTTCGAGTGATAAAATATCTAACATGAGGAAAGGTAAAGCGTAAAAGATGCATAAAACAGTATCTGCAACAGTAATGGTGGCAAGAGTGGCAAAATAACAACAACAGCAACAAAAGCTACCATTACTACAGTTGAGGCTCGCTTATCCAACGTTCTCTATTATTATTATTATTATTATTATTATTAACTTTATTTGTACCCCGCTAACATCTCTCGAAGGACTCGGTGCGGCTTACAAACACCAAGGCCCTCAATAATACAACAGCATAACAAATACAACAATAAAACTCAAAAAAGCAAAACCAAAAAACATTAAAGCGATAAACAGTTAAAAATCAAGCAATAACATCATGACACATTTAAAAACAAGGGGCCGGGCCAAATGCAATGAATAAAATTAAAAAATGCTGGACATGACAGGTGAAATGTAAGGATTTTAGAGTAGGTGAGATGTGCAGACAATCTTAAATATCTAATAAAGTGCGTTTGGGACATGATGCTGGGAGTTTCCTATTCTGGAAAGGCACACTGGAACAACCACGTCTTCAAGCTCTTCCTAAAGACTGCCAATGCTGGGGCTTGTCTGATGTCCTTGGGAAGAGAGTTCCAGAGTCGGGGGGCTACCACAGAGAAGGCCCTGTCCCTCGTCCCCACCAAACGCGCTTGCGAGGCAGGTGGAATCGTGAGCAGGGCCTCTCCAGATGAGCGGAGGGATCGTGTGGGTTCATATATGGAGATGTGGTCACGCAGGTAGGCAGGTCCCAAACCGTTTAGCTTTGTAAGTGAGCACCTGCACCTTGAATTGGGACCGGTAAATGAACGGCAGCCAATGGAGCTCCTTAAACAGGAGGGTTGACCTCTCTCTGTAAGGAGCACCAGTTAACAACCTGGCCGCCGCCCGTTGGACCAGTTGGAATTTCCGAGCCGTTTTCAAGGGCAGCCCCACTTAGAGCGCATTACAGTAGTCCAATCTGTATTATCCAACACACTTTGTCTCCTGCCTGGATCGGCAATGTTGTTATTGTAATATCATTTTATGCAATTTTATTCAACATTTTTTCAGTAGTCAATGTTTTGTAGTCAATGCTTTCAATACATTGCAATGTTTTGGTGCTAAATTCATAAATACAGTAATTGTTACATAACATTACCATGTTTTGAACTGCTTTTTCTGTTGATTTGTTGTAAAACATGATATTTTGGTGCTTAATTTCCCTTGGACTTGCTCAGCATTTTAAATTTTTAAATTCTTTACATTTGGCCCTGCCACATGTTTTTAAAATGTGTCGTGTTATTATTGTATTGTTTTGCTTTTTATGAGTTATTTATTGTTGTTTTGTTATTGTTTGTTTTATGATGTATTTGGGCTCGGCCTCTTGTAACCGCACCGAGTCCTGCGGGAGATGGTAGCGGGGTATAAATAATGGTTTATTATTATTATTATTATTATTTGTAAAATCATAACGCAATTTGACGTTTATTAGGCTTTTGCTTAATCCCTCCTTATTATCCAACATTTTTGCTTATCCAACGTTCTGCCGGTCTGTTTATGTTGGATAAGTGAGACTCGCCTGTATTACTAATTCTGCCACTGCTACTATTACTAATAAGACTTAAAAATACCCAGGAGTTATAACACTGCTTTCAAATCTAATCCCTTATAAAATTGGTGTTGGCAGCCCTGAATGGAAACTGCAGGGAATCAATGGTTGAACTGATTGCATGAATTAGGGTTTGATTAATTTTAATCAAAGAGCTTACTAGAGTTTGATGAATAACTATATCCGGTCATAATAAACAACTGAATCAAGGCAAGGTAATGCTTCGGTGCAGGAAAAAAATGATTTGGCATGCAAAACAGACGTTAATATTTGCACTGCTCAGAAAACAGACTCAGTCACATATCGCATAAGATGAGCAATTTTCCACGTAGTGACGTTCCCACAGATGTGCAAGGCACTGCACACAAGTTCTGAACGGCATAATTCAGAGACAGCTTTCGATATGCAATGTGCCCTAAACTCCTCTGTTCACAAGTGATTCCAAATATTGTATTGTAACATTTCTATGCCATCAGTTCTATATTCTGAGCAACAGCATGCAAGAAAAAACTGCCCAGCTCACCTTTCAGGGATATTTTGCTAGGAACCGAAAAAGTGATTTGTCAGAAAGATTGAATGATCAAGAACAATATTATTTATTTATTTATTTATTTATTTATTATTTACCTTACTTATATACCGCTGTTCTCAGCCCGAAGGCGACTCACAGCGGTTCACAACAAATACAAACAGCAAAAAATCAGTGCTACAGTATAAAAACAGCCAACAACCCAACACATTACACAATTAATAAACAGTTACTACAATACCCATTCACTGTCGTCTCGTCATCAAAAACATGTTCCAGATTCGTCATCCATTGTTCCATTCCAGTGTTCATTAACCAATCATTGCACTAATTATTCGAACGCCTGCTCAAACAGCCAGGTCTTCACTTTTTTGCGGAATACCATTAGAGATGGTGCTAGTCTAATGTCCGTAGGAAGGGCGTTCCACAGCCGAGGAGCCACCACCGAGCTTGAGAAGCAGGCGGGATCGAGAGCAGGGTCTCCCCGGAAGATCTCAAAGTCCTGGTGGGTTCATAGGCAGAGATGCAGTCGGATAGGTAGCTTGGGCCGGAACCGTTTAGGGCTTTAAAGGCCAACGCCAGCACTTTGAATTCAGCCCGGTAGCAGATCGGTAGCCAGAGGAGTTGGCGCAACAGGGGGGTTGTATGCTCCCTGCGCTCCGCTCCTGTTAAAATCATGGCTGCCGAGCGTTGGACTAGTTGGAGCTTCCGAGCTGTCTTCAAAGGCAACCCCACGTAGAGAGCGTTGCAGTAGTCTAAACGGGATGTAACCAGAGCGTGGACTACCGTGGCCAAGTCAGACTTCCCAAGGTACGGGCGCAGCTGGCGCACAAGCTTTAGCTGTGCAAATGCTCCCCTGGTCACCGCCGAAACCTGGGGTTCCAGGCTCAGCGATGAGTCCAGGAACACACCCAAGCTGCGAACCTGCGTCTTCAGGGGGACTGCGGTCCCATCCAGCATAGGCTGTAACCCTATGCCCTGTTCGGCCTTGTGACTGACCAGGAGCACCTCTGTCTTGTCTGGATTCAATTTCAATTTGTTCGCCCTCATCCAGACCGTCACAGCGGCCAAGCACCGGTTCAGGACCTGGACAGCCTCCTTATTAGCAGGTGGAAAGGAGTGACAGAGTTGGACATCATCCGCATACAAATGACACCGTACCCCGAAACTCCAGATGATCTCCCCCAGCGGCTTCATGTAGATGTTAAACAATAAGCATGTTCCCACTGTATTCATTACACATTTGCATTGGTTTAGTGATACACACATGCACAAGTCACTGTGTGTGTGCTGGTACGTCTGTACCAGGAGCTCCAACTTCATTTTCTTTCTATTAAGTGTTTGCATGCATTCCAAAGTTTCAGGGATTCTGCAAAAAGGTGACTTCCTTGAATTGCAGTCACAGTGCAAGCCACCTGTCTATCATTATTAAGTTTGGATCCACCCCTTCTCCCAGGGAGATGGGAAGGGAAGAGGGGGGAATTTTTAGTTAGTCTTAGTGAGGAAAGCTAAGTTAGAGGACGTGGACAAGCTTCACCTGCAGAAAAGCTTCATTTCTTAAGACCATTGAGGAAACTGAAGTCCAGGAAATTCCAGGGACATTCCAGGGTAAACAGTCCCAAAGCTCTGCAAAGAGCTCACAGCCTCTCAGCCTTACAGCATCTGAGGGAAACAGCCCTAAAGTCTCTAAGAAATTCCGGAGGGAAAACAGCTTTACAGACCCAAAGAACTCCAGCTGGAGAATCTGCAAGCCTTTACTGGTAGGTCTACTCGGTGCTCAAGGCACAGTTTGAATCCGGTAGTAGGACCCACATCAGTAAGGATTAGTCAGCCTGGAAGAGGTTAAAAAAGGGTTTTCCTCTAAAGTAAAGGAACAGTTAATGAAGACAGTTGCCTGTTCCTCGTGGACAAGATTAAAGAAACCACCAGTTAATTCAAAGCCTTGAAGCATTTGTTTGCCCTATTGAAGATTTGATAAATATCTGTTGGATTTGTTCAATAATAAAGAACTTTGTTTAACCTTTCAAGCCATCTAAAGACCATTTCTTCAGGAAAATCCTCGAGGGCCTCTTTCGTGGCACCCTGGCTTTCCGCTGGGCACAAGGTGCACGTCCTATGTCAAAAGACAATTATTACAGGCCCAGTGCATGTCAGAACAGTGCATATAGGGGAAATTATTTGCTTTTGGAACAACAGGTTATTTTGTAAAACTGCAAGTTGCTTCTTGTGTAAGAGAATTGGCTGTCTGCAAGGACCCAGGGGAGGAGTTTGGTGATCCCACCAGTTCTTTGTCGCAGGCAGATAGTATTTGTGGCACAAGTTCCAATGAATCATCTGAGCAACGGTGTTGTGCCTCTGCTTGGAGTCTTTCTGCGCAATCTTCTTGCAGCAGCTCAGGATGTGATCTATTGTTTCATTATTATTATTATTATTATTATTATTATTATTATTATTATTATTGAGGTAAGAGATACTTATGATAGCCATGTATAAATATGTGAGAGGAAGCCACAGGGGAGGAGGGAGCAAGCTTGTTTTCTGCTTCCTTGGAGACTAGGACGCAGAACAAGGGCTTCAAACTACAAGAGAGAGGAGATTCCATCTGAACATGAGGAAGAACTTCCTGACTGTGAGAGCCGTTCAGCAGTGGAACTCTCTGCCCTGGAGTGTGGTGGAGGCTCCTTCTTTGGAAGCTTTTAAACAGAGGCTGGATGGCCATCTGTCAGGGGTGATTTGAATGCAATATTCCTGCTTCTTGGCAGGGGGTTGGACTGGATGGCCCACGAGGTCTCTTCCAACTCTTTGATTCTATGATTCTATGATTCTATACCTTGGGCGCATCTGCCCTGTAGAATGATTTTTTGTGTGTGTCAGGAGCAACTTCTGGTGTGAGAGAATTGGATGTCTGCAAGGATGTTGCCCAGGGAACACCCGGATGTTTTGATGTTTTACCATCCTTGTGGGAAGCTACTCTCATGTCCCCGCATGGGGAGCTGGAGCTGACAAAGGGAGCTCATCCACACTGTCCCTAGATTCGAACCTCCAAACTGTCGGTCTTCAGTCCTTCTGGCACAAGGCTTTAATCTGTTGCATCACCAGCGGCTCCTTGTAGAATGAATGCAAATGCAGTTTAATCATTTTGCCTGCCATATCTCAATGCTATAGAATCTTGCAAGTTAGATGACAAACCTGCACTATTTGGCAGAGAACGCCACATGTCTTGGATATGGAATGGTAGTGAGGGAAGGATTTATTTCCAACAGATACTGGTGATTCTTCTCTCCATTCAAGGACAGGACAGTGGCAGTTGGTATGGATGAAGGCAGAGGCGGCCCTAGGCAATTTTCAATGGTAAGCAAACAGTATTTTGGCGCCCCCCCTCAACCAATCTTTGATATATATTTTCTGTTTGTCGTGGGAGTTCTGTGTGCCATATCTGGTTCAATTCCATCACTGGTGGATTTCAGAATGCTCTTTGATTGTAGGTGAACTATACATCCCAGCAACTACACTTGCCGCACTTGCTCCCTTGCCTGGCCCGCTTTGGGTCCGGAGGCGTGCCTGAAGACCCCGGCGTGTGCACCAAAAGTCACCTCTTCTCCTGACTTTCTCCTCAGCCATTGGGACCGAGAGAGAGAGAGACAGAGACAGAGAGAGAGGTGGAGATGCCCACCTTTCCTGAAGGTAGGCGCAAAAACAAAGGAGGGAGCGGAGGTGGGAGATACCTCCAGCAAGAGGGACTCTCTCTCTCTCTCTCTCTCGGTCCCAATGGCTGAAGAGAAAGTCAGGAGAAGAGGCGACTTTTGGTGCGCACGCTGGGGTCTTCAGACACGCCTCCGGACCCGAAGTGGACCAAGCACAGCGGCTCCGCCTCTTGGCCCACCCGCGGATTGTGGAGAGGAGAGGAGGCGGGTGGAGCGCCGGGGGATCGGGAAAGGGAGCCAGTCATGGGGAAGGGATCGAACGTGGAGAACGATTGAGCGCCGGATCTGCTCGCGCACCCGGTGGCCGGGTGGAGCAGGAACGAAAGGGGCTAGGTGAGGCTTCCCTTTGGGAAGAGGATCACCTGGCAGTGAGGCAAGAAAGCCGAGGCTCCCGCCGGACTGCTAGGACTGTTGTGAGCTGAGGGGGCGCTCCTCAAGTGGCAGTCGAGGGGCATTTACAGAGGCACCTCTGCAACCCGGCAAAAAAAAAAGTGTTCTGCGACCGCTTACTTCGCGTAATGGACGAGCCACCCCTGGATGAAGGGATTTCATCTGTTTCTTAGACGTATTGAATTTGGTCTGGTAATTTATCTTTAATGTATTTATCTCTCTGAGTGTGTGCATATCTGTATCACTCTATTTTTTTTTTAAAAAAAGTTATTAAAGTTCTTGCTCACAGACTTTCCTTTTTCAACAGAATTTATTATTTATCGTGTCAGGAGCGAACCAAAACAGTTGTATTGCATTAAAAACAAACAAAGAAACAAAGAAAACACAAAGTTAGCAGACTTGGTATTCTATTAAATGTCCTTGGACCAGTAGCTGGCCACTTGGAGTGCCTCTGGTGTTGCTGTAAAAAGGTCCTCCATTGTGCGTGTGGCAGGGCTCAGGTTGCATTGCAGTAGGTGGACTGTGGTTTGCTCTTCTCCACACTCGCATGTCATGGATTCCACTTTGTAGCCCCATTTCTTAAGGTTGGCTCTGCATCTCGTGGTGCCAGAGCGCAGTTTGTTCAGCGCCTTCCAAGTCGTCCAGTTTTCTGTGTGCCGAGGAAGGAGTCTCTCATTTGGTACCAGCCATTGATTGAGGTTCTGGGTTTGAGCCTGCCACTTTTGGAGTCTCGCTCACTGAGGTGTTCCAGCGAGTATCTCTGTAGATCTTAAAAATCAATCCCTGATTTAAGTAGTTGACGTACTGGCTGATACCCAAACAGGGGATAGGCCGGAGATGTCATTGTCTTGGTCCTTTCACTATTGGTTGCTACTTCCCAGCAGATATCAGATGGTGCAATACTAGCTAAACCGTGTAATTTCTCCAGTGGTATAGGATGTAGTCATCCTGTGATAATATTGCATGTCTCATTAAGAGCCACACCCACTGTGACAGCATGAGTGGTGCCACCTGTGTGTAGAACTTTAAAGTGCAAAGGTTTAAACTGTATAACATACCCATACTTGCTTACTTTTAAATGTATAGATGGATTGATTGGTTATTTATAGCTGTCAATCAATGTTGTTTGCACCAGTTATATTGCTTCCTCAGCTCAATTGCTTGGCTCCACCTCTTCCTGGAGGAGGGCAGAGCTTTTCCTTTTCCATTCTACCATCAAACTTTCTATCAGATAGATGTGAGAAAGAGACTTAGCTCTAAAGCCCTTAATTAAGTTACCTCTTATCACCAATTCTAAGTTTTTTTACCCTTGGGACTCATGCTTCATGTCCAGATCGCCCTGGACAACGTTGAGGAGACCCAAGCGCCTTCAAACCGGTCCTTTGGCATCAAAAGGAAGACTCTGTGCCTTCAACTTAGGCCATTGGACTGGCGGTTGTGTTTGTTCTGACCTTCACATCCATTGAGAAAAGAGGGAACAAGAAAAGCTTCTCAGCTGTGAAATCTCCTTGGACCCAAGACAACCAGAGACTGTAATGTATATTTCCTTTACCCCCTTTGAAACTTCCAGCTTATTGCCTTAAAGAGATAACTCTTTGTGAACAATAACACCTATTTTCAGTTAACTGTGTTTTGGTCCTTGGGAGTTCCAGTTCTTTAAAGAAAGGCAAGAAGCAATCCCCTGGGAGAAAGATGTCACGTCCATGTCTCTTTCACTAAGAGTTATAGCCCCCAGGCGTGACGGTATACCCACTGTTTTAGCATGGTGAGATGTGTTCCACACTAGGCATGCATACTCAGTAGCAGAGTAGCATACCACAAGGGCAGATGTCTTCACTGTATCTGGTTGTGATCCCTAGGTTGTGCCAGTTAGCTTTCGTATGATATTGTTTCTAGCGCCCACTTTTTGCTTGATATCCACATAGAATCATAGAATCAAAGAGTTGGAAGAGACCTCATGGGCCATCCAGTCCAACCCCCTGTCAAGAAGCAGGAATATTGCATTCAAATCACCCCTGATAGATGGCCATCCAGCCTCTGTTTAAAAGCTTCCAAAGAAGGAGCCTCCACCACACTCCGGGGCAGAGAGTTCCACTGCTGAACGGCTCTCACAGTCAGGAAGTTCTTCCTCATGTTCTGATGGAATCTCCTCTCTTGTAATTTGAAGCCCTTGTTCTGCGTCCTAGTCTGCAAGGAAGCAGAAAACAAGCTTGCTTCCTCCTCCCTGTGGCTTCCTCTCACATATTTATACATGGCTATCATATCTCCTCTCAACCTTGTCTTCTTCAGGCTAAATATGCCCAGCTCCTTAAGCCGCTCCTCATAGGGCTTGTTCTCCAGACCCTTTATCATTTTATCATCAACAGAATGATGTTACTAGAGGACAACTATATGATCAGAATGAATGGGAATTTTTCCATGGAAGATGTTGTAGTGTTTCCCATCATTGTGGCAGGCAATATGAATGCCAAAGCATTGGCTGAAGGGTCTGAGGGCAAAATACTGTGGAGGATTCAACCTCTGCCAGCTGCAATGTCCTATAAGCCCAGCAGAAGAGAAGCTTGCCAATTGCAGAGAGTATAGCTCTTTTCATTCAGTGTCACGGGCCACTTACTTTTAAATAAGTGAAACCAGAGAGAGTTCTTCTCCTTTTGATACCCCATTTTTGACACTCCAGGGCCCACCGATAATAAGAATGAGTTCACCACGACAGCATGCCAAATCTTTAATATATATTTGAATCCATCAAATTCGGTTCCCTTCCGTTAGAGAAGGGCCTCGGTTCCTTAAAAAACTACTAAACACTTTACTTATCCAACTGTGATGTATTTCATGGGTAGCTTTCTCCCTCGACCTCACCCCCATCCCGTTCCTTTGCACTACCCCCTTGCTTATAATTTGTCATATAAATGCAAACTTACCCTTGCCTTTCAGATGGAAGAAACGTAACATTTTTTGCAGCAAAAAAAAGTGTCATCCGTCGAAAATGACACATTTTTTCCCCGGCATTACATTTGATAATTTGGCCGAGATACCAGCGCTAACTCGCCACAATGAGCGAGGCGCAGACAAAGGTGGGGGAAATGGGTTTGTTTGCAGGGAAAGTGCATGGGATGGTGTGGGGGGGGGGGGACTTTTACGGTTTTGAAAGGGAGGGGGAGGAGAAGGGACCCTGAAAATTGCTTTTTTATAATTAAAAAAAAATCCCGAATCTCAGATGTTTTATATCTTGAATATTTACAATAAAACCTTCAAGTGCTTGTCAAGGGGGTAATGTGTCATTAGCCGGAGCTTGTGCGCCTCTTCTCCTCTCGGACATGACAGTGAGGCAGGATAAGAGAAGAGTAATTATAGTTCAGCAGGGCTGCCAGGTGTGATAAATGAGTAATCAGCCCACTGGAGCCCCAGTCCTCAAAGGAGGACTATTACGGCCTTATCAGCTGCAGGCCTGGGTGTACCATGGCCTCAAACTGAGACGCAGACAGAGGCCTGAGCTGCTCATTTCAGCAAATGCCGCCTCGGAGACCTTTGCCGTCTTTTACATTTGTGCACTGGCCTCTTTGTGCTGCTGCCACAAGGGCGGGGTGGGAAGGGAAGGGGGAGCCCCGGTGGGTGGGGTGCGGGGAGCCGGCAATTTTCTCCAGCTGCCTCTGGCTCATATTTAATGTCTTTATGCTCAACAGCCTGCACAAGTGTGTTCACGTGCATGTTTTCCCCTTGCATGCTACACAAAAGTTGCAAAATTCATCATCCGTTATTAGCTTGTTATTGCTAATCTGCTGCTGAGTATGCATGCCCAGTGTGGAATACATCTCACCACACTAAAACAGTGGATGTGGCTCTTAATGAGACATGCCGCATTATCACAGGGTGTCTGCGCCCTACACCACTGGAGAAATTACACTGCTTAGCCAGTATTGCACCACCTGACATCCGCCGGGAAGTAGCAGCCAATAGTGAAAGGACCAAGGCAGAGACATCTCCAGCTCATCCCTTGTTTGGGTATCAGCCAGCACGCCAACGACTTAAATCTAGACATAGTTTTCTAAGATCTACAGAGACATTCGCTGGAACACCTCAGCAAGCGAGAGTCCAAAAGTGGCAGGCTCAAACCCAGCACCTCAACCAATGGCTGATACCAAATGAGAGACTCCCTCCTGGGCACACAGAAGACTGGGCGACTTGGAAGGCTGAACAGACTGCGCTCTGGCACCACGAGATGCAGAGCCAACCTTCAGAAATGGGGCTACAAAGTTGAATCCTCGACATGCGAGTGTGGAGAAGAGCAAACCACTGACCACCTGCTGCAATGCAACCTGAGCCCTGCCACATGCACAATGGAGGACCTTCTTGCAGCAACACCGGAAGCACCCCAAGTGGCCAGATACTGGTCAAAGGACATTTAACCAACTACCAAACTCACAAGATGTGTATTTTTCTGTCTGTTTGCTTTGTTCTGTTAGAAATGTAATATATAATGGACTGGTTGCTCTGACACGACAAATAAATAAATAGCTTGTTATTTTAGGTCCCCGTTCCCCCTCCACCCTTTATCTGGATTGGTATCTTGCAGCTTTCTAGAGTCATCTAAGTGAAAATTGGAAATCATTCCTGAACCTTTATTGGTTGTCTAGAACAGTGTTTCTCAACCTGGGGGTCGGGACCCCTGAGGGTGTCGCGAAGGGGTGTTAGAGGGGTCGCCAAAGACCATCAGAAAACACAGTATGTTCTGATGGTCATGGGGATTCCATGTGGGAAGTTTGAGCCAATTCTATCGTTGGTGGAGTTCAGAATGTTCTTTGATTGTAATGAACTATAAATCCCAGCAACTACAACTCCTAAAAGTCAAGGTCTATTTTCCCCAGGCTCCACCAGTGTTCACATTTGCATATATTGAGTATTTGTGCCAAGTTTGGTCCAGATCCACCATTGTGTGAGTCCACAGTGCTGTCTGGGTATAGGTGAACTACAACTCCCAAACTCAAGGTCAACACCCACCAAACCCTTCCAGTGCTTTTCATTGGTCATGGGAGTTCTGTGTGGCAAATTAGGTTCAAATCCATCGCTGGTGCAGTTCAGAATGCTCTTTGATTATAGGTGAACTATAAATCCCAGCAACTACAACTCCCAAATTACAAAATCAATCCTCCCCCAACCCCACTAGCATTTACATGTGGTTGCATTGGGTATTTGTGCCCAGTTTGGTCCAGTGAATAAAAATACATCTTGCATATCTGATATTTACATTATGATTTATAACAGTAGTAAAATGACTGTTATGAAGTAGCAACAAAAACAATGTTATGGTTGGGGGTCACCATCACATGAGGGACTGTATAAAGGGGTCACGGCATTAGGGAGGTTGAGTAACACTGCTCTAGAGTCATCTAAGTGAAAATTGGAAATAATTCCTGAACCTTTATTGGTCGTCTAGAAGAAGGGGCTGGGCAGATGTTTCTTGTTACCGGATTGTGTCACCAGCTGCACCAATTGAAAAGCAATAATAATAATAACACTGACAAAGTTTTGGAACATAATACACTAGACATCACGATTGTGGAAACGAAAAAAAGTCTGGATTATTGATGTCGCCATACCATACGATAGAGTTACAAGCTGGATAGATGTGGGGAATGCCGTGGATGTAGCGTACCGTAGCCAGGATTTTGTTTCGGGGGGGGGGGGGAGTTTGGTTCGGGGGGGGGGCTGAGTCTGAGTGAAAGAGGGTCTAGCCTAGCAAACCTTTTGTATGGTTACCCCAATACCCCCATGCATATGGGATATATTGAGTATGGTGATCAGATCATGATATGAATAAACATAACAGTTTAAATAATGTACCAGTAAGGCCTTCTTCTGGATCACCCTGAGATTTTGGGGGGGGGCTGAAGCCCCCAGCCCCCCCCCCCCCCCGGCTACATGCCTGGATTAAATGGACGAACCCAGAGGGTGCTCACCAATGCTTCCTCTTCATCCTGGAAAGAAGTGACAAGTGGAGTTCCGCAGGGTTCCGTCACCTATCTGCAGAACCCCTGAAACCTAGGACTGCAAGCAAACATTTAATACAAAGCAAATAAAGTGGGAGCTCCTGGTACAGCTGTACCAGCACACTTGGAGCCTCCAGAAAAATATAAAGGCTCCCTGTTGACGACACCAACCAATCCAAAATATGTAGATAAGCCACTAACTGTGTAGCCACCGGGACTGTGTCACAGCTGGCTGGGAGTCTGCTACATTAAGATCACTACTGACCAAAAGGTCATGAATTCGAAGCCAGCCCGGGTCAGAGTGAGCTTCCGACCAAAATTGTGTAGCTTGTTGTCGACCTTTGCAGCCCGAAAGACAGTTGCATCTGTCAAGTAGGAAATTTAGGTACCACTTACGTGGGGAGGCTAATTTAACTGATTTGCGATGCCATAAAAATCTCCAGGAAGTATGCAAAGAATGAGGAAGTACTTCATCAGTGACACAAATGGACGGTGAAGCGACAGCTCCCCTGGTGGCCAGAAGCTGGAATTTTAAATAGTCTCTGAGTGTCTGTCTATATATGTTGTGTGTCTCTGCCATTGAATGTTTGCCATGTATATGTACATTGTAATCCTCCCTGAGTCCCCTGCAGGGTGAGAAGGGGGGGATAAAAATACTGTAAATAAATAAAATAAATAGATATTTAAGTGACCTTTTTCGCAGGGCTGACTAGGGCTCCTTCTGTATGGTTGCAGTCTATGGTTTCAAAAAGTACACTGAAAGAATCTGCCAGATGTTCGTAAATGTGTTGCTGCTACTCAGCTTGTGCTTAAGGAACTGTAGCAGGAAATCTTAAAACAAGCATTTTCTGTAGCCTTAAAAGAGGAAAAGGGGGAAAAAAAAGATCCCGAGCTTCTAGTCTAAAATATAAGCAGTCCTGCTGAAGCAGGGAATTAAACCCCTTCTATCTTTTTCTGCCTGCTTCTGTCAGAATGCTACAGAGCATACAATTGCAGTGCACAGCTAACCATATAATTGATAACTCCCTAGTCTATTCACTGTGGGAATCTGTCAGTTAAAGTCTAAAGACGCAGACACACACGTTATGAAAATGAACTTACATAAGTCTCCCTGTGAACTGAATGCAGCCAACATTTTGATGTTTAATTGGCTGGGTCCGGTTTACCGGCGCCCACATGTATTTCAGGGATGGCATACTGCAGTCGGCCTCTCCCTGACAGATCTATTTAGTCAAAAAGAAGTGTCTCCCCGCTCTCGCTAGCACCACGGTAATTGCTCACAATCATGCCGCTAAAGTTGGAGCCGTTTAAACTTTGCTTATTCACATTTTGCAGGCATGTGGGAAAGGGAATGGCGAAGCAAATGAAAAATCCATAGATCAATGCGCGGAGCCGTGACTACCGAGGAGCACAGGAGGATTGGCTTTCATGTGGGGCCGCTTGATGGCATCTCTGTGAATATACAACCAACTTTTAGTATAATGCAGACCTTTGCAACAGCAATGGGTCTGGAAGCAATAAATTATCTTGCCAGACACTTGGGGAGCGGAGTGTCTTAAAAATGTACAGTACAGGCTATTTATGGCAACCATTCAAATTTCAACTCGGCCAGCAAATGACTGCGTAGCTTAATGCAAGCTTGCTTCTATTGACCTTAGTCATGCTACCTGAAATAAAGAAGGCTGATGATGATGATTTATAGCAATTATTGTTAGAGTTCAGCCTGTGATTGTGTTTCAGGATCAGGATGCTTTGGATGCGGGAAGTGATGAATTTCAAGATGGCAATGGTATGGACTAGGCTTGGGTAACAACGAAAAAAATTGTTTCTAAACTCGTTTCGTTTTTAGGGGTCCATCGCGTTTCGTTTTTTTAAAGAATTCCGAAATTTTCCTTTTAAAAATTTCAAAATTTACGAAATTTCGTATAATTACGAATCGATTCGTTAATGGCGGACGCGATTGCGCAATATGCTAAAAAAACCTCCAAATGGGACAGGGGGAACTTCTGAAGCTTCCCTCTCCCTCTGTTATTGACTGTTGGTGTGATAAAACAAACAACAACTATAAAACTTGCACCAGACATGCAAAAATAATTACGAAATAATTACAAAATAATTACAAAATAATAACGAAATAAATTGTAAAAAATTGTTTCGAATCTAATTTACTCCTCACACTATTCCTGCATGGCTCAATATTGGATCGTAAGCTAATTTAAATACGAATTAATAACAAATTACGAAATTAACGAACGAAACCGCCCAAGCCTAGTATGGACAATGATACAGATGCAGAGAAGGACCAGGAGACCCCTGTGCAAAGTGTAGTTTCCCATGAGAATGTCCCTGAAAGATGTAGGGATGATAGTGTACTCCCTGAATTGCTACTAGAGAGTTCCCAGGATTTGGGGCTTGAAACCAACTGGGCACCTGGCCCAGCTGCGAGACTTAATGAGCAAATAGATAGGCGAGAGGAAATTAGTCAAAACAGACAGACAGAACAGTGACTTCGGCATTCTGCCAGGCTCCAACAGAAAAAGATAAGGGGATCTCAAGTAAAGTGAAACCAATTCTGGGTGCGTGAAATAGCTTAACAAGGGGATAAAAGTTCCAAGTATGGGAAATATAGTCAGATGAAGCATCGTTGGAATCAAGTGTAGTACTCGTCATGGAAGATTTGCTCGGAAGATTCTTGTCTAAGTATTTCTTGTTCATGGTTTGGATTCTTGGAATGTAGGAATCCCTACTCATGTCTTGGATTAATGTTTCCTGCTTTCCTGAATTATATTAGAGAAGTCTGGACTTTGTTTTTATGGACTTTGCTGAACTTTACCCTGGACAATTTTTGCTCCTGTTTATTTTCTTACCCAATTGGATTTACCTATTTCTTTAAAGTGCTTTTTTACTTGCTGCTTTTCAATTATCTTCAATAAAAGGATTGTATTCCAATCAATGATGTGGTGTTTACAGTCAGAGGGCTTTTCCTGTCCTGGAGTGCAACAGTTATTTTGACACAGGCAACTCTGACACCACTTTGAATGACATGATTCAATGCCATAGAAATCTGGAATTTGTAGTTTGATGAGCGACCCGCCCTCTTTGGAAGAGAAGACTAAAAACCTTGAAAAACTACCATTCCTATAATTCCATAATATTGAACCATGGCAGTTAGAGCGATGTTGTTGTTGTTTATTCATTCAGTTGCCTCCGACTCTTTGTGACCTCATGGACCAGCCCACGCCAGAGCTCCCTGTCGGCCGTCACCATCCCCAGCTCCTTTAAAGTCAAACCAGTCACTTCAAGGATGCCATCAATCCATCTTGCCCTTGGTAGGCCTCTCTTCCTTTTTCCTTCCATTTTCTCCAGCATCATTGTCTTCTCCAAGCTTTCCTGTCTTCTCATGATGTGGCTAAAGTACTTCATCTTTGCCTCTAATATCCTTCCCTCCAGGGAGCAGTCAGACATTATCTCCTGGAGTATGGACTGGTTTGATCTTTTTGTGGTCCAAGGCACTCTCAGAATTTTTTCCCAACATCATAGTTCAAAAGTGTCTATCTTCTTTCACTCAGACCTCCTTATGGTCCAGCTCTCACATCCATAGGTTACTACAGGGTTATTACCATAAGTTACTATGGGGAATACTATTGCTTTAACTATGCGGATCTTTGTTGCCAGTGTGATATCTCTACTCTTCACTATTTTATCGATATTGGTCATTGCTCTCCTTCCAAGAAGTAAACATCTTCTGATTTCTTGGTTGCAGTCTGCATTCGCAGTAATCTTCAGGCCTAGGAATACAAAGTCTGTCACTGCCTCCATGTTTTCTCCATTTGTCAGTTATCAATCACTCTGGTGGCCATAATCTTGGTTTTTTGATGTTTAAGTGCAACCCAGCTTTTGCACTTTCTTCTTTCACCTTGGTTAGAAGGCTCCTCAGCTCCTCCTTGCTTTCTAGGCCTGGGTAACAACGCAAAAATTTGTTTCTAAAATCGATTTGTATTTGGGGTTTTTTTTTGTTTCGATATTTAAAATAATTACAAAATTTTCCTTTTTTAATGTTCGGTATTTACGAAATTTCGTTATTATTAACGAATCAATTCGTTAAAATGGCGGACGCGGTTGCGCAACATGAAAATATTAGTTTTAAATAATAGTTTTAATAATAATAGTTTTTAATAATAGTTTTAGTCCGCCCCCTCTCTATCCCTCCCTCCCTCTCCCTCCCTACCAACCGGGCGGTCGCCTCCGTCTCGTTGCTGCGCCTCCTCCTGCGTTTCCTTTTCCCGGCGGGGGAGGCGATCGGGGGAGTCAGCAACCGCAGCGTCGTCGGCCTTGCCGCTGCTGCTGGGCGGGGGTCTTTCCCAGGGCGGCGGATGCCAGGGCCCCGCCGAGCGGGCACGCCGGACCACCCCTGCGCCGGGCCGGGCATGTGTGGGGTGTGCATGCCCAGGTGAGCCGGGAAAAGGGGGAAGAAGGGGGCGGGGGGAGCCAGGGGAGCGAGGGGAGGAAGCCAGGCCAGGAAGGGAGCTTGCTCGCTCAGTCTCTCTCTCTCGCCTGCCTTCCCTTCTCCTTGCCCCTGCTCGGGCCCCTTTGCAGCCAGGAGCTGAAATAATAACGAAGCAATTACAAAACAATTACAAAATAGCTTTAAAAATTCGTTTCGTTTTTTGGTTGCTCCTGGATGGTTTGTTATCGCTTCGTATTCAAGAAAAATAACGAATTATTAACGAATTACGAAATTAACGAACGAAACCACCCAGCCCTATTGCTTTCAACCATCAAAGTGGTATCATCAAAAGCTGCATGGAACTGCTTGAATTTGACAGTGTAGATCACTGGTTCTCAACCTGGGGTCCCCAGATGTTTTTGGCCTACAACTCCCAGAAATCCCAGCCAGTTTACCAGCTGTTAGGATTTTTGGGAGTTGAAGGCCACAAACATCTGGGGACCCCAGGTTGAGAACCACTGGGATTGACTCTAAGTGCTCTCTTTAAGCCTCCAATCGCAGGATTCCATACAATGGAACCATGGCAATTGCAATTGAATAGTAGCATTTTAATTGTCTGGGATGAATGGGCTCCTTCCCTCTTTCCTTCCTTCCGCCCTTCCCCTCCCCTTTGTCTTAACTTCCTTGTCTTTCTTTCCTTCGCTTTTTCCTTTATTCTTCCCTTCCTTCCATCATTCATCTCTTTCTTCCTTCTCTTTTTCCTTCCTCCTTCCCTTACTTAGTATAGCTAAAAATATAAAACAAGTATAAATAGTTTTAAAAGAAAGACACAACATGTGTCAAAACAAGAATGGGGAACAATGCCTAGCTCAAGAGCAGTACGTGTGAAAAAGATCTTGGAGTCCTTGTGGACAGCAAGTTAAACATGAGCCAACAATTTCATGTGGCGGCAAAAAAAGCCAATGGGATTTTGGCCTGCATCAATAGGAGCATAGTGTCTAGATCTAGGGAAGTAATGCTCCCCATGTTCTATTCCGCCTTGGTTAGGCCACACCTGGAATATTGTGTCCAATTCTGGGCACCACAATTGAAGAGAGATATTGACAAGCTGGAATGTGTCCAGAGAAGGGTGACTAAAATGATCAAGGGTCAGGAGAACAAGCCCTATGAGGAGTGGCTTAAAGAGCTGGACATGTTTAGCCTGAAGAAGAGAAGGCTGAGAGAAGATATGATAGCCATGTATAAATATGTGAGAGGAAGTCACAGGGAGGAGGGAGCAAGCTTGTTTTCTGCTGCCCTGGAGACTAGGATGCAATGGAACAGTGGCTTCAAACTACAAGAGAGGAGATTCCATCTGAACGTGAGGAAGAACTTCCTGACTGTGAGAGCCATTCAGCAGTGGAACTCTCTGCCCTGGAGTGTGGTGGAGGCTCCTTCTTTGGAAGCTTTTAAACAGAGGCTGGATGGCCATCTGTCAGGGGTGCTTTGAATACAATATTCCTGCTTCTTGACAGGGGTTGGACTGGATGACCCACGAGGTCTCTTCCAACTCTATGATTCTAAGATTCTATCATTCTATAAGACATTCGAAGTTTTATTGACTTGAAATGGCAAATGCATTCTATGCTTTCTCATTCTGATGGACTGTTGAAATTCAGAAAGTCTTACAAGAATTTTTATCCACTAGCATTTTTAAGTAAATGCATTGTATTTACCCGATTTCTTGAATTTTATTTGATTTCACTGGAGCTATTGCAGAAGAGAAGCAAACCCGATTAAACAAAAGCAAGGAGGAGGGGATCAAATGGCAGAAAGGAAACCACAGAAATGTGTTTTCCCTCCTACCTTTACTGGCTAAAAAAGAATGATCAAACTCTTTGAAAAAATGCTAAGTTTTTAATAAAGCAAATAAGCTGTACAAGCATAAAGGGCAAAGAATTCAGAATCATTTCCAATTAATTGGAATTCTATGGGGAACGGAATTTATAAAAATCAGCAGAAATGCTGGGGCAACGATCTGACTTTAACATCAAGGAATCTAGAGAGTCTTCCGTTTCCTCCTTTCAGCCTCAGGCTTGGAAGATGGATGTGGCAAGGTGAGATGGTAGAAGGAATGGGGCAATATTGCTCCATCTCCGAATGTCATTACAACCCTCCCCTCCTGGCAGAAATCTGAGCATATGTCAGGTAGATGGAAATTCTGTATTTCAAGATGTGTACAGTTCCTTGCTTGTGCTTTATATAGGGTTGATACTCAGAAATGTGCTATTTCTTACATTTTTGACAGAATAAGCAGTGTGTTTGCCTTCTGAGCATAGAAGTTTGTGCATCTATTCCTACATGTACATCTAAATACATGTAGGAATAGACCCTCCAATCCTCCATGCCCTAGTCTATAAGAGCAGGGGTCCCCAAACTAAGGCTTGGGGGACAGATATGGCCCTCCAAGCTCATTTATCCATCCCTCGCTCAGGGTCAACCTAAGTCTGAAACGACTTGAAAACACACAACAACAACAATCCTATCTCATCAGCCAAAAGAAGGCCCACACTTTCCATTGAAATACTAATGAGTTTGTATTTGTTAAAAATGTTCTTCATTTTAATTATTGTATTTTAAAGAGGTTTTTTTTTTTTTGCACTACAAATAAAATATGTGCAGTGTGCATAGGACACGGAATAATGGCTTCAAACTACAAGAAAGGAGATTCCATCTGGACATTAGGAAAAACTTCCTGACTATGAGAGCTGTTCAGCAGTGGAACTCTCTGTCCCGAAGTGTGCTGGAAGCTCCTTCTATGGAGGCTTTTAAAAAGAAGCAGGATGGTCATCTGTTGGGGGTGCTTTGAACGCGATTGTCCTGCTTCTTGGCAGGGGGTTGGATTGGATGGCCTACAAGGTCTCTTCCAGCTCTTTGATTCAATGATTCTGGGATAAAGGCCTGTCTGGAACCGCCCTCAGAAAAACCAGTTGAAATCAGATATTGTGGTATTTTCTGCCTTTATATTCTGGGATATAGGGCTGTGTGGAAAGGCTCTCAGATATTCCACTGAACATCGAGAAAACCCAAGTGCTCTTCCAGAAGTCACCAGCCAATCCCTTTCCAATGTCAGAGATACAGCTCAATGGTGTAACATTAGAAAATGTTGACCATTTCTGCTACCTTGGCAGCCACCTCTCCACCAAAGTCAACATCGACACCGAAATACAACACTGCCTGAGCTCTGCGAGTGCAGCATTTTTCCGAATGAAGCACAGAGTGTTTGAGGACCGGGACATCCATAGGGATACCAAGGTGCTTGTTTATAAAGCTATTGTCCTCCCAACCCTGCTATATGCCTACAAAATGTGGACTGTCTGCAGACATCACATGCAACTCCTGAAACGATTCCATCAGTGCTGCCTCTGGAAAATCCTGCAAATCTCTTGGGAAGACAGGCGGACAAACGTCAGCGTGCTGGAAGAAGCAAAGACCACCAGCACTGAAGCAATGGTCCTCTGCCATCAACTCCGCTGGACCAGCCACGTTGTCCGGATGCCCGACCACAGTCTCCCAAAGCAGTTTCTCTACTCCGAACTCAAGAATGGAAAACGGAATGTTGGTGGACAGGAAAAAAGATTTTAAAATAGGCTCAAATCCAATCTTAAAAATTCCGGCATAGACACTGAGAACTGGGAAGTCCTGGCCCTTGAGCACCCCAGCTGGAGGTCAGCTGTGACCAGCAGTACTGCAGAATTTGAAGAGGCACGAATGGAGGGTGAACGAGACAAACGTGCCAAGAGGAAGACGCATCAAGCGAACTCTGACCGAGACTGCCTTCCACCTGGAAACCAATGCCCCCACTGCAGAAGATGCAGATCAAGAATAGGGCTCCACAGTCACTTACGGACCCACCAGAATACTGATCCTGGAAGACTATTCTCCTCGGCTAACAAGGGATTGTCTAAGTAAGTAAGTATTCCAGTTCAAAACAGATATTGTGGGTATTCTGCCTTGATATTCTGGAAGAGCCCACACTTACTTACTTAGGCGATCCCTCGCTTTCTGAGGATGATTGTCTTCCAGTATTCTTGTGGGTCCGTATGTGGTAGGGCTGGGCGGTTTCGTTTCGTTAATTCGTAATTCGTTAAAAATTCGTTATTTTTTTATAACGAAGCGATAACGAACCATTCTGGAGCAACTTAAAAACGAAACGAATTTTTCAATTCGTTTCGTAAATGCTTCGGATTCGTTATGTATTCGTTTCGTTATCGGTTTGAGGTCGTTTCGTTATTATTTCCGCATGTCTGGGGCAGTTTTATAGTTGTTTTTTGTTTAATTAGTGGAAAAAAATTATAATATCACACCAACAGTCAACAACAGAGGGAGAGGGAAGCTTCAGAAGTTTGTTTTGGAGGTTTTTTAGAGTATTGCGCGGTCGCGTCCGCCATTAACGAATCGATTCGTTATTGTTTCGTATTTGTTTCGTTAATGTTTCGTAATTTTTTTAACATTTACAAAATTTCGTAAATATCGAACTTTTTAAAAGAAAAATTTCGGAATTCTTTTAAATATCGAAACGCAAAAACCCCCAAAAAACGAATCGATTTTAGAAACAAATTTTTCCGTTGTTACCCAGGCCTGTTGCTGTGGAGCCCTATTCTTGCTCTGCATCTTCTTCCGCAGTGAGGGCATTGGTTTCCAGGTGGAAGGCGGTCTCGGTCGGGGTTGGCTTGATGCGCCTTCCTCTTGGCACGCTTCTCCCTTTCGCCCTCCATTCGTGCCTCTTCAAATTCTGCAGCACTGCTGGTCACAGCTGACCTCCAGCAGGAGCAGTCAAGGGACAGGGCTTCCCAGTTCTCAGTGTCTATGCCAGAGTTTTTAAGGTTGACTTTGAGCCCATCTTTAAATCTCTTTTCCTGTCTACCAACATTCCCACAGTGCCGCGAGGAATCATGCTGCGGAATTTTCAGTGCCCCCCTTATTTCCTTTTATTATGAACATCCCCTGCCTCCCAGATCTACGTGCCCGTAGTGAGACCTACATTGAAAAGGCATATCTAATGCATCATTGTGGCTTCTGGCCACTGCTATTCCCTTAGGAAGCAAAAAAACTGGTACAGTGAGAAGGACCCAGACTGCCATCTCTCAGGTGTATCTGGATATATACCTTGAATATTTTCAGAAAGTGCCTTTCACACCATAGGGAAGGTTATTTCCGAAGGCTATTTTTAAAAGGCGCTCCTTCCGAGGAGAGGGGGGACTCGTATGTGCTTCAGGTGAAGAATGCATTTCTTGAAGGAGGCCGACTGCCTACCCTCCGTCACCTTACCAGCAGGTCTTCCCAGCTGCAACCAGAGGAGAATGGCAACCCACACACTTACAAACCCGCCGTAAGCATGACAGCTCTGACTTCTGCAGCACAGCTTAATTACTCATTATGCAATTCCATCAACACAAGCTCCGGTCCATGGTTTTGTAATAAGCACAGCGCTCTTTCTTTCGCTGGATGTATCAATGCCCCACCAAAAAGGGGTCTGGCAGTGCTTCCCCCACAGTTGTGTGCTTGCATATGCATTTCATTTTGTCCTGATGGAAAGATCTTAATGGAGAAAACACAGTGTCATTAACAGCCGTGACAGCTGTTTGATCCCAGAGCAAATTACAGCTAAGGGAATCCACTGCAAAAGCTAAACTAATGGCAGTCACGAAGCAGGCGAGACTTGCTACAAAATCTGGCAATCTGGAAAGCACTTGCAAAGTGTTCAAATCACATTTTTCCCTCAATGTATATGTATATGGGCAAAACTACGGTGAGGTGGATCTGTAATTGGTTAAGTGGACGAACACAGAGAGTGCTCACTAATGCTTCCTCTTCATCTTGGAAAGAAGTGGCAAGTGGAGTGCCGCAGGGTTCCGTCCTGGGCCCGGTCCTGTTCAACATCTTTATTAATGACTTAGATGAAGGGTTAGAAGGCAGGATCATCAAGTTTGCAGACGACACCAAATTGGGAGGGATAGCCAATACTCCAGAGGACAGGAGGAATTCAAAACGATCTTGACAGATTAGAGAGATGGGCCAAAACTAACAAAATGAAGTTCAACAGTGACAAATGCAAGATACTCCACTTTGGTAGAAAAAATGAAATGCAAAAATACAGAATGGGTGATGCCTGGCTCGAGAGCAGTACATGTGAAAAAGATCTTGGAGTCCTCGTGGACAACAAGTTAAACATGAGCCAACAATGTGATGTGGCGGCAAAAAAACCAATGGGATTTTGGCCTGCATCAATAGGAGCATAGTGTCTAGATCTAGGGAAGTAATGCTACCCCTCTATTCCGCTTTGGTTAGACCACACCTGGAATATTGTGTCCAATTCTGGGCACCACAATTCAAGAGAGCTATTGACAAGCTGGAATGTGTCCAGAGGAGGGCGACTAAAATGATCAAGGGTCTGGAGAACAAGCCCTATGAGGAGCGGCTTAAGGAGCTGGGCATGTTTAGCCTGAAGAAGAGAAGGCTGAGAGGAGATATGATAGCCATGTATAAATATGTGAGAGGAAGCCACAGGGAGGAGGGAGCAAGCTTGTTTTCTGCTTCCTTGGAGACTAGGACACGGAACAATGGCTTCAAACTACAAGAGAGGAGATTCCATCTGAACATGAGGAAGAACTTCCTGACTGTGAGAGCCGTTCAGCAGTGGAACTCTCTGCCCCGGAGTGTGGTGGAGGCTCATTCTTTGGAAGCTTTTAAACAGAGGCTGGATGGCCATCTGTCAGGGGTGATTTGAATGCAATATTCCTGCTTCTTGGCAGAATGGGGTTGGACTGGATGGCCCATGAGGTCTCTTCCAACTCTTTGATTCTATGATTCTATGTGTGTGCCTTCACGACACATCTATTAGGCTTGGGCGGTTTCGTTCGTTAATTTTGTAATTAGTTATTAATTCGTATTTAAATTAGCTTACGATCCAATATTGAGCCATGCAGGAATTGTGTGAGGAGTAATAAAGATTCGAAACAATTTTTTCAATTTATTTCGTAATTATTTCGTAATTATTTTGAAATTATTTCGTAATTATTTCATAATTATTTTCGCATGTCTGGTGCAAGTTTTATCGTTGTTGTTTGTTTTATCACACCAACAGTCAACAACAGAGGGAGAGGGAAGCTTCAGAAGTTCCCCCTGTCCCATTTGGAGGTTTTTTTAGCATATTGCGCAATCTCGTCCACCATTAACGAATCGATTCGTAATTTTACGAAATTTCGTAAATTTTGAAATTTTTTAAAGGCAAATTTTGGAATTATTTAAAAAAAAAAAGAAACGCAAGGGCCCCATAAAAACAAAACGAGTTTAGAACCAAATTTTTCCGTGGTTACCCAAGCCTAACATCTATATAAATAAATATGTAATGTTTGTTTGTGGGATTAACATAACTCAAAAACCAATTGACACCAAATTTGGACAGAATACGCCCAACAACCCAATGAGTGACCATCACTCAAAAAAATTGATTTTGTCATTTTGGAGTTGTGGTTGCTGGGATTTATAGTTCACCTACAATCAAAGAGCATTCTGAACTCCACCAACGATGGAATTGAACCAAACTGGGCACACAGGACTTCCAAGACCAGCAGAAAACAGTAGAAGGGTTTGGTGGGCACTGATCTTGAGTTTTAGAGTTATAGTTTACCTACACCCAGAGACCACTGTGAAGTCAAACAATGATCGATCTGGACCAAACTTGGCACAAATATTCCATATGTCCAAATATGAACACCAAAGGAGTTTGGGGAAAATAGACCTTGAAATTTGGGTGTTGCAGTTGCTGGGGTTTATAGTTCACCCACAATCAAAGAGCATTCTGAACCCCACCAACGACAGAATTGAACCAAACTGGGCACACAGGACTTCCGAGACCGACAGAAAACAGTAGAAGGGTTTGGTGAGCATTGATCTTGAGTTTTAGAGTTATAGTTTACCTACACCCAGAGACCACTGTGAACTTAAACAATGATCGATCTGGACCAAACTATGTCCAAATATGAACACCGAAGGAGTTTGGGGAAAATAGACCTTGACATTTGGGAGTTGCAGTTGCTGGGATTTATAGTTCACCTACAATCAAAGAGCATTCTAAACCCCACCGACGACAGAATTGAACCAAACTGGGCACACAGGCCTTCCACGACCAACAGAAAACAGTAGAAGGCAGCATTTCTCAGGGTTTGGTGGGCATTGATCTTGAGTTTTAGAGTTATAGTTTACCTATACCCAGAGACCACTGTGAACTCAAACAATGATCGATCTGGACCAAACATTGCACGAATTTTCAATATGCCCAAATATGAACACTGGTGGAGTTTGGGGAAAATAGACCTTGACATTTGGGAGTTGCAGTTGCTGGAATTTATAGTTCACCTACAATCAAAGAGCATTCTAAACAAGAAGAAATACTGTTTACCCACAAACAGAAAGAAATTACATATATTAGAAACCAACACTTTCTCATTACTTTATTTTCCAGATCACCAGACTGGGCCACAGCAACGCGTGGCAGGGGACAGGTAGTAGAATCATAAAATCATGGAATCATCGATTTGGAAGAGACCTCGTGGGGCATCCAGTCCAACCCCTGCTCTCGATTCCTCCACTTTCGCAATCACATCTGATGGGAACGAGAGACAGGGCCTTCTCCATGGTGCCCCCCCCCTTCCCGGGTATGGAACTCACTCCCAAATGAAGTCAGGTCTGTCCCCTCCCTCCTGACCTTCAGGAAGCAAGATAAATCCTGGCGGTGGAATCAGGCATTTGCAGAGTGACGACGGAGACCAGTAAAGACTAAATAAAATAAATAAATAAAGTAAAGTAAAGTCCACAATGTGCGGACTGAGTTGGACGATGGTTTTAACTTGGCGAATGGTTTTATGTATATATATTAATCTTATATGTATTTTAATTTATTGTTTTATGGATGTTGTTTAAATATTATTTATTGTTTGCATTGAATTCTTGCTGTTAGCCATTCTGGGTCCCTCCATGGAGGTGAAAAGAATGGGATATAAAAGTTCTAAATAAAATAAATAAATAAAATAAGAAGCATCTCCGACAGATGGCCATCCAGCCTCTGTTTAAAATTCTCTAAAGAAGGAGCCTCCACCACACTCCTGGGCAGAGAGTTCCACTGCCGAACAGCTCGCACAGTTAGGAAGTTCTTCCTAATGTTCAGGTGGAATCTCCTTTCCTGTAGTTTTAAGCCATTGTTATGTGTCCTAGTCTCCAGGGCAGCAGAAAACAAGCTTGCTCATTACCATACACCCCATAGGATTTTCTCAAAGAAGGAATACTCAGAGGGGGTTTTGTCAGTTCCTTTGTCTGAAATATAATTAACAACATCTGGTAGTCAGTGGTGGTTTCCCAAACACCAACCAGGGCTGAACTTGTTTAGTTTCCAACATCAGATAGGATCTGGCACCTTTAGGGTATTTAGGCCCTTTATGGACTGTGTGGTGTTGGAGGAAAGTTCTGAGAGTGCCTTGGACCGTCAGAAGATCCAACCAGTCCATCCTCCAGGAAATAAAGCCCGACTACTCATTGGAGGGAAGGATAGTAGAGGCAAAGGTGAAGTACTTTGGCCACATCATGAGAACAAAGAAAAGCTTAGAGAAGACAATGATGCTGGGGAAAATGCAAGGAAAAAGGAAGAGGGGCCGACCAAGGGCAAAATGGATGGATGGCATCCTTGAAGTGATTGGATTGGCCTTGAAGGAGCTGGGGGTGGTGATGGCCGATAGGGAGCTCTGGCGTGGGCTGGTCCATGAGGTCACAAAGAGTCAGAAACGACTGAAGAAATCATCATCACCAACAACAACAACCTTGAAGTTGTTTCTGATTTATGGCAACCCTAACAGGGACTATCATGGGCTTTTCTTGGCAAGAGGGAGTTGCCTTTGAGGTTGAGAGAGTGTGATTTGCCTATGACAGTGGCTCTCAACCTTCCTAATGCCGTGACCCCTTAATATAGTTGTGGTGACCTCCCAACCATAAAATTATTTTGTTGCTACTTTATAGCTGTAACTTTGCTACTGTTATGAACCGTAATGTAAGCATCTGATAATGCAGAGTGCATTTTCATTCACTGGACCAAATTTGGCACAAATACCCAATATGCCCAAATGTAAACACTGGTGGTGTTTGGGGGAAAATAGTCCTTGCCACTTTGGAGTTGTAGTTGCTGAGATTTATAGTTACAATCAAGGAGCATTCTGAACTCCACCAATGATGGAACTGAACCAAACTTGGCACACAGAACTCCCATGAACAACAGAAAATATTGTTTATTATTTATTTATTTATTTTGGGTACTTTTACCCCGCCCTTCTCAACCCCGGAGGGGGGACTCAGGGCGGCCTACAAAAAGGCACAATTCGATGCCTACACAAAATACACATAATGTACAAAACCATAGTTAAAACAATTATCACAGCTAAAAACAATCAAAACAATCAGTATATAACACATCAATAAAACTATTCTCATGCTCAGCGTTCGTCTTTCAGAGTTCCATAATTCCATTCCATTGGTCAATTCTTGTCCATTGTCAAAGTCCTTTCTTTATCTGCCAGAATGTCCGAATGCCTGGTCCCACATCCATGTTTTCAGTTTTTTCCTAAAGGAAAGGAGTGATGTCGCTGATCTAATTTCCCCGGGGAATGAATTCCACAGGTGGGGGGCCACCACCAAGAAGGCCCTGCTCCTCGTCCCCGCCAACCTCACTTGTGATAGAGGCGGGGTCGAGAGCAGAGCCTCCCCAGAAGATCCTAGACCCCGTGGAGGGACGTAGAGGGAGATCCATTCAGACAGATACACTGGGCCGGAAACGTATAGGGTTTTGTAGGTCAAAACCAGCACTTTGAATTGTGCTCGGAATTGGATCGGCAGCCAGTGGAGCTGATACAACAGGTGGGTGGTATGCTCCCTGTATGACGCTCCGGTGAGCAGTCTGGCTGCCTCCTGCTGGACTAATTGAAGTTTACGAACAGTCTTCAAAGGCAACCCCACGTAGAGTGCGTTGCAGTAATCTAATCGGGATGTAACAAGAGCGTGGACCACCGTGGCCAGATCCGACTTCCCAAGGTACGGGCGCAGCTGGCGCACAAGTTTTAATTGTGCAAAAGCTCTTCCGGCCACCGCCGAGACCTGGGATTCCAGGCTCAGCGATGAAAGGTTTTGGTGGACATTGAACTTGAGTTTTGGAGCTGTAGTTCACCTACATCCAGAGAGAACTGTGGACTCAAACCATGATAGATCTGGACCAAACTTGGCGCGAATACTGAATTTGCCCAAATGTGGACACTGGTAGAGTTTGGGGAAAATAGACCTTGACATTTGGGAGTTGTAGTTGCTGGTATTTAAAGTTCACTTACAATCAAAGAGAATTCTGAACTTCACCAATGATAGAATTGGGCCAAACTTCCAAACAGAACCCCCATAACCAATAGAAAATACTGTGTTTTCTGATGTTTGGCAACCCCTCTGACACCCCCCTTGCAACCCCCTCAGGGCTCCCGGCCCACAGGTTGAGAAATGCTGACCTAGGACCACCGAGTGGACAAGCTACAGTCCAGTATTCAGACCACATTGTTCAAACACCACATTGGCTCTCAACCAACAACTATCCCATCCAAATAGGCAGTGTCGAAGGCTTTCATGGCTGGAATCACTGGGTTGTTATAGGTTTTTTCGGGCTGTATGGCCATGGTCTAGAAGCATTCTCTCCTGACGTTTCGCCTGCACGTTGGCAAGCATCCTCTGAGGTAGTGAGACCTCACTACCTCGGAGGATGCTTGCCAAAGTGCAGGTGAAACGTCAGGAGAGAATGCCTCTAGACCATGGCCATACAGCCCAAAAAAACCTACAACAACCCAAATAGGCATAGTCGTGCAAGAAAAAGATGAAGCCCAAAGGCTATCTATCAAAATACATTCTCAAGATTACTCCAAATTCATCCATAAAACACATAACCACCATATTGCTCAAGATGAAGGAGTAGCTGTACCCTAGATTCTAGTAAATTATTTCAGAACCATAAGATATCCTAAGAGGGAAAAGGAGCTTTGAAACTTCAAATTAAATATAGAGCCTGTTTGAACTGTATCAATTTTACTGTAAGTACATTATTTCCATGGGGGTTTATGCCATCTTTTTGTCTAGTTTCGCTAGTTAATAATGCAGTGAATTTGCAGTAAGAGACCAAATGTTATTTTGATGACATAACCTGATTAAATTAAAGATGACATTAAAAGGACCATTTCGATAAAGAATAGAAACCTCAAAAAGCAACTGCGGTTGAATGTTAAGTCAGCTAGACTCAGGATTTATATATATATATATATATATATATATATATATATATATATATATATATATGCACGATATATTTAAAAAGCAGAATCAAAGAGCAACACAGTGCAGCCTTCATCTAATGACTGGTTATTGTCTGGGATAAAGGCCAAATAATGTTGAGCAGTATACATAAATACATACATTTCATTTAAGTGCCCAAGAGATATCATTTCCTAGAATTCATGTCCTTTCAAGACAAAACTGATTTTTTTTTTGTGACATGTCAGGAACGACTTGAGAAACTGCAAGTCGCTTCTGGTGTGAGAGAATTGGCCATCTGCAAGGAAATTGCCCAGGGGACGCCGGATGTTTTGATGTTTTTACCATCCTTGTGGGAGGTTTCTCTCATGTCCCCACATGAGGAGCTGGAGCTGATAGAGGGAGCTCATCCGCGCTCTCCCCAGATTCAAACCTGCGACCTGTCGGTCTTCAGTCCTGCCAGCACAGGGGTTTAACCCACTGTGCCACCGGGGGCTCCAAAACTGAATAATTAACTGAGAGTGCATCCAGATTTTGTTCCTATTCATTCTGATTTTATATTGGCTTTAAAAAAATTGACCTAGGGACCATGCATAAATAGTCTTTGTTATTGTGTTATTACCCCAACTCTATTCTCCATCTTCATCGCTATGATACTTCACCTTGTTGATGGGAAGCTTCCCACCGGAGTGGAAATCATCTATCGGACAGATGGCAAGCTATTCAACCTCAGCAGACTGAAAGCCAAAACCAAGGTTACAACAACATCCGTTATAGAACTCCAGTATGCTGATGACAATGTCGTCTGTGCGCATTCAGAAGAAGATCTACAAGCCACTCTAAACACCTTCGCAGAAGCATACGAGAAGCTCGGCCTGTCACTGAACATTGAGAAAACCAAAGTGCTCTTCCAGCAGTCACCAGCCAATCCCTCTCCAATGCCAGAGATACAGCTTAAAGGTGTAACATTAGAAAATGTTGACCATTTCTACTACCTTGGCAGCCACCTCTCCACCAAAGTCAACATCGACGCCGAAATACAACACCGCCTGAGCTCTGCAAGTGCAGCATTTTTCCAGAATGAAGCAGAGAGTGTTTGAGGACCGGGACATCCGTAGGGAGACCAAGGTGCTTGTCTATAAAGCTATTGTCCTCCCAACCCTGCTATATGCCTGTGAGACGTGGACTGTCTACAGACGTCACATGCAACTCCTGGAACGATTCCATCAGCGCTGCCTCCGGAAAATCCTGCAAATCTCTTGGGAAGACAGCCGGACAAACCTCAGCGTGCTGGAAGAAGCAAAGACCACCAGCATTGAAGCGATGGTCCTCCATCAACTCCGCTGGGCCGGCCATGTTGTCCGGATGCCTGACCACCGTCTCCCAAAGCAGTTGCTCTACTCTGAACTTAAGAACGGAAAATGGAACGTTGGTGGACAGGAAAAGAGATTTAAAGATGGGCTCAAAGCCAACCTTAAAAACTCTGGCATAGACACTGAGAACTGGGAAGCCCTGGCCCTTGAGCGCTCCAGCAGGAGGTCAGCTGTGACCAGCAGTGCTGCAGAATTTGAAGAGGCATGAATGGAGGGTGAAAGAGAGAAACGTGCCAAGGGGAAGGCGCATGTCAAGTCAACCCCGACCGGGACCGCCTTCCACCTGGAAACCAATGCCCTCACTGCGGAAGAAGATGCAGAGCAAGAATAGGGCTCCACTGCCACATACAGACCGACAGGGAAATCCATAATGGAAGACCATCTTACTCATCCAACGAGGGATCGCCTAAGTAAGTAAGTAAGTCTTTGATGGTACTAGGAGCTGGCAAAAAATATTAAGGGTTAAACACACATATATATGGATCTCCAAAATAAAATCAGAAAGGACAGAAAATTAATTTGGGAGTTTCTTGTCATTTTAATTGATCTCTATTGTATGAAATTGGCTTAGGAAGCAGTGGGTTGGTTTGGGAAGATTTGGGAAGCACAGTTAGAAAAGAGAAGGGAAATCAGATGTTGAGATAGATTGAGGCAAACAACACACAACCATGACAGCCCTTTATTCCGGGAACAATCACGTTTTAAAAACACGAAGGTTCCCAGGTCCCCATCCAGACACATCCCAGAAATCGTGTGGTTTCGGGGGTGGGTGTCCAGATGTTCTCCCGGAACTTTTCAGGACAAAGTCCCAAAAGTTGTTTTTTAAAAAAACTTACCAGGCTCCATTGCTGTGGTGCTGAAGCTCTCCTGGCACATAGGAATGATGTACTAGGAGAAGGGGGGCAGGAGTAATTTCCTCCCCCCCCTTTTTCCCCTGGCACATCATTCCTATGCACCAGGAGAGCTCCGGCACCAAGTGAATGGAGGCCAGGTGAGTTCTTTTATTTTTTTTTTAAAACAGCTTTTGGGGGCTTTTCGAGAGGGGTTTGTGTTGTCACAGTTTTCCAGACTACTTCCACTGTCTGGACTACTCCCTCAAAAGTTCTGGGCTTTTGGGAGGGCAGTCCAGACAGTAGTCCCATGGTTTTCTGGGCTAATTTATCTGGGAAAACTGTGGGACTACTGTCTTGGCTGCCCCCTCAAAAGCCCAGAACTTCTGAGGGAGTGGTCCAGACATCGGAAGTAGTAGGTTTATCCCACACCTTCCAAGAAGGCGCGGAATAAACCCCTTAACAAATTAATTAGCCACAAACTAGGGTTTTCCTGGTTTGTGGTGAAATAATTTGCATTTTTCAGGGACTTAATCTGGTCAGCCCCCTTTTAATTGCAGGAACTCTCACATTAAAGGGGATGTCTGAAGGACAGGAGGGAGGGGATAGACCTGATCTCACTCGGGAGAGAGTTCCATAACCGAGGGGCCACCACAGAGAAGGCCCTGTCTCTCATCCCCACCAGACGCACTTGCGAAGGTGGCGGGACCGAGAGCAGGGCCTCTCCGGAAGATCTTAACACCCTTGATGGTTCACAGGGGAGAATAAGTTCGGACAGGTAAACTGGGCCAGAACCGTATCATAAGGAAGAGGGAGCAGGCTTGCTTTCTGCTGCCCTGTAGACTAGGATGCAATGGAGCAATGGGTTCAAATTACAGGAAAGGAGATTCCATCTGAAGGTTAGAAAGAACTTCCTGATCATAAGAGCTGTTTAACAGTGGAACTCTGCCTCAGAGTGTGGTGGAAGCACATTCCTTAGAGAATCTTAAACAGAAGAGGGATGGCCATCTTTCAGGGGTGCTTTGATTATGCTTTTCCTGCATGGCAAAATGGGGTTGGACCAAATGGCCTATGTGGCCCATATGATTCTATGGGTTTATGGTCTATAGCACTAGTTTCAAGAACCAGTTTATGGTCTATAGCAGTGGTTCTCAACGTTCCTAATGCCGCGACCCCTTAATACCGTTCCTCATGTTGTGGTGACCCCCGGCCATTAAATTATTTTCATTGCTACTTCATAGTTGTGATTTGGCACAAATACCCAATATGCCCTAATTTGAATACTGGTGGGGTTGGGATGGGAGGATTGTCATTTGGAAGTTATAGTTGCTGGGATTTATAGTTCACCTACACTCAAAGAACATTCTGAACTCTACCAACGATGGAATTGGACCAAACTTGGCACACAGAACTCCAACAGAAAATACTGGAAGGGTTTGGTGGGCACTGACTTTGAGTTTGGGAGTTGTAGTTTGCCTACACCCAGAGAGCACTGTGGATTCAAACAATGATGGATTTGGATCAAACATGGCACGAATGTTCAATATGCCCAAATTGAACACTGGTGAAGTTTGAGGAAAATAGACCTTGACATTTGGGAGTTGTAGTTGCTGGGATTTATAGTTCACCTACAACCAAAGAGCATTCTTAACCCTGCCAACAATTGAATTGGGCCAAACTTCCCACACAGAACTCCCATGACCAACAGAAAATACTGTCTGTGATGGTCTTTGGCGACCCCTCTGACACCCCCTCGCGACCCCTCCAGGGGTCCCAACCCCCAGGTTGAGAACCACTGGTCTATAGCATTAGTTATGGGTTTATAAGACCATGAAACATGGTGTCCTGAGGTTGAGTTTTGGTTTTTAGTTCTGTAAAACTCTTGTTTGTTTTTTTTTGAGCTTTTTGATGGACAACCAACCTAACAACCAGATCCCCTAGCATGCATCACATTTGATCAATCTGAAAGAAAAAGCAAGAGAACCCCAGCAAAGGTTTTCACATTCCAGCAAAGTCCTGCAGTCAACAAAACCCCCTTGGTGATGCATTTAAAATTGGCCTTAGTTAATGAGCACATGTCAAGCTCAGGGGGGTTACAATACCCCAATTAAAATGTTGACCCACAGCTGCCGACTATCTGAGATGCATGAAAAACATGGTTATTTATGCCTGGTAAAGTTCCTCAAACATGGTAGGGCTTTCTTCCATTGTTTCATCATTGGCATTTGACACAGAAGAGGGACTGTCCTAAAAACCACCCTTAGAAAAAGTTGAAAGCTAAATCCAAAAACAATTTATTTATTTATTTATTTAGGGTTCTTCTACCCCGCCCTTCTCAACCCCCGAGGGGGGACTCAGGGCGGCTTACAAAAGGCACAATTCGATGCCTAACAATTACAACATACAATGCAATATACAATACACAAATTTACCACATAATATCATAGTTATAACTAATTAAAACAATCAGACAGTATACTAGCAGCAATAAAAACATCTTGTGGTCAGTGTTCACCAAATCCAAGTCCGTAAACCATTTAGCATTGTCATTGTCCTTTCCTACTCTGGTCATTATGCTACTAAGGAAGCTGTCGAGGTCCTGAACCGGTGCTTGGCCGCTGTGACGGTCTGGATGAGGGCGAACAAATTGAAATTGAATCCAGACAAGACAGAGGTACTCCTGGTTAGTCGTAAGGCCGAACAGGGTATAGGGTTACAGCCTGTGCTGGATGGGTTACACTCCCCCTGAAGAAGCAGGTTCACAGCTTGGGAGTGATCCTGCACTCATCGCTGAGCCTGGAACCTCAGGTTCAGCGGGGGACCAGGGGAGCATTTGCACAGTTAAAACTTGTGCGCAAGCTGCGCAGTACCTTGGGAAGTCTGACTTGGCCCCCGTTAGTCCACGCTCTGGTTACATCCTGTTAGACTACTGCAACGCTCTCTACGTGGGGTTGCCTTTGAAGACGGCTCGGAAGCTCCAATGGTTCAACGTTCGGCAGCCATGATACTAACAGGAGCGGAGCGCAGGGAGCATACAACTCCTGTGCTGCACCAGCTCCACTGGCTACCAATTTGCTACCGGGCACAATTCAAAATGCTGGCGTTGGCCTATAAAGCCCTAAACGGTTCTGGCCCAAGTTACCTATCCGAATGTATCTCCACCTATGAACCCACCAGGACTTTAAGATCCTCTGGGGAGGCCTTGCTCTCGATCCCGCCTGCATCACAGGCACATTTGGCGGGGACTAGGGACAGGGCCTTCTCAGTGGTGGCCCCTCGGCTGTGGAACGCCCTTCCCATGGACATTAGATCAGCCCCCTCGCTAATGGTGTTCCGAAGAAGATTAAAAACTTGGATGTTTGAACAGGCATTCGGTTAAACAGTGCAATGAATGTGATGATTACAGGAATGGAAATTTGGATGACGGATTGGATCACGACTCTAGTTATGAGATGCATTGTGTTGTCTATTGTTGTGTCAATATTGTATATTATGCTTTTATGGTTTTAAATTGTATATCTTTTTTTTTTTTTTTTAATTTATCACTTTATTACATACTATTACATTTTGTACATCAACCTCTTTAACATGTTATTTTATTATTTTACTCTGACATTTCTCCCCCTTTTTCTCATTTTTTCCCCCTTTTTTCACCACAGTGCTCCCCTCCACCCATTTCAAGCCACCCTTCTTACATTTCATCTGTCCAAAATTTCATTTCTTCTTGTGACGGTAATTTTCCTTCCTTATTTTTTAATCCATTTACCACAAATCTTCCCCATACAGCATCAAAATCGCTTTGTTTCCATATACCTTTTTTAACCTTTAATATACATGTCAATTTATCGTTTATTGCTATTTTCCATGCTTCTTTATACCACTCCTCTATTTGTATATTCATTTCTTTTTTCCAATTCCTTGCTATAAGCAGTCTTGCTATAGTTAGTAAGTTTGTTATCGCTTCTTTATCCTCCTTTTTCAATTGCTTATCGTTATATAGTGATAGTAATGCTATACTAGGACTTTTATCTAATTTTATATTCATTATAGTTTCTATTTCTCTAAATACTTTCTCCCAAAAATTATTTACATATTTACATTGCCACCACATGTGTATATATGTTCCTGGTTCTTGACACCCTCTCCAACAATTTATTGAGTTATTTTTATTCATATATGCTATTCTTACCGGTGTCAAGTACCACTTCCATATTAACTTGTAATAATTTTCTTTAACTCGTATCGATAAATTTTTTAAATGTCTTTGTCCCCATAATTGTTGCCACTCTATTTCGCTTATTTTTATCCCTAAATCTTCTTCCCAAATCTCCTTAAGGGTGCACTTTTTTGTTTTTTCATCTTTCATTTCAATTAATATCTTATAAATTTTGCTAATTATACCTCTCAAGTTTTCGTGTTCTTCTACAGTCCTTCCTTCTGTATTATTTGTTCGAATTGACTGAGTTGGCTTTCACTTCTATTATTTTTTTTCCAATTTATTACCCATTGTTCTAATTGTATACAATGAAACCATGACAATTTTATTTCTTTAAACTCTTCCAACATCCTTTCCCTCTTCATTTCCACCTTCATCCAATCCCCTATCCTATCTAAATTTATTTCCCTTACCTTTTTATCCATTACTTTTTTTAAATTTTTTGGGAACTTCTTTTCCATCACTATTGGGGTTATAATTGATCCCTCCTTTATTAACCTCCCCTTATATTTATTCCATACTTTAAGTATATTGCTCAGCATTGGGTTTCTAATTTCCCTCATTTCTTTTCTAGTAAACTGTTTAAAAAATATATTCCAAGTTTCATCTTCCACTTTTCCTGAATCATTACTAAGCCAATCTATTCCCTCTTCTTTGACCATTCCTTCTATAACCAAACTTAATCTACTTGCTTCGTAATATTTTTTTATATTAGGTAACGCCAGTCCACCCTCCTTTTGCGATCTATACCATAATTGTTTATTTAGTCTGTTCCTTTTACTTCCATTACAGTACTTATTAATCATTTGTTGCCATCTAGTTAGTTCTTCTTCTGTAATTTGAAGTGGTAGCATCCTAAATATAAAATTTATTTTTGGAAGTATTTTCATTTTTACTAATGCTATTCTTCCAAACCATGATAAGCGTATTCCTTCGTACTCTATTAACTTTTTCTGGACTTCTTTCCTTAATGTTACTACATTTACTTCCTCTGTCTCTTTTAAATCCTTAGTTATTATTACTCCCAAGTAT
Source organism: Anolis sagrei ordinatus (assembly GCF_025583915.1). Taxonomy (NCBI): domain Eukaryota; kingdom Metazoa; phylum Chordata; class Lepidosauria; order Squamata; family Anolidae; genus Anolis; species Anolis sagrei. The sequence continues at coordinate 11,647,096 of NW_026847993.1, read as the reverse complement.
TTTAATTTATTCTTAATTCTTATTCCCATTTTACTCTGTTCTATAAAATCTTTTTCTTCTTCTCTTGTATAATTGAGTAGCATCATTTCTGACTTATTCCAATTAACTTGTAAGCCTGTTGTTTTCCCAAATATCTCCAAATGATCTTTTATTTTATCCATTTTCTTTACTATATTTTCTATAAATAACAATGTATCGTCAGCAAATAAACTCACCTTCTGTTTCTCCTTTTTTCCTAACCCTTCTAGATTTTTGTCATTCCTTATGTTATTAGCAAACAGTTCTATCACCATGGCAAATAGTATCGGGGACAAAGGGCACCCTTGTCTGGTTCCTCTAGTCACTTTTATTTCGTTTGTCACTCCATCATTTATAGTTACCACTGCCGAGTTCCTTGAATAAAATTGTTTTAATACTCCTTTTATTCTATTTCCCATTCCGAATTTATTCAATATTTCCCTTAATGTCTCCCATTCCACACAATCAAACGCTTTAAAAATATCTAATGATAATATCCCTGCTTTTTCTTTCCCCTCTTTAGCCCAATGAATTTTATTTAGTACTCTCCCTATCAAATTTGACATTTGTCTTCCTTTTATAAACCCGCACTGATCTTCTTTTATGTACTTATACATACATTTATTCATTCTATTAGCTAATATCGCGGACAATATCTTTGCATCCTGATTAATTAATGATATGGGCCTATATGACCCTGGGTCTGTTAGGTCTTTATCAGGTTTAGGTATTAATATTATTAATGATTTCCTCCATGATTCGGGTATTTTATCTCCCTTCATTATTCCATTGTACAATTCTAATAATTTTGGGGTTAAAACTTCTCTAAAGCTTTTATAATATTCTGTCCCTAGACCATCCAAGCCCGGAGCTTTGCCAACTTTTAATTTCTTAATAACTTCCTCTATTTCTTTTTTCTTAATAGGTTGTTCCAATAATTCTTTATCTTTCTCTTCCAGCTTACTCTCCCAATTTTCCTCCACATATTTCCTAATTGCCTCTATGGGACTTGCTTTGGTTTGGTACAGTTCTTTATAAAATTCTTCAAATACTTTCAATTTTTCTTTCATAGCTCTACATAATTTACCTGTTTTATCTTTTATCATATTTATCATTCCTTCCATTTTCTTTTTCTGTGTTGATTTGGCTAGCATCTTTGAATTCCTATCACTAAACTCGAAATATTCCCTCCTTAAATAAATTAAATTTTCTTGTACTTCGTCTATTTCCATTTTATCCAATTCCTCTTTTTTTGCTCTTAGCCTAGCATAAATTCGTATATCTCTCTTTATTACATATGCTTTTTCAATCTCTTCTATTTCTCTTTCTAAATTCCTTTTCCTTTCTTCTTGCCTTCTTCTTAAGTTAATTGTCTCTTTTATGCATAACCCTCTGGTCACTGCTTTCATAGTATCCCATAGAACTCCCTTTGTCACCCCCTTTTCATTAAAACCCCAAATTTCTTGCCATTCTGCTTGCACTTTATCTAATATTTCTTTGTGATTTAGTATTCTTGTATTTAACCTCCACCTTTTCATTTTGTCATAATCACATTTCAACACAATCTCAATTGAGACCAAAGCATGATCCGAAATCTTAATCATACCTATATCAGCATTTAGTACTTTACTTGTCATATTTTTGGAGACAAAAATATAATCAATTCTTGTATACACCTTATGTACCGATGAGTAGTATGTATATCTACTTTCATTCCCTTTTACCAATCTCCATACGTCCTTTAATTGCCATTTATTCATTACTCTACTTAATTCCGTTGTTTCAATATCGTTGATGGATGCTTATCCTTGTTGTAAACCGCGTTGAGTCACCTGTTGGGCTGAGAAACTGCGGTATACAAGTAAAGTAAATAAATAAATAAATAAATTATTGGTTGTCTTTGTCCATCTGCCAGCTTACCCGAAGGCCTGGTCCCACATCCAGGTTTTTAGCTTCTTCCTGAAGGAGAGGAGGGATGTTGATGTCCTAATTTCCCCGGGGAGTGCATTCCACAGGCGAGGGGCCACCACCGAGAAGGCCCTGTCCCTCGTCCCCACCAGTCTCGCTTGTGATAAAGGTGGGGCCGAGAGCAGGGCCCCCTCAGCAGATCTTAAACTCCGAGGTGGGACGTAGAAGGAGATACATTCGGACAGGTACGCTGGGCCGGAGCCGTAAAGGGTTTTGTAGGTCAAAACCAGCACTTTGAATTGTGCTCGGAACTGGATCGGCAGCCAGTGGAGCTGACATAACAGAGGGGTGGTATGCTCCCTGTATGACGCTCCGGTGAGTAATCTGGCCGCCGCCCGTTGGACTAATTGAAGTTTCCGAACAGTCTTCAAAGGCAACCCCACGTAGAGCGCGTTGCAGTAATCTATTCGGGATACACATAATGTACAAAACCATAGGTTGCACAAAATACACATAATGTACAAAACCATAGTTAAAACAATTATCACAGCTAAAAACAATCAAAACAATCAGTATATAACACATCAATAAAACTATTCTCATGCTCAGCGTTCGTCTTTCAGAGTTCCATAATTCCATTCCATTGGTCAATTCTTGTCCATTGTCAAAGTCCTTTCTTTATCTGCCAGAATGTCCGAATGCCTGGTCCCACATCCATGTTTTCAGTTTTTTCCTAAAGGAAAGGAGTGATGTCGCTGATCTAATTTCCCCGGGGAATGAATTCCACAGGTGGGGGGCCACCACCAAGAAGGCCCTGCTCCTCGTCCCCGCCAACCTCACTTGTGATAGAGGCGGGGTCGAGAGCAGAGCCTCCCCAGAAGATCCTAGACCCCGTGGAGGGACGTAGAGGGAGATCCATTCAGACAGATACACTGAGCCGGAAACGTATAGGGTTTTGTAGGTCAAAACCAGCACTTTGAATTGTGCTCGGAATTGGATCGGCAGCCAGTGGAGCTGATACAACAGGTGGGTGGTATGCTCCCTGTATGACGCTCCGGTGAGCAGTCTGGCTGCCTCCTGCTGGACTAATTGAAGTTTACGAACAGTCTTCAAAGGCAACCCCACGTAGAGCGCGTTGCAGTAATCTATTCGGGATACACTACAGAAACAGAATATCCACAACAACCGAGTTCCAGAGTAGTGGTTCTTAACCTGTGGGCCACAGATCACCAGTGGGCCATGAGAACGAAAATGTGGTCCGTGGGTCTCCTTCCTCTTTATTTTATTTTATTTCTGCTCCTTTTGCATTGCCTGCCAGTCCTTCCCTCTCACCGATCATGCCTGTTCTGTCGCCGCTGGGCTCGAAATGAAGTGCTTTTAAAACAGGATGTACAACTTAAGCCCAACGGGAAGCCAGGGCCCCCAAAGAGAAGCCCTTAGAGATTTTCCCCCCATAAACAGTCTTTAGAGGGCTTGAGCTCAAATACAACAAAGTATTTTATTGATGAACAATCAAACAGAAACTTCTTTTGTCTTCAAAGTTTAAACAAATGCTTCCAGGCTTCAAGCAACTGGTGGCTTCTAACTGTTTCTTTGCTTTACTTCAAAGGAAAATCCCTTTCTAGCTCCTCCCAGGCTAACTGTGGTCCTAAACCTAACTGATGTGGATCCACTACTGGGCTGAACTGTGTCTCAAAACCGAGTGGACCTACCAGTAGGCCTGTAGTCACTTAGCTGGAGTTCTTGATGTTTAAAGCTGTTATTCCCTCCAAAATTCCTCAGGGCTGTAAGGCTGTTTCCCTGGAACCTTTGGGAATCTTTAGATGCTCTTAAGACTGTTCTCCTCCGGGAAGTCTTAAGGGTTGAAGCTTTTGCACAGGAGACCTGAACACATGCTGTACATTAGCTATTCTTGCTAAGACTAACTAAAAAATGGCTCCCTTCCCTTCTCTAAACCCAAAAGGGGGTGGGACTAGAGAACCTAATGATAATGAACAGGTGGCCTGCCCTATAACTGCAAACTTTAACAGGAAGCCACCCTGCTGCAAAATCCCAAGCCTAGGATTGCAAGCAAATATTTAATACAAAGCAAATAAAGTGGGAGCTTCTGGTACAGCTGTACCAGCACAATGCCATATGTTCTGTATCAGAAACTAGAGCTGATGTGGTCTATCCAAGGTAATTTTCTGAATCAGCATCCCAAATAACCAAACCAAATCTAAAGTTGGCCAAAAACCCTTTTGGTACTAATGTTGGGAAGTGGTCCCTGGTCAAGTAGTCTGTGGTCAAGTGGTCCCTGGTCAAAGTGGTCCATGGCCAAGAAGTCCCTGGCCAAAGTGGTCAACAACAAAAAAAAGAGGTTGGGAACCACTGTTTCAGAGGGTGACATAAAGGATTCTTTCTCTACATAAATAATCATCCTATTTTTTCAGCACAATCTTCAAATGGCCATTGGACTCCCTTAAAAACTTATTCATTTTGTCTAACTCTTAAGGAGTTGTAGCATCAAGAGCTTTCATGATGTGCCAGTTATTTTCACTGCCTGAAATGTTTGTGTGTTATGGTACGACTGTACCAGGAGCTCCAAATTTATTTGCTTTGTATTAAATGTTTGTTTGCAGTCCTAGGTTTCAGGGACGCTGCAGGAAGGTGGCTTACTTTGGTTGCAGTCATAGGGCAAGTCACCTGTCCATCATTGTTAAGTTTTGGTCCCGCCCCTTGGGAAGGGAAGGGAGCCATTTTTAGTTAGTCTCAGTAAGGAAAGTGAATTTACAGGACGTGTGCAAGCTTCCCCTGTACAAAAGCTTCAAACCTTAAGACTTTCCAGGGGGAAACAGTCTTAAGAGCATCCAAGACCTTCCGGGGGAGAACAGTCTTAAGAGTCCCTAAAGATTTCCAGGAAAACAGTCCTAAAGACCAAAGAACTCCAGCTGGAGAATATCTAAGCCTTTACTGGTAGGTCCACTCGGTGCTTCGAGACGCAGTTTGACCCGGTAGTGGAGCCCACATCAGTAGGGGTTAGAGTACAGTCAGCCTGGGAGAAGTTAAAAAGGGGATAAGAATAAGTTATTGAAGACAGTTGCCTATCCTTCGTGGGCAAGATTAGGAAGTCACCAGTTGCGTAAAGATTGGAAGTATTTGTTTAGCTTATTTGAAGACAAGAGAAATTTCTGTTTGATTGTTCATTAATAAAAGACTTTTATTCATTAATAAAAGTCTTCATTAATAAAAGACAACACCAGCACAATCGTTCATTAGTCGTTCATTAATAAAAGACAACACCAGCACAATTCAAAGTGCTGGTGTTGACCTATAAAGCCCTAAACGGCTCTGGCCCAGTTTACCTGTCCGAACGGATTCTCCCCTATGAACCATCAAGGCTACTAAGATCTTCCGGGGGGGCCCTGCTCTCGGTCCCACCACCCTCACAATCATGGCTGGTGGGGATGAGAGACAGGGCCTTCTTGGTGGTGGCTCCCCGGCTTTGGAAATCCCTCCCACTAGAGGTTAGATCTGCCCCCTCCCTCCTGACGTTCAGGAAATCGCTAAAAACATGGCTCTGGAATGCGGCATTCGAGGACTGAACCTAGAACCTTCCCTGTGATGAATTATGATGAACTGTGACTATGAATATGATTATGACCATGACTGGATTGACGATTTGGCATAGGAAACTGTAATGATGTAATGTTTTTATTGTACTGAGTTATACTATTTTAATATGTAATGATTTGTATTTGCTGTTTTTATATGATTGTATTTGATATGCACTGTAAACCGATCTGAGTCCCTCGTCGAGGTTGAGAAAGCTGGTATAGAAAACCTCTAAATAATAAATAATAATAATAATAATAAATTATACTTCACAAGCCATCTAAAGGCCATTTGTGGTGGAAAACCTCTGAGAACTTCTCCTTGGGCCCCCTGGCTTCCTGCTGGGCAAAGGTTGCACGTCCTGTTCTAAAGGCAATTCTTTAAAGGCCCAGCACGCGACAGAACATTGTGTCCTAATTTGGGGGTCCCTAATTTCTTCCTTCATAGTTTCTCATTCAGGAACTGGCTTTGAATAGTCACTTTCCTCAGACTGACATAACATATCTTCAGGGAACTGTAGGATATGTTAAATACTCAAGAAGTCTAGCACCTTAGCCAATACGGCACATCTTTGATGACAAAATGCAGTAATAGTATACTTGCAGTAGACAGTATGTTGGCGGCATGGCTGGGAAGGGACAGAGAGTTTCATCTATGCTGATGATCGTGCCATTACTGCTCAAGCAGAGAGCTTTGAGACTGTAGAACAGAAGCTCTCCGAAGCTCTAGGTGCTCTTACTGCCTACTACAGGGAAAACCAGCTGATCCCTAACCCATCTAAAACACAGACATGTGCCTTTCATCTCAAGAACAGAGAAGCATCCCGAGCTCTGAAGATCACCTGGGAAGGAATCCCACTGGAGCATTGCAGCGCACCCAAATACCTGGGAGTCACTCTGGACTGTGCTCTGACCTACAAGAAGCACTGCCTGAACATCAAGCAAAAAGTGGGTGCTAGAAACAATATCATACGAAAGCTGACTGGCACAACCTGGGGATCACTACCAGATACAGTGAAGACATCTGCCCTTGCGCTGTGCTACTCTGCTGCTGAGTACGCATGCCCAGTGTGGAACACATCTCACCACACTAAAACAGTGGATGTGGCTCTTAATGAGACATGCCGCATTATCACGGGGTGTCTGCGCCCTACACCACTGGAGAAATTACACTGCTTAGCCGGTATTGCACCACCTGACATCCGCCGGGACGTAGCAGCCAATAGTGAAAGGACCAAGGCAGAGACATCTCCAGCTCATCCCCTGTTTGGGTATCAGCCAGCACGTCAACGACTTAAATCAAGAAATAGTTTTCTAAGATCTACAGAGACACTCGCTGGAACATCTCAGCAAGCGAGAGTCCAAAAGTGGCAGGCTCAAACCCAGAACCTCAACCAATGGCTGATACCAAATGAGAGACTCCCCCCTGGGCACACAGAAGACTGGGCGACTTGGAAGGCGCTGAACAGACTGCGCTCTGGCACCACGAGATGCAGAGCCAAACTTCAGAAATGGGGCTACAAAGTGGAATCCTCGACATGCGAGTGTGGAGAAGAGCAAACCACTGACCACCTGCTGCAATGCAACCTGAGCCCTGCCACATGCACAATGGAGGACCTTCTTGCAGCAACACCGGAAGCACTCCAAGTGGCCAGATACTGGTCAAAGGACACTTAACCAACTACCAAACTCACAAGTTGTGTATTTTTCTGTTTGTTTGCTTTGTTCTGTTAGAAATGTAATACAGTATAATGGACTGGCTGCTCTGACACGACAAATAAATAAATAAATGGCTGGGAAAACTAAAACTCTAAATATCAAGACCTTTTTGGCCCCCTACAATTTAAGGAGAACGCATCACTTTAGTAAAAATAAACAACATTTAAAAACCCAAGCAAGTCTCCTCTACTCAATTTAGGTTATGCAAGTAGGATGCAAATGTTATCGTGAATATTTGGTTCTGCTCCAGTTGAATTGCATGAAGGCCAACTGTTTGATTAATCAATCATATGCTGTGAACTTTTGATACACTCCACAATTCATTTACCTAAACTGATAAGATACATAATTTAAAAGGCTTTTAAATTACGGTTTTCTCAGTTTTCCGCCGGCTTTGAAAGTAGGCCTTTGTCTCAGTTGGGGATTTGAGGGTTTGTCCACAAAATAACTGAAGAAACATTACATTGGATGAGTGATCAGAACGTGGTGAGTTTCTATTAAGCAAAAAAGGGCAAAAAGATACTCAAAATCACATGTGCACACACACATACAGTGAGCTCCAAATAATATAGCATTAATGCAATCCAGATTCTGGACTATAGTCAGTTGGATATGGATTGTATTTATATAATATTGGCTCAGTGTGGTATGCTTACATCTCCTTCTTAGGGCATAGAATCATAGAATCAAAGAGTTGGAAGAGACCTCATGGGCCATCCAGTCCAACCCCCTGCCAAGAAGCAGGAATATTGCATTCAAATCACCCCTGACAGATGGCCATCCAGCCTCTGTTTAAAAGCTTCCAAAGAAGGAGCCTCCACCACACTCCGGTGCAGAGAGTTCCACTGCTGAACGGCTCTCACAGTCAGGAAGTTCTTCCTCATGTTCAGATGGAATCACCTCTCTTGTAGTTTGAAGCCATTGTTCCGCGTCCTAGTCTCCAGAGAAGCAGAAAACAAGCTTGCTCCCTCCTCCTCCCTGTGGCTTCCTCTCACATATTTATACATGGCTATCATATCTCCTCTCAGCCTTCTTCTTCTTCAGGCTAAACATGCCCAGCTCCTTAAGCCGCTCCTCATAGGGCTTGTTCTCCAGACCCTTAGAATCATAGAATCAAAGAGTTGGAAGAGACCTCATGGGCCATCCAGTCCAACCCCCTGCCAAGAAGCAGGAATAGCATTCAAATCACCCCTGACAGATGGCCATCCAGCCTCTGTTAAAAGCTTCCAAAGAAGGAGCCTCCACCACACTCCGGGGCAGAGAGTTCCACTGCTGAACGGCTCTCACAGTCAGGAAGTTCTTCCTCATGTTCAGATGGAATCTCCTCTCTTGTAGTTTGAAGCCATTGTTCCATTGCGTCCTAGTCCCCAAGGAAGCAGAAAACAAGCTTGCTCCCTCCTCCCTGTGGCTTCCTCTCACATATTTATACATGGCTATCATATCTCCTCTCAGCCTTCTCTTCTTCAGGCTAAACATGCCCCGTTCCCTAAGCCGCTCCTCATAGGGCTTGTTCTCCAGACCCTTGATCATTTTAGTCGCCCTCCTCTGGACACATTCCAGCTTGTCAATATCTCTCTTGAATTGTGGTGCCCAGAATTGGACACAATATTCCAGGTGTGGTCTAACCAAAGCAGAATAGAGGGGTAGCATTACTTCCTTAGATCTAGACACTATGCTCCTATTGATGCAGGCCAAAATCCCATTGGCTTTTTTTGCCGCCACATCACATTGTTGGCTCATGTTTAACTTGTTGTCCACGAGGACTCCAAGATCTTTTCACATGCACTGCTCTCGAGCCAAATATCACCCATTCTGTATTTCTGCATTTCATTTTTTCTGCCTAAGTGTAGTATCTTACATTTGTCCACGTTGAACTTCATTTTGTTATTTTTGGCCCATCTCTCTAATCTGTCAAGATCGTTTTGAATCCTGCTCCTGTCCTTTGGAGTATTGGCTATCCCTCCCAATTTGGTGTTAAAAAAACCCACTTCAGCACTGATTTCAGTTCTAACAAACTCCCAAGAGGGTGTTTACATGCCATCCCAATAACAATTCGGGGGGGGGGGGGGGGGAGGCAGAAACTTGCCACAACAGCAAGCAACAACACACACACAAAAGATGGAGGACAAAGGACAAAATGACTGGGCTTGGCCCAAGGCAAGACTGTGAGGGAATCAGAGCACACGCTCACCCTCACTCACACAAAGCCAGACAGCGGGAAGCCCAACACTGTATGTTATATTTTGCCTTTGCTACCTCCAATTACTTATTAAAGATTTCTTTCGCTGCCACCAATTTATTACTCTTATAGGCTTCCTCCTTTACTGAAAGGTTTAAAAAGCCACATGAAGACTTCAGTTTGAATAAAACAGGAAAATATTGTTCATTTTGAACAGTCAATATGCATAGTGGTTTCAGATAACTTGTCAGGCTTTTCTTGTTACAGAGGATGGTACTTCTATCTTGAGTTTCTTTAAAACAAAGTTCCACACACAGAAATCCAAACAGGAATCTTTTAAAACCTTTTGAAATCTCCCTTCCTCCTACAGCACTCTAAACACTATAGAGGCCTATTAACTATTATTCCTCAAAGAGGTATCTTTCATATAACAAAACAGTTCCCAATTCTCTTCCCCCCTTCCCCCCATCACAGCTCCTGATCCTTTCGTCCATTGGCTTTTGAGTTATGTTAATCCCACAAACGAACATTACATTTTTATTTATATAGATTTGCTACAATGCTAGTCTCCTTATATAGATAAGACAGAGGTCCTACTGGTCAGTCGTAAGGCCAAACAGGGCATAGGGTTACAGCCTGTGTTAGACAGGGTTACACTCCCCCTGAAGACGCAGGTTCGCAGCTTGGGAGTGATCCTGGACTCATCGCTGAGCCTGGAACCCCAGGTCTCGGCGGTGGCCGGGAGAGCTTTTGCACAATTAAAACTTGTGCGCCAGCTGCGCCCGTACCTTGGGAAGTCGGATCTGGCCACGGTGGTCCACGCTCTTGTTACATCCCGATTAGATTACTGCAACGCACTCTACGTGGGGTTGCCTTTGAAGACTGTTCGGAAACTCCAACTAGTCCAGCGGGAGGCAGCCAGACTGCTCACCGGAGTGTCATACAGGGAGCATACCACCCCCCTGTTGTGTCAGCTCCACTGGCTGCCGATCCAGTTCCGAGCACAATTCAAAGTGCTGGTTTTGACCTACAAAACCCTATACGGTTCCGGCCCAGTGTATCTGTCCGAACGGATCTCTCTCTACGTCCCACCTCGGAGTCTAAGATCTTCTGGGGAGGCCCTGCTCTCAACCCTGCCTCTATCACAAGTGAGATTGGTGGAGACAAGGAGCAGGGCCTTCCTGGTGCTGGCCCCTCACCTGTGGAATTCACTCCCTGGGGAAATTAGATCAGCGACATCCCTCCTTTCCCTTAGGAAAAAAATGAAAACTTGGATTTGGGACCAGGCATTCGGACTTTCTGGCAGCTAAAGAAAGGACTTTGACGATGGACAGGAATTGACTAAGCGGAATGGAATTATGGAACTCTGAACGCTGAGCATGAGATTAATTTTACTGATTGTGTTATGTACCGATTATTTTTAACTTGATAATTGTTTTAATTGCTGTTTTGTATGTATGTCTATCTGGTGTAGGCATCGAATTGTGCCTTTTTGTAAGCCGCCCTGAGTCCCCCCCCCCCCCCCGGGGGGGTTGAGAAGCGCGGGGTAGAAGTACCCAAAATAAATAATTTTTTTTTTCTGAGATGGTAATGTCAGAATTGTGTGTAAATGTTATCATACAACTCTGTTAAAATATACCTTCTACACCAAAATAAGCTGAACATGCCTACAAGTAGATCACCCATTTCGTACAAATTCTTTTCTGAAGGACCAACACAAAATGTGAGAGAGTATGGCACAGCTAACATTCTAGAAGAAAAGTGTCAGGATTTTGCATATCTATGTTGTGTGAAAAGGCATACAGGGGTCAGCTTTATTCCCAAGGAGGCAATCAGCAACAGATACTACTGACGTTACCTCCTGAAGGAGCCATGCACCTTGCTTGCCCTCTAGAGAGAAAGTTAAGAAGAGGCTTTGAAAGGAGGGTTATAACAATAGAAATGTGTTCAGCTGTGAAATTAAAAGTAGTACAGCATGGCATGCAACATTATGTGTTGAAGTTCATGAAAAGCAATAATTAAGTGATGCTAAAATACTCATACCATCGCAGTCAAATTGCAAAGATCATACATTTGGAGACATCTGCACTATTCTGGGGACAAGGATGAAGAGTGTCTTCCAGATGTTGTTGAACTGCAAGTCTCAGTGGTCTTGATCAACACAGTAAGTGGTGAGGAATGCTGGAAACTGCAGTCCAGCAACACACTGTAGGCATACAATTCCCAATGTACGAGGGGCTGGTGATAAGTCTCTGGCTTTACCCAGAAAGAAACGTGATAGGAAGATGAAACTTTACATGTATTCCACATACTCTCCACTGATATCAACACACTTCTTACATCGGTATTCCAAGTTCTGTTGTTGTTGTTCATTCGTTCAATTGTTTCCGACTCTTCGTGACCTCACCGACCAGCCCACACTAGAGCTCCCTGTCAGCCATCACCACCCCCAGCTCCTTCAAGGTCAATCCACTCACTTCAAGGATCCCATCCATCCGTCTTGCCCTTGGTCGGCCTCTCTTCCTTTTTCCTTCCATTTTCCCCAGCATAATTGTCTTCTCTAAGCTTTCCTGTCTTCTCCTGATGTGGCCAAAGTACTTCATCTTTACCTCTACTATCCTCCCCTCCAATGAGCAATCAGGCTTTATTTCCTGAAGTATGGACTGGTTGGATTCACTGGATAATTTGACAGAAAATGTTCAGCTTGCCAAGTGGTTTGTTATGGAACATGTATTGCACATGAACTGCCACATCAAGGGATGACAGCACACATGGACAGTCCACCACAGACTAAAGTTTTGTAGTCTGTTGTAACTTACTGCTCAAGTAGTGGAACCCTCAGTGACGCAATGGGTTAAACCAGTTTTTTTCAACCTGGGGGTTGGAACTCCTGGCGGGGTCACAACGGGGTGCAGAGGGGTCACCAAAGACCATCAGAAAACACAGGGGATTGTGAATGGCAATTTTCACCCAATTCTATCATTGGCGGGGTTCAGAATGCTCTTTGATTGCAGGTGATCTATAAATCCCAGCAACTACAATTCCAAAATGTCAGGGTCTATCTCCTCCAAATCCTACCAGTGTCCACATTTGGGCATATTGAGTATTTATGTCAAGTGTGGTCCAGATCCATCATAGTTTGAGTCCACAGTGGTGTCTGGATGTACGTGAACTACAACTCCAAAACCCAAAGTCAATGCCCACCAAACCCTTCCAGCATTTTCTGTTGGTCGTGGGAGTTCTGTGTGCCAAGTTTGGTCCAATTCCATGTTGGTGGAGTTCAGCATGCTCTTTGGATGTAGGTGAATTTTAAATCCCAGCAACCACAACTCTCAAATGACAAAATCAATCCCCTCAACCCCACCAGTATTCAAGTTTGGGTGTATTGGGTATTTGTGCCAAATATGATTCAATGAATGAAAATACATCCTGTATATCAGATATTTACATTATGATTAATAACAGTAGCAAAATTACAGTTGTGAAGTAGCAATGAAAACAATGTTATGGTTGGCGGTCACTACAACCTGAGGAACTATATTAAGGGGTCACAACATTAGGAAGGTTGATAAACACTGGGTCAAACCCTTGTGCTGGCAGGACTGTTGACCAACAAGTTGGCCTTTTGAATCCAGGGAGAACGGATGAGCTCCCTCTGTCAGCTCCAGCTCCCCATGCAGGGATATGAAAGAAACCTTCCACAAAATCATAAACTGACAAATATCTGGGCAACATCCTTGCAAACAGCCAATTCTCTCATACCAGAAGTGACTTGGAATTTCTCAAGTTTAGCAAAAGCAGAGAGAGAGAGAGAGAAAGAGAGAGAAAGAAATTAAAAATTAGTAAGCTGCAATTAGCCTTAGGTTGCAACTTTTCCCTCCACTTCCCTAGATATTCCATGACAATAGTAACATTAAAAAAGAGAAATAATGAATGAACCGATGTAAACAAATACAATCATACAAACATTATAAAAACAAATTGGCTTAAGAGATGCCACCAAGCACTAGTGAACAATTCAGTCCTTTTTGGGGGTGGGGAGGGTGCATTGGGCTATTTAACATATCCAGCTTTATAGATCTGAAATGACTTTCCAGTTCAGACTTGGGTGGAAGGGGAAAGTGTTATAAATAGCAGCAAGGTACCACATTATTCTTTGCCATACTCAAGAGGCTAAGTGAAGGGGCAGAGCAATTACGTTATTGAACAATGCAAAGCATTACCCACTAGCTTCATTATGATAACAGAGGTTTATCTGATCGGAGCACACAATTGTTTGCATCCTCACAGACCATATATGCCAAGTCCAGAGCAAGCGCTTATGCATTTTAAACAACACTACCATTAAGAGCCATATTGGCCAAAGGATCCTGGATTTTATTCCATACTGACATAAAATTCACATCTCTCAGTGAAATATCCACCTCTAATAGATGAGCTTATATGATTCTTTGTTGAATGTCGACAACAACTAAAAAGAGGGGGAAACAAATTCTTATTCCTATTTTCAAAAGAAGACAGAAATGCAAATGAAAATAGCTGTTGTAAAATAAGAAACAACAGTCCAAGGAAACAATGCCAAATACATTACAGGACTCCTAATTGGTTTGCCAAATGAATCCAGTGATTTGGAGCATGTTAACAGATCTGTACTACTTTTGTGAGTTTGTGTTGAAAAGTGATTTGGTTTGTGTGTGAAGCCTGTTTCACTGTACTGAATAGGCATGGTTAGGTTTGGTCGGAATCTTCATAATTCGGAATAAATTCGGAAAGATTTGCTTTTTGAAGTGATTTCGAAGTTTTTAAGGAAACTGGAAGTCCCTTTGCCCTTCCGGAGCTTTTTCTGCCATTTTTGTTATGAAGCAGTGAGTCAGAAATGATTCAGCTTTTCCCCGCTTCTGATCCCAATTCTCTGCCTTTCCTCTCCCCTTGCTTCTGGTCTTAAGCCTGGGAAGCATTTTAAACCAGACTGGATGAATTTTCTACCTTTCCTCTCCCCTTGCTTCTGGTCTCAAGCCTGGGAAACATTTTAAATCAGACTGGATGCATTTCTTGCCTTTCCTCTCCCCTCGCTTCTGGTCTCAAGCCTGGAAAACGTTTTAAACCAGACTGGATGAATTTTCTGCCTTTCCTCTCCCCTCGCTTCTGGTCTCAAGCCTGGGAAGCGTTTTAACCCAGACTGGATGAATTTCCTGCCTTTCCTCTCCCCTCACTTCTTGTCTCAAGCTTGGGAAGTGTTTTAAATCAGACTGGATGAATTTCCTGCCTTTCCTCTCCCCTCGCTTCTGGTCTCAAGCCTGGAAACGGTTTAAATCAGACTGGATGAATTTCCTGCCTCTCCTCTCCCCTCGCTTCTGGTCTCAAGCCTGGGAAACATTTTAAATCAGACTGAATGAATTTCCTGCCTTTCCTCTCCCCTCGCTTCTGATCCCAAGCCTGGGAAACGTTTTAACCCAGACTGGATGAATTTCCTGCCTTTCCTCTCCCCTCGCTTCTGGTCTCAAGCCTGGGAAATGTTTTAAACCAGACTGGATGAATTTCCTGCCTTTCCTCTCCCCTTGCTTCTGGTCTCAAGCCTGGGAAATGTTTTAAACCAGACTGGATGAATTCTCTGCCTTTCCTCTCCCCTCGCTTCTGGTCTCAAGCCTGGGAAACATTTTAAATCAGACTGGATGGATTTCCTGCCTTTCCTCTCCCCTCATTTCTGGTCTCAAGCCTGGCAAGCATTTTAAACCAGACTGGATGGATTTCCTCCCTTTGCTTCCCTCCCTTCTAGAATAAAACAACTACTTTCAAAGGAAAGACTAACCAATAAAACAGGAATTAGCACTTTCAAACCATCAAGGAAGGATTCGGACGTCTCGGAAGTTTCAAAACGTTTTGAACATTTTTTCTGTGAAAATCGGAATTGACTTCCAAATGGAACCACCAGTGCCCCCTACATCTGAAATGAGTTTTGAACCATTTTGTTTCGATCAAACAAGCCTAGTACTGAATTCCACCTATATATAAAAACTCTGAATCAGTGGGCTTTATATGCATTTTATCATGCTGTTTCTGCATTTTTATCATGCAGTTTCAATGTTTCTGCTCTACTCTGTAGACGAACTATGGTCTCAAGACAGGGAGAGAGCAGGGGATCATTCACACTACAGAGTTATAGTGTTCTTATTCCACTTTAGCTGGCATGGTTCTATCCTAGCCAATCTGTTGAGGAATTGGAGCATTCTGACTTCCTCTCCCTAAATTACACATGATAGTTAAAATGGAAGAACAGTACTTGAATTCTTTACTGTGATTGGACCACAGGAAGAAATGCAACTTCTGTAAGACAAACACACAGTGTTTCTTTTTTGAGGGCACATATTCTAGTTTCCACTTCCACAAACTGGCTGGTGATGTGGGAGAGGGCATTTAGGACCTCAGAACATTGATGCCCCTCCTTCTCTTTTATTCTGTTTTGCCAGCAATCACCTGTGAAACGGAAGGTCCACTTGGCACCTTGTGGCAAGCTGCGCACCCTCTCACCTCCCCCTATCACATGAGGGCATTGGGACAAGGTGCATTGGCACCCTGTCCCGTCTGCCACCACACAAGGGAAACCTGAAAAATGTGAACATTAGATTGGGGGAAAGCCTGAAAAATATGGGTAGCTCCATTGGAGGTACCCAAGAAACTATTTCTTACTGTGGAGGAAGCTAGAATCCAATGCTTCCTTGCCACTTCAGCCACAGATGGGTCAGGGCCTCAGCCTGCGTCATCTGATGGGGTCCATCAAGAACTATCACTGAAGAAGAGTCCCAACATGGTAAGGGGAAAAAACAAAAAACAAAAACAACCCCAATATGATGAGGTCCTTAGTGATAGAATCAAGGACCTCATCACACTTACCCTTTTTAGTGTCCTAGGATGCTAAAGGGAAAGTCCATCAATGGCTGGGCATGCTACCCATCACACAACTTCCCTGAACTTCCTGTTGAATCCCCACTCATGTAAGCCGCACCGAATCCCTTGGGGAGATGGTAGCGGGGTATAAATTTATTATTATTATTATTAAACTGCTCTCAGTCCCCTCGGGGAGATAGAGCAGTATATGAATAAAGTTTTGTTGTTGTTGTACTTTGTGGCATTGTAACAAGGAGGGCAGTCCGACAATGTGATCCAGGACTCATGTATGGCTGCCAACCCTGTTTTGAGCTGTTACCAATAAAAAAAAGTTGTAGCCTTTGTTATCCCAATATGTTGTGTCGCGGATTTTGTTTGTGGGCTGGAGGTGGTTGCTCTGTGCACACAATGCTTCTTCCATTACTGAAAATAGTGTCACATCATGTAGTCTAAAGCACTACGAAAAATCAAAAAGGAAAATTAGCTTCCGTTTCCACTCTTTCCTTTCTTCCCTTCCCCATTGCCCCCATCTTGGCCAGATTATAGTGTGGAGGATGCAAATGCATTATACAGCCGGAATAACAAATGTTCTGTTTTTCAAACGCTCTCCCATGATTTATGAAAGGTGTACCTCACTGTGGGAAGATAATGCCATTTGAAATGGTCCATTTCATAAATCTATCCGTCGTGTCTCTAGCTTCGTACAGGACTACTACGAGCTCCTGAATCCAATAATGTTTTCATCCTCTATTGACAAGACCAAAAAAAGAAAAGAAGATGGGGGGAGGATTTGTTTGGAGCGAGGTAATGATGCAAATAGAAAAGGAACAGCATCTAAAACTCTCAGGGGTTTTTGCTGGTTATAGCCATACAGCTGTGAAGATGGGGAAAGTTGTATAAGCAAAAGGAAGACAATAGTCAACACATGGCCTCTATCCTTAATGTCTCTTTTGCTAGCAGCACAAATAATTGTGACACATGCCAAATTCAACAATGCCCATAAATATTTTTGACTAAATCTTCTTCCATACACACACACACACACACACAAACTGCCTTCTTTTGGGCAAGCGGTAAGGAATGTTTCAAAGTAGTCTTATATTATTTCCTTCATCAACTTGATGCTTTGTTTGCTAATTTAATGAGAATCATAGAATCATAGAGTTGGAAGAGACCTCATGGGACATCCAGTCCAACCCCCTGCCAAGAAGCAGGGAAATTGCATTCAAAGCACCCCCAACAGATAGCCATCCAGCTTCTGTTTAAAAGTCTCCAAAGAAGGAGCCTCCACCACACTCCGGGGCAGAGAGTTCCACTGCTGAACAGCTCTTCACAAAGTGTCTTTCATACCAAAAATGGTGATAATCATTCAACTGTTTCCAATTCTTGGTTCCACTCCTGTATTTTTATATTCCTTTATACCTTTATCCTCCAGCAAAGAATCACTACCTTGTGATGCTGGAGCTTGAGCATCTCAATGATGCCACGAGCAAAACTGTGAAGGGACAACCAAGACTGTGACAGTGCGAGTGGCGCCACCTATGTATAGAACTGTTAGTTGTAAGATTTAAACTGCTGTATCATGCTTAATCCTGCCCTTTTTTACCCTGTTTATGTATAGTTGTATGGATTGGTTGCTTGTAGCTGTCAATCAGTACTGTTTGGCTCCACCTCTTCCTGCAGGAGGGGAGAGCTTCCTTTTTTCTTTTCCTTCTGCCATCAGAGTTCATACCACATGGACTTGATTCTAAAGGACCCTGATTTAAGTTACCTCTTAGCACCAGTTCTGAGGTTTTTTACCCATGGGACTCATGCTTTATGTCCAGATCGTCCTGGATAACATTGAGGAGATCCCAAGCACCTTCAAGCCTGTTCTTTTGGCACCAGAGGAAGATCCTGAGTCTTCAAAACATAGGCCATCTGAACTGGGGTTGTGGTTTGCTTCTCAGCTTCAAACCCCTTGGACCCAGGACTGATTGAGACTGTAACGTATGTTTTCCTTCACCCCTCTAAAGTTTTCCAGCTCATTGCTTTGAAGAAATGACTTTGTGATAAATAAAACTTATCTTGAGCTATTTACAGTGTTTTCGGTTTTTGGGAGTTCCAGTTTCCTATAGGAGGGCAAGAAGCGATCCCTTGGGGGAAAGGTGCCATGTCCATCCCTCCTTCATTAAGCCCCCAAGCGCGACGGCACAAAAGGCTTCAATTTTTATAAAGTTCGGGGGGAAAAGGACAACCACCTTTTGCTGGAGAAAGACAACAGCTCTTACAGTCAGCTTCACTAAAAAGTAGAGGACTCCTTTTCATCTTGGAAAATGTACAAAGACTTTGCCTAGCAGGGACCACTCAGGTTATCCATAACGCAGATTGGAGCTGGGAGTGGGGGCCTCATGCCAGCAAAGGTAAAGTAAAGATTGCCCAGGGAGGGGTCTAAAGATTTCCCTTAAAGAAAGAAGCAGTTTATCCTCAGTTGCCTGCCCCTTGTCGGCAGATCAAGGAAGCTACCAGATTTCTAAAGTGATAAAGTGTTTAATCCATATATTTGAAGATTTTAGTCATAATAAAGAACTTTGTTGGACTTATCTTGGGCCTTGATAGAACTTTGTGTGGGGAAATCTAAGTGGCCTCTCAGCCGAGGCACCCCGGGCATCCTGTTGGGCATTCAAAAGCATGTTCTGTAAATAGACATTGCCACAGGCCCAGCGCGCGACAGCACAAAGACTCTTTGGGTATCATGCCAGGAGAAAAGTATGGTACAAATTTAAATAAATAAATAAATGTAGCATTTAATTCTCCATCTCTTTCTTACATCACCATACTTACTGCATGATGTTCCTTCTGTGATTTTTTTTTTAAAAAAATCTTTAGACCATACATTGAAAAACCAAATCAGTTAATGAATTTTGCAAGCAAAAAAAAATAATCAGGAAAAATGATTACTCAGTTGAACTTCCCCAATTTTGCACAACATCACGGGCTATAATTTTTAGAAATTTCCTTTCTTGTTTTTACATTGTATTCACTGGAATTTACTCTGACGTAAATGAGGATGGGATTGCAGCCTTTATATCCTTGTCTCGCTAATGCCTGACAAAGACTAAGGTGCTGCTGAAGGACCTTTGTAAAATGTGGTATTTCCATGGCCTTCATGATAACTTTTAATAGTGTGAAGGTTCTGAGGTGCCATTCTTAATTTGCATATTTTGACTTGTGTGGGTAGGGAAGCGGGGGAAAAACCCTCTTCAAGGTCAGTTTCTGGGGAGAAAATACAGAGCCTGTAACTCCATTAATAGCCTATCAGTGATATGAATATTTATTTTACTTCCACAGTGTGCAATGCGAACCCACAAGCCGAAGTCAACTAATAACAGGCAGTCCACACAAGTATATCAGAAAGTAGGGTGAATCATGTTTATTTCTTGGATTTTAAAATAGCCATGGCAAAAGATTGCCAAAGGAGTATGGCTCAGGCAGTTGAAAAATGAATAGTCTCTCAGGAGAGAAAACATGCTATTACATTTGTGGTGTAACAGCTTCTGATTTCCATACTGTTTGTGGCCCTCAGTGGATATGTCTGAATTTTGCATGTCCTTCTTATTTGACAGAAGTTATTTCAGTACATGAAACTCTGGACTGATAAGAAATTTTCACAGTGCTGGATTTATGCTGCACAAATTTCACGTATCATTGCTTTACTTATAAAACAAAAGCAAGGCGCTGTCTGCTTGAGCTGATGAACAACTGCACGGCATCCTGTCAAATCCCCAAAATCTGGAGGAAAGCAAGAGTCATCGCCATCTTGAAGTCAGGCAAAGACCGTAATGATCCAAAAAACTACAGACCAATCTCCCTGTTGTACCACCTCTACAAAGTTCTGGAGAGACTTATTTTGCATAGAATTATGGAAAAAATAGACCCATGTCTGATTCCACAGCAAGCTGGCTTCAGGAAAGGCAAAAGCTGCACATCTCAAGTGCTGAACCTGACTCAGCACATAGAAGATGGCTTTGAAAGGCAGCAGATCACAGGAGCTGCCTTCATAGACCTGTCAGCGGCTTATGATACTGTGAGCCACCGCCTCCTCCTGAGAAAAATGTATAATATCACAAAGGACTACCACCTCACCCACCTCATAGGAAACCTGCTACAAAACAGGAGCTTTTTTGTTGAGTTCCAGGGCCAGAGAAGCAGATGGCGGAAACAGAAGAACGGCCTGCCTCAGGGGAGCGTGCTTGCTCCATCCATGTTCGACATCTACACAAATGACCAGCCACTGCCAGAAGGGACAGAGAGTTTCATCTATGCTGATGATCGTGCCATTACTGCTCAAGCAGGGAGCTTTGAGATGGTTGAACAGAAGCTTTCCGAAGCTCTAGGTGCTCTAACTGCCTACTACAGGGAAAAACAGCTGATCCCTAATCCATCTAAAACACAGACATGTGCTTTTCATCTCAAGAACAGACAAGCATCCCGAGCTCTGAGGATCACCTGGGAAGGAATCCCACTGGAGCATTGCAGCGCACCCAAATACCTGGTAGTCACTCTGGACCGTGCCCTGATCTACAAGAAGCACTGCCTGAATATCAAGCAAAAAGTGGGTGCTAGAAACAATATCATACGAAAGCTGACTGGCACAACCTGGGGATCACAACCAGACACAGTGAAGACATCCGCCCTTGCGCTATGCTACTCTGCTGCTGAGTATGCATGCCCAGTGTGGAACACATCTCACCACACTAAAACAGTGGATGCGGCTCTTAATGAGACATGCCGGTGGTGCAGTGGGTTAAAGCCCAGTGCTGACAGGACTGAAGACCAAGAGGTCACAGGTTCGAATCCGGGGAGAGGTGGATGAGCTCCCTCTATCAGCTCCAGCTCCTCATGCGGGGACATGAGAGAAGCCTCCCACAAGGATGATAAAACATCAAATCATCCGGGCGTCCCCTGGGCAACGTCCTTGCAGATGGCCAATTCTCTCACAACAGGAGCGGTGGCTCCCGACACGACAAAAAAAAATTACGGGGTGTCTGCGCCCTACACCACTGAAGAAATTACACTGCTTAGCCGGTACTACACCACCTGACATCTGCCGGGAAGTAGCAGCCAATAGTGAAAGGACCAAGGCAGTGACATCTCAAGCTCATCCCCTGTTTAGGTATCGGCCAGCACGTCAATGACTTAAATCAAGAAATAGTTTTCTAAGATCTACAGAGACACTCGCTGGAACACCTCAGCAAGTGAGAGTCCAAAAGTGGCAGGCTCAAACCCAGAACCTCAATCCGTGGGTGATACCAGATGAGAGACTCCCTCCTGGGCACACAGAAGACTGGGTGACTTGGAAGGCGCTGAACAGACTGCGTTCTGGCACCACAAAGTGCAGAGCCCAACTTAAGAAATGGGGCCACAAAGTGGAATCCACAACATGTGAGTGCGGAGAAGAGCAAACCACAGACCACCTGCTGCAATGCAACCTGAGCCCTGCCACATGCACAATGGAGGACCTTCTTGCGGCAACACCAGAGGCACTCCAAGTGGCCAGATACTGGTCAAAGGACATTTAATCAACTACCAAGTTTGCAAAATCTGTGTTTTTTTAATCTGTTTGTTTGTTTTGTCCTGTTAGAAATGTAATACAATGATATGGTTGCTGATGACACGATAAATAAATAAAATAAATTCTATTTTTGCACAGAAAATGCTGTTAGTGTGGACTTATCCAGTATGAAAACAACTCCTAGGATTCCATAGAACTGGGTGATGGCAGTTTTAAAAGGTGTCAAACCCAAAAGTGATATATTCTTAAGCTGATCTGTAACATCTTTTTCTAGGTTTCAGGTTTATCAAGTAGAAATAAACGTTTTCATTTGAAATCATATTTAGTCAGACTGAGAATGAAGGTCCACCGGTAAAAGATGTATACAATCTGAAGAGAAAGCAGAGTATATGCATTTTTCCAAGGCACAGATTGGAAAAAAGTGGGGAAAGGCAGGCCCTGATAATCCCCGCTGGTTGCCGGTTGAGGTGGTTTGGAAAGGAGAAAAACATCAATTCTCCTTGCTTTAGCCTAACTGCAGACATTTATCTTCTGAGCACTATTGGTAATGAAACAAGATTAACGGTGGTACAGTTGAATGCTTTAAATTAGCAAAAGTGAACAGCGGGTTCAAAGGTCAGCCATCTTGTTTGGACTAACTTCTGTCACCATCGACTCTCGTTTTATATGTGCAGGCAAAGGCCTATATATATATATATATATATATATATATATATATATACACACACACTAGCTGTCCCCTGCCACGCGTTGCTGTGGCCCAGTCTGTTGATAAAGTAATGAGAAAGTGTTGGTTTCTAATATATATAATTTTTATGCTTGTGGGTAAACAGTATTTCTTGCTGTTTCTTTGTCAGTGTTGATGTAGAGATTGTCTGGTTTGCTTACTCTGGAACATGCGACATATAATTGTCTTTCTTTAGGGGCCCCTTTCAAATCTATGATACTATATCTGTGTGTATGTGAATAATATCTATCTATTAGGGCTGGGCGGTTTCGTTTCGTTAATTCATAATTCGTTAAAAATTCGTTATTTTTTTATAACGAAGCGATAACGAACCATTCTGGAGCAACTTAAAAACGAAACGAATTTTTAATTCGTTTCGTAATTGTTTCGGATTCGTTATGTATCGTCTCGTTATCGGTTTGAGGTCGTTTCGTTATTATTTCCGCATGTCTGGGCAAGTTTTATAGTTGTTTTTTGTTTAATTAGTGAAAAAAAATTATAATATCACACCAACAGTCAACAACAGAGGGAGAGGGAAGCTTCAGAAGTTCCCCCTGTCCCATTTGGAGGATTTTTAGCATATTGCGCGGTCGCGTCCACCATTAACGAATCGATTCGTTATTGTTTCGTATTTGTTTCGTTAATGTTTCGTAATTTTTTACATTTACGAAATTTCGTAAATATCGAACTTTTTAAAAGAAAAATTTCGGAATTCTTTTAAATATCGAAACGCAAAAACCCCCCAAAAACAAATCGATTTTAGAAACAAATTTTTCTGTTGTTACCCAGGCCTACTATCTATCTCTATGGCTCTTTGTCAGGAGGGCTTTGATTACGTTTTCTTGCCCTGATAAAGGGAGTTGGATTGGATGGCCTTAAGTATTTTCTGTTGGTCATGGGGATTCTGTGGGGAAATTTTGCCCCAATTCTGTCGTTGGTGG
Organism: Anolis sagrei ordinatus; assembly: GCF_025583915.1. Taxonomy (NCBI): domain Eukaryota; kingdom Metazoa; phylum Chordata; class Lepidosauria; order Squamata; family Anolidae; genus Anolis; species Anolis sagrei. The sequence continues at coordinate 11,623,572 of NW_026847993.1, read as the reverse complement.
GGTTCAGAATGTTCTTTGATTGTAGGTGAACTGTGAATCCCAGTGACTACAACTCCTAAATGTCAAGGTCTATTTCCCCAAAACTCCATCTGTGTTCGTATTTGGGCGTATTGAGTGCTTGTGCCAAGTTTGGTACAGATCCATCATTGTTTGAGTCCACAGCGCTCTCTGGATGTAGGGGAACTACAACTCCCAAACTCAAGGTCAATGCTTACCAAACACTTCCAGTATTTTCTGTTGGTCATGGGAGTTCTGTGAGCTAAGTTTGGTTCAATTCCCTCGTTGATGGAGTTCAGAATGCTTTTTGATTGTAGGTGAACCATAAATCCCAGCAAGTACAACTCCCAAATGACAAAATCATAATTTTTTGAGCGATGGTCACTCCTTGTGTTCTGAGATGTTTTGTTGCCAAATTGGGTGTGATTTCGTTCATTGGTTCTTTTGTTTTTAAGGAACTCATTATGCACAGAGCGTTTATATATATATATATATATATATATATATATATATATATATATATATATGGCTCCATAGAATGTGATTTAAAAGAGAATGTTTAATTACTTCCTCCAACTTATTCCAAGTCATTTTCTTTCTGCATTCCTCCTTTATTAGCCGCTCTTACAAAAACAAGCCAAGAAGGAAGGTGAGGGAGTTGAAAATTATACAAAAAAATAGATCATTAGAGTAAATAATATTTATATGGAAGTGGGGTGTTTTGAATGTACACTTAAATAAATATTAGAATAGAATTAAATAGTGCATTGAAAGCAATACATTCAGAGTATTGCCAAAGGCTTTCATGGCTGGAATCAATGGGTTGTTGTAGGTTTTTCGGGCTATATGGCCATGTTCTAGAAGCATTCTCTCCTGACATTTCCCCTGCATCTATGGCAAGCATCTTCAGAGGTTGTGACCTCACAACCTCTGAGGATGCTTGCCATAGATGCAGGCAAAACGTCAGGAGAGAATGCTTCTAGAACACGGCAATACGACCCAAAATACCTACAACAACCCAATACATTCAGAGTTAAACACGTAATCCACGAGCATAATCTGGGCCGTTCCAATGGTCATTGCACATTGTTCCAAGTCTATCTATTGCACAATTTCTCTAAAGGCTTGGTCACAAAGCCACACTCTCTTCCGGAAGGTCAGAAGGAAGGGGGCCTTCTCTGGGGAGGGAGTTCCACAGCTGAGGGGCCACCACTGAGAAGGCCCTGTCTCTCATCTCTGCCAATCGTGCCTGCGAGGGAGGCAGGATCGAGAGCAGGGTTTCCCCAGATGATCTTAAACTTCATGGTAGTTCACAGAGGGAGATACGTTCGGACAGACATGCTGGGCCAGAACTGTTTAGGGATTTATAGGCTAAACTATAGGACTGTTAAAATAACAGAGAGAGTTTGGGTCTGTCTCAGATACTGAAAAGACCCACTGCATTTCAAATACTCTTAAAATAATTATAAACTTTTATATAAGAAAAAAATCATTGAAAATATGTAAAGTCATAAGTGTTCTTCCACAATTTCTGTTCTTCAAACTTTGACGTTACCGCTTTTTGAGTATCTTGTACTGCGAGCGGAAAGCAAAAATCCCAGTGTATTGATTGAAAAACCACATTATCTAAAACGCTTTTCTTTCCAAGGAATAAAAATGCAAAGCAAACAAAAGCCCAAAGACAATACATTTATGCCTATAATGATTTTCTCTTTTTTTTTCTTGGGGAAAGCAAAAGGTTGAGCACATTATGATGGCATTTCTCGATGAAAATTTCCCTGCAGTGCTTGAAAAAGGGGGACCACTAAACTGAGTTTTATGTGTGAACATTAAAAGAAATAGTAATTCACAGGTATAGGGTGTGTGATCATTTAGGAACTATACCATCCACTCCTTCTTATTAGCCTGTACTGTTATTATCTTTTCAGGGGATGTGCAGCAAAACCTTTTCGGAGAAATTGTCGTTTTTATCCATTTGGGAAATGTATGAACAATTATTTTAACTGCATGCCAGCATCTACTGCAGAATCAGTTATGTGCTTCAAAGATACAAGATTCAAGAGGGAAATGTACAGCATCAAAACACATGCCTGTTGTACTCCCGGGTTTAATAAAAAAAACCCCAAATATTAAGAATTCATTCTATAGATATGTATGAGGAAAGGACAATGAACTTTTGAGTGGGTGCATACACGTGAATGCACACAAATGCACATTAGTTGGGGCTGTATAGGTCTAATTAATTTTACTTGGCTTAGTTTAGGATTCTTAGTTTTTAGAAAATTTATTTATTTATTTATTTTATTTATTTGATATACTTGTATACCGCTAATATCTCAGCCTAAATCGGCGACTCATTGCGGTTTACAGCAATTAAAAACAATCTCCAATTTAAAAACATATACACATACAATAACAAATTATTGGGCCACCAATAATAATCCCATATATCTCGAGTTGAAATCACAATCCAGAATTCGTTGTCCATGTTTTCTGTCCTTAGTCATCAGGATTCGAGTTGCCACAGATTAGCCGAATGCTTGTTTGAACAGCCATGTTTTGAGTCTCTTCCTAAACACCAACAGTGAGGAGGCTGATCGTACCTCTATAGGGAGGGTGTTCCAAAGCCGGGGGGCCACCACAGAGAAGGCCCTATCTCTCGTTCCTGCCAGCCGCACTTCTGAAGCTGGAGGGATAGAGAGAAGGGACTCTCCGGAAGATCTTAGGGTCCTGGTGGGCTGATAGGCTGAAAATCTTAGTAAGTAACCCATGGAGCAACTTCATCAGGGTGTTTCACTCTGCAGAAGCGGGTGTTATAATGACAAGGTTGTGTTCCACACATTTGTATAGAAGAATGCTAGTATTCAGGTTGTTGTTTCCAATTCTATCCTTCTCTATCAATTTGTTGTACTCCAGAACAGGAAAAGCCCTCTGACTTTAAATACCACACCGTTGATTAGGAAAACAATCCTTTTATTGAAGATAACTAAAAAGCAGTCAAGTAAAAAGCACTTTAAAGAAATAGGTAAATCCAATTAGGTAAGAAGATAAACAGGGACGAAGTAGTCCAGGGAAAATAGTCCAGCAAAGTCCATGAAAACGAAGTCAAAACTTCTCTAATAAAATCCAAGAAACCAGGAAACATTAATCCAAGGCATGAATATAAAATCATAGAATCCAAGAATCAAACCGTGAAACAAAAGGCACTTAAACAGGAATCTCCCAAGCAAGGCTTCCATGAAACAAGGACAAGAACTTGACTTGATTACAAACAATGCTTCATCTGACTACATATCCTGTACTTGGCACTTGTATCTCCTTGTTAGCTATGTCCCAAGAACTCAAAAATTGGTTTCACTTTACTTTAGAATCTCTTATCTTATCTTCGGCAGAACGCCGAAGCCACTCTTCGGCTTTTCTGTTTTGACTAATCTCCTCCCATCTATCTATTTGTTTGTTAATTTCTGTACCTGGTGCCGAGCTGTTTTCCAGCTCCAAATCACAGGAACTCTCTGGTAGCAATTCAGGAAGCACACCATCATCCTCATATCCTCCAGGGACATTCTCATGGGAAACTACAGTTTGAAAAGGGATCTTCTGGTCATTCTCTGCATCAATATGATTGCCATCTTGAAACTAATTGACATCACTCCCCAAATCCAAAGCACTCTGATTCTGAAACGCAATCACAGGCTGAGCTCCAACACAATGTTACTTGGCATGTACTAGGCTTGTGCACAGATTCAGAGTCGTCAGTTCCCTTCAACCATTCTGGCTTGTTCAGCTTGGTTGGATGGCCGTAACAGTAAGGGCTCAGCTGTCACATTTTTTTGTCCATAACAGGACCACATGGCAGCCGATCACAGCTCCTCCTCTCTTCTTCGATACCACATGGAACACGGAGAGGCTGTCTGCTGAGCCAATCATAATAGAAGAACACCTTTGCCATATCTTATGCATTGCTTCCTTAACCCTGTTGCTCAAACCCAGACTCCCTCGAAAGGAAGATAGGAAAGGGTCCCAGGAAGGATGCTTCCTTAACCCCATTTTTCAAACCCAGACTCCCTTGAAAGGACTATAGGAAAGGGTCTCGTGAACTGAAAGGGGGAGCCCTGTAAGTTTCCCATTGTTGCCAATAAGCCAGATCTTCCCCAATCTTTCAGCTGCTTAGTCGAAAACAGATTTTTCCATTAACTGATTTTCGAGAGGCTTCCAAAAAGGGATCTGGTTCTTGGGATTTATAGTTCACACGCATCTAGAGAGAGCTGTGGACTCAAACAATGATGGATCTGGACCAAACTTGGAATGAATACTCCATATGGCTAAATTTGAACACTGGTAGATTTGGGGGAAAATAGATGTTGACATTTGGGAGTTGTAGTTCTTGGGATTTATAGTTCACCTACAATCAAAGAGAATTCTGAATCTCACCAATAATAAAATTGGATCAAACTTTCCACACAGAACCCTCATGACCAACAGAAAATACTGTGTTTTCTGATGGTCTTTGGCAACCTCTCTGACACCCCCTCATGACCCCTGGCAGGGGTCAGGATCCCCAGATTGAGAAAGACTGATTTAAATAGTTTTCGGGGTGGGTGGGGCAGACCCAAATAATGCATCCTCACAATCTCTGAGGATGCTTGCCATAGAAGCAGGTGAAACGTCAGGAGAGAATGCAGGATTCAAAACAATCTTGACAGATTAGAGAGATGGGCTGAAACTAACAAAATGAAGTTCAACAGTGACAAATGCAAGATACTCCACTTTGGCAGGAAAAATGAAATGCAAAGGTATAGAATGGGGGATTCCTGGCTCGAGAGCAGTACGTGTGAAAAAGATCTTGGAGTCTTCGTGGACAATAAGTTAAACATGAGCCAACAATGTCATGTGGCGGCAAAAAGAGCCAATGGGATTTTGGCCTGCATCAATAGGAGCATAGTGTCTAGATCTAGGGAAGTAATGCTACCCCTCTATTCCGCTTTGGTTAGACCACACCTGGAATATTGTGTCCAATTCTGGGCACCACAATTCAAGAGAGACATTGACAAGCTGGAATGTGTCCAGAGGAAAGTGACTAAAATGATCAAGGGTCTGGAGGACAAGCCCTATGAGGAGCGGCTTAAGGAGCTGGGCATGTTTAGCCTGAAGAAGAGAAGGCTGAGAGGAGATATGATAGCCATGTATAAATATGTGAGAGGAAGCCACAGGGAGGAGGGAGCAAGCTTGTTTTCTGCTTCCTTGGAGACTAGGACGCGGAACAATGGCTTCAAACTACAAGAGAGGAGATTCCATCTGAACACGAGGAAGAACTTCCTGACTGTGAGAGTCGTTCAGCAGTGGAACTCTCTGCCCCGGAGTGTGGTGAAGGCTCCTTCTTTGGAAGCTTTTAAACAGAGGCTGGATGGCCATCTGTCAGGGGTGATTTGAATGCAATATTCCTGCTTCTTGACAGGGGATTGGAGTGGATGGCCCATGAGGTCTCTTCCAACTCTATGATTCCATGATTCTATTGGCAACCCCTCTGACACCCCCTCATGACCCCCAGCAGGGGTCAGGATCCCCAGGTTGAGAAAGACTGATTTAAATAGTTTTTGGGGATGGGTGGGGCAGACCCAAAGAATGCATCCTCACAACCTCTGAGGATGCTTGCCATAGATGCAGGTGAAATGTCAGGAGAGAATGCCTCTAGAACATGGCCATATAGCCCGAAAAAAACCTACAACAACCCAATCCATTTGTCACCTACTAAACAATACTGTACAGTGTATTGTCGAAGGCTTTCATGGCCGGAATCACTCAGTTCTTGTGGGTTTTTTCGGGCTATATGGCCATGTTCTAGAGGCATTTCTCCTGACGTTTCGCCTGCATCTATGGCAAGCTTCCTCAGAGGTGAGGTCTGCTGGAGCTGGGAAAAAAGGGGTTTATATATCTGTGGAATGACCAGGGTGAGACAAAAGGCTTTTGTAAGTTGGGTTATATAAACCCCTTTTTTCCCAGCTCCAGCAGACCTCACCTCTGAGGAAGCTTGCCATAGATGCAGGCGAAACGTCAGGAGAAATGCCTCTAGAACATGGCCATATAGCCCGAAAAAAACCCACAAGAACTGAATACTGTACAGTTCCTTCCATTGGTGGACACTAAAAATTCTATGATTAATTCATTGCATTTTCACCTCTACAGTTGTGGACTTGCTTAGTAGACAAATACATTCCCTTTCAGCAATTTACAGAAACACATTCACTACAGTTTTGTTTTATCATTGCTAAAAAAGGAAACAGATATAAAAAACCCCTGATACAGATTGCTGGCCATGCTTGACCACGTCTTAATGACAAAGCAAGCAAAGTGGAAAGCTTATATTTGCTGGTGGTGCATTGTGAAGTTTCGCACTGGCTTTTCAGGGACAATTTTTAAAGGCACATGATAAATGTTGCAGAGCAGGAAGGTAACCAATGAGTCATCATCAATGTCATTCTTCATAACATAATCTCAGGACAATATGAGAGATTTATTTATTATTTTAAGTGAATAAAGCTCGGCATGATTCCACTTCATTTTCTGCCCTTTTGCTGGGCTTGTGCACCTCAGGAAGTTTCCGAGGAAATCTTGCCAGGTCAGAAATAATAATCAACCTCCTAACATTCATGCTCTGGGGAAATGGCTGCCATTGAGCCATACATAGCAGAGCAGGAGAAATCTCTAAGAGACTTTGTTTAAATGACAGAGTGTTAAGCAAACAAACATTGCAACAGCAATATTTTCTTCCCCAGTGTAGCGGTATGTGTGGAATAAAAAATGTGGCACTGACGGGACAAATAGAAGGTCGTGAATTCAAAACTAACACCACCACAACCACCATCTAGATTTACAGTATATCCCATCTTCAGGGGCGGCTCAATCCATTACGCAAAGTAAGCATCTGCAGTATAGTTGATTTTGCTCAGGGGCGCTCTTGAGGCGCTCTTGGGGGGAAATAGACCTTGACATATGCAAGTTGTAGTTACTGGGATGTATAGTTCACCTCAAATCAAAGAGCATTCTGAACTCCACCAATGATGGAATTGAACCAAATATGGCAAACAGAACTCCTACTCGGCCCCCTAATGGCAACCCTAATATACTGTTTAAAGGGCAGGAATGGTGGGTCGACATTCGGCATCCGACTGAGGAAAGGGGCAGGCCAGTGCCAAGAGCCTGGCTCTGCCCCCCTCCAAGTAGTTCCAACTGGAACTATTTTTCTCTCCCTTTGTGGGAAGAGGCAAACCTCTCTCCCACCCCAGCTGTGCAGGGGTGGGAAAGTTTCTTCTGTGAGATTTTAGTTTTAAAAAATGTAACCTTGTCATTCTCTTCATCCTCTTCAAATGTAACATAAAAAGGGATTTCCAAACTAGAATTGTCACAATTTGTTTCTGATTTAAAACTTAGGATGCGGGAAAAAATCATGGACAGGGCAAAGATTAGGTTATGGAAAAGAGACTTACTTGACCAAAACTGGAAGAACTGGTTCCTTATGTTTCTGATCTATGCAGGTGTGTTGATGAAGGACCAATCCTATCAGGCATGATCAATACTGCACTATATCTGAATTATATACTGAGTTATGTGGTTTTGCAGGCACAACTTGACTTCGGTTGCATGAATGGTGATTGCCATTAACTCTGCGTGATGAATAAAAACCAGGGGCGGCTCAACCCATTGCGCAAAGTAAGCATTTGCAGTATAGTTGATTTTGCCCAGGGGTGCTCTTGAGGCGCTCTTGGGAGAAAATAGACCTTGACATATGCGAGTTGTAGTTACTGGGATGTATAGTTCACCTAAAATCAAAGAGCATTCTGAACTCCACCAATGATGGAATTGAACCAAATATGGCACACAGATCTCCCACAACGAACAGAAAATATATATTAGTGATTGGTTGTGGGGGGGGGATTGAGGCCCCACTCCTCCCTCAAACCCTGGGACTTCCCTGGAGGGGTGACTACATGTGTTCATCCAGGAAGGCATCCAGCCAGCTCCCCAGTCCCACATTTAGCCCAAAACATACATGAGGGACCTGGCTGCATGCTCAGGTCACTCTGGCAAAAGCTCTTGGCATCTCAAAATGACATGTCAGTAGGTTGTGAGGAGGGAAATCCCAGAACTTCCTGACTGTGAGAGCCGTTCAGCAGTGGAACTCTCTGCCCCGGAGTGTGGTGGAGGCTCCTTCTTTGGAAGCTTTTAAACAGAGGCTGGATGGCCATCTGTCAGGGGTGATTTGAATGCAATATTCCTGCTTCTTGGCAGGGGGTGGGACTGGATGGCCCATGAGGTCTCTTCCAACTCTTTGATTCTATGATTCTATGAGATGGCCATACAGCCTGGAAAACTCACAGCAACCAAGTGATTCCAGCCATGAAAGCCTTCGACAACACACTTTTCCTTTACTGTTTTTGACATTTGCAGATGAGGGAGTAGAGTTTTGAATTCTCAGTGAAAGTACACACTACATCTTCAAACTACAAACCTCAAAGGATGTTGTCATGGCATTTAATTGGAAAATAGCACTATGCCATGTGAATGTCCCCCACCGATTGCAATTTTTGAATATACTTCTTTGACAATGTAGGGAGGCACCCCAAATAATTCATTCTAATGTATGGAAGAAAGAAGTGCATGGTCACCACGAGCAGCAAGCAGTATTGCTTGATATGCACCTCCAGCTAGAAAAAAGAAACAGAGATGGGGGTTTGGAATCGGATGGTGGCATGAGTCCACATTTTTCATATCCCTCTCCCCATAATAGTAAAGGGTGATAAACTGTTGTTAAACCACCCATGAAATAACTCTGGGCAAGCATCCATCTATGCACATCTTCAACTTTAAAGTGTATGGTCCTCTCCAAAATGACCCATCTGACCTCCAAAACCTTCCTGCTGTACCCCAATGTGCATGCACCCCAAAAGTTGTTGTACAGACAAGAAGAACCAATGATGTTTAAAACAAATTTTAGCAGGATCTTTCAATGTAGGTAGTAGCCATATTTGGTTCCTCATTCCAATTAATTAGCTCCACTATACGCCCCTATGTCTGATTTTGAATCTGAATTAGTGATCTGTCCCTAATCACATCCCTTGTCTTGCTTTCTCATTTTCTTCTTTTTAAAAGCCTTCCTTCATATTTGATCCTTTTAAAAATGTGCCCTGACTGTTCCAGGACCACGTTTTCATCTATAGGATGCCTCATAGCTAGGGCAAATCTGTGGATTTTCCAATGAAGATAAGTAATTTCGCTTTGTGTAGCTCCGTACAGGGAGAGAACCACTCTCACGTTGCGGCAGCTCCAGTGTCTGCCAGTCTGCTTCCAGGCTAAATACAAAGTGCCGATCATTACTTATAAAGCCCTAAACAGTTCGGACTATTTGTCCAACTGCATCTCTCTATACCAGCGTTTCTCAACCTGGGGTTGGGACCTCTGGGGGGGGGGTCATGAGGGGGCATCAGAGGGGTCGCCAAAGACCATCAGAAAACACAGTATTTTCTGTTGCCCATGGGGTTTTGTGTGCCAAGTTTGGCCCAATTCTATCGTTGGTGAAGTTCAGAATACTCTTTGATTGTAGGTGAACTATCAATCTCAGTAACTACAACTCTCAAATGTCAAGGTCTATTTTCCCCAAACTCCACCAGTGTTCACATTTGGGCATATTGAGTATTTGTGTCAAGTTTGGTCCAGATCCACCATTGTTTGAGTCCAGAGTTATCTCTGGATGTGGGTGAACTACAACTCCAAAACTCAAGGTCAATGCCCACCAAACCCTTCCAATATTTTCTATTGGTCATGGGAGTTCTATGTGCCAAGTTTGGTTCAATTCCATCGCTGGTGGAGTTCAGGATGCTCTTTGATTGTAGGTGAACTATAAATCTGAGCAATTATAGGTGAACTATAAATCCCCTATGAGCCATCTCTCGATCCCACCGGCCTCACAGGCCCGGCTGGTGGGGACGAGAGACAGGGCCTTCTCGGTGGTGGCCCCTCGACTCTGGAACCCCCTTCCACTGGAGATCAGAACTGCCCCTTCGATCTTATCGTTCAGGAAACAGGTGAAAACCTGCCTTTGGGGATTGGCATTCAACGAATGATCCATGATCCTGTGATATGGATGGATGACGACGAATAATGACTTTGATGACGACTGACCACTGTAATCATAGGATTGTATTTTTGCTATTTTGTTTCAATGTTTTAATGTTTTAGTGTGATTTAGAAATATGATGTTTTAATGACGGTCTGTAATATTGATGTTGGAAACCGGCCCGAGTCCCTCGAATGGAGGTGAGAAGACCGGTATACAAAACTACCATATAAAATAAATATTAGGTTCTTGTGGGTTTTTTTGGGCTATAGAGCCATGTTCTAGAGACATCTCTCCTGATGTTTCGCCTGCATCTATGGCAAGCATCCTCAGAGGTAGTGAGGGCCTCACTACCTCTGAGGATGCTTGCCATAGATGCAGGCGAAACGTCAGGAGAAATGTCTCTAGAACATGGCCCTATAGCCCAAAAAACTCCACAAGAACCTAGTGATTCCAGCCATGAAAGCCTTCGACAATGCATTAAAATAAATATTAAACTACAACTCTCAAATGACAAAAATCAATTTTTGAGTGAAAGACATACATTGGGTTGTTAGGTGTCTTGTGTCCATATTTGGTGTCAATTCATCCAGTGGCTTTTGAGTTATGTTAATCCTACAAACAAACATTACATTTTTATTTATATAGATTATTATTTATTAACTGCATCTCTATATCACTCACATCCCTTGTCTTGGTTTTTCATTTTCTTCTTTTTAAAAACCTGCCTTCATATTTGATCCTTTCAGAATGTGCCCTGACTGTGCCAGGATCAGGTTCTCATCTATAGGATGCCTCATAGCTAGAGCAAATCTGTGGATTTTCCAATGAAAATGGCACTTTGTGTAGCTCCCTACAGGGAGAGAACCACTCTCATGTTGCGGCAGCTCTATTGTCTGCCAGTCTGCTTCCAAGCTAAATAAAAAGTGCTGATCAGTACTTATAAAGCCCTAAACAGTTCGGACTATTTGTCTAACCACATCTCCCTATACAGACCACCCCACACACTGTGGTCAGTAGGGGAGGTCATGCTCTCGGTCCTGCTCTTGGTCGAGAAAAGGTTGGGAACCACTGCTGTAGAAGGAGAACTGACGCTGAAAGAGAATAGTTTGCTAAAGGCTATGTAGTGAGTTCATGGCCAAGTCAACATTTGAATTTATTTATTTATTTATTTATTTATTATTTATTTTAGAGTTTTATATACCGAGCTTCTCACCTCTTTTGAGGGACTCAGCCCGGTTTCCAACCATAAAACATATACAATCAGTAAAAACATCATATTTCATATTAATAACACATTAAAACAACAAATATATCCCAAACTACAGTGGTCAGTCGTCATACTAAAAAACAATTATACCTCATCTTCCATCCATGTCTTAGGGTGTTGTCTCACTCATCAAAAGCCTGTCTCCATAACCACGTCTTCATCTGTTTCCTAAATGTCAGGATAGAAGGGGCGGTTCTGATCTCTGGTGGGAGAGAGTTCCAGAATCGCGGGGCCACCACCGAGAAGGCCCTGTCCCTCGTCCCCACCAGACGGCTTGTGAGGCATCTCCAGATGATCTTAATAATCTTGATGGTTCATAGGGGAGAATACGTTCGAAGAGGTAAACAGGGACAGATTCGTTTAGGGCTTTATAGGTTAACACCAGCACTTTGAATTGTGCTCGGAAGCTAATTGGAAGCCAGTGAAGCTGGTGTAACAGCGGAGTGGTGCGCTCCCTGTACCCAGCACCCGTTAGTAGTCTGGCTGCCGAGCGTTGGACTAGTTGCAGCTTCCGGGCAGTCTTCAGAGGCAAGCCCACGTAGAGAGCGTTGCAGTAGTCTAAACGGGATGTAACCAAAGCGTGGACCACTGTGGCCAAGTCAGACTTCCCAAGATACGGGCGCAGCTGGCGCACAAGTTTTAATTATGCAAAAGCTCCCCTGACCACTGCTGAAACCTGGGGCTCCAGGCTCAGCAATGAGTCTAGGAGAAATCCCAGACTGAGAACCTGCACCTTTAGGGGGAGTGTGACCCCGTCCAGCCCAGGCTGTAACCCTACACCCTGTTCGGCCTTACGACTGACCAGGAGTACCTCTGTCTTGTCTGGATTTAGTTTCAATCTGTTGTCCCTCATCCAGTCCGTAACAGCAGACTGGATTGAAACCAAAGTCTCCAACTTTGACATACGACAACAGCTATGTAAATTGGAAGCCCTTCCACCCAGGCTTTATGGACTCCCAAAAATCCATAAGGACTCCACCCCACTCAGACCCATCGTGAGTGCCATTGGATCCCCCACATACGACCTAGCAAAATTTCTTGCTGCACAGTTACAAAGCCATATTGGGCTCACAACACACTACATCAAGGACTCAGCCCACTTCATTGAAAAAATCAGCAATCTCAAGCTAAATACAAAGGACAAACTGATCAGCTTCGATGTGGTGTCTCTATTTACCATGGTCCCAGTTGCAGACACCATGGCACTCATCAACCAGAGGTTCCCAGAAGACATCACGGCTCTGTTTCACCATTGCCTCACCACCAGTTACTTTCAGTGGGACAATGAATTCTACGAACAGAAAGATGGAGTAGCTATGGGGAGCCCTCTCAGCCCGGTCATAGCTAACTTCTACATTTATTTATTTATTTATTTATTTACTCCATTTGTATACCGCATTTATCAGCCTGAGACGGCGACTCAATGCGGTTTACAATAAAAATGGGCAACACTGACAGTAAATAAGACGCACATACACAAACAACACACATAGTCATCAACGCCTCAATTAGAATCAGATCCCGTTCTCACAGTCCTTTTCCGTTCCTTGTTCAAAATGCCGTTTTACTGAGTTAGTTGTCATTGCATAGTTATCCAAACGCCTGTTCATAGAGCCACGTCTTCACCCTCCTCCGAAACACCAGCAACGAAGGGGCCTGCCTGATGTCTACTGGTAGGGCATTCCATAGCCGAGGGGCCACCACCGAGAAGGCCCTGTCTCTCGTCCCCGCCAACCGTGCTTGTGACGCCGGCGGGACCGAGAGCAGGGCCTCCCCGGACGATCTTAAGGTCCTCCTACATGTAACACTTTGAAAAACAAGCCCTGGAGACAGCAACCAAAAAGCCCACGATATGATTCAGATATGTGGATGACACTTTCACCATTTGGAGCCATGGAGAAGAAGAACTCAACAGGTTCCTGGACCATCTTAACAGCATCCACCCAAAATCCAATTCACAATGGAAAAAGAAAATGAAGGAAGACTGCCTTTTCTAGATGTCCTAGTCATCCGCAAACCAGATCAACAATTGGGTCACACCATCTACACAAAACCAACACACACAGATAGATATCTACATAAAAGTCATCACGCAAGTAAAAAAAAAAGAAGCACCATTAAAGCCTTGGCAGACCGTGCAAAAAGAATCTGCAAACCCCACCTCCTCCAAGATGAACTGAACCACCTCAACTGGGCTCTCCAGGCCAATGGAGACTCCACCTCAGACATCAGAAGAGCTGCAAGACAACCGAGAACAAGCCACGAGAATAAAGACGAAGATCCACCCAGAGGAAAAGTGTTCCTGCCATACATCAAGGGAACCACTGACCGCATAGGGAAGCTGATGAGGAAACACAACATACAAACAATCTACAAACCCACCAAGAAAATCCAACAAATGCTACGTTCAGCAAAGGACAAGAGGGATCCTCTCACCTCTGCAGGAGTCTACCGTATACCATGCAGCTGTGGACAAGTCTACATAGGGACCACCAAACGCGGCGCCCAAACACGAATCAAGGAACATGAAAGGCACTGCAGACTACTTCAACCAGAGAAGTCAGCCATAGCAGAGCACCTGATGAACCAGCCTGGACACAGCATATTATTTGAGAACACAGAAATGCTGGACCACTCCAACAACCACCATGTCAGACTACACAGAGAAGCCATTGAAATCCACAAGCATGTGGACAATTTCAACAGAAAGGAGAAGACCATGAAAATGAACAAAATCTGGCTACCAGTATTAAAAAACTCTAAAATTACAACAGCAAAACAGCAGAGAGGAAACAACCAGGCACATCTTAACACCTCTCAACAAAACATTTTCCCAGGCTCAGCCAGGCCTTCAAATGCTAATGAAGGGGTCAGCTGAAACATTCACACCTAGCTTCAGCAGAGAGCTCTTTGCCCCACCCCAGTCATTCCACAGATATATAAACCCATTTTCCTATTTCCAACAGACCTCACTACCTCTGAGGATGCTTGCCATAGATGCAGGCGAAACGTCAGGAGAAATGCCTCTAGAACATGGCCCTATAGCCCGAAAAAAACCTACAAGAACCTAGTGATTCCAGCCATGAAAGCCTTCGACAATACATTCTCCAATGAATGTATGCATCAATTTAGCAACAATATTCCACAGCTTCTATTACTATTATAATTTTTTTTGTTTTTTTTAAAAAAATCCAGAGTTCTGCTTTAATGTCAATTAAATAAATCACCAGCATATCAATGATATATAAAAAATAATGAGCATGCTCTCTTGAAGAATTTGAAAAGTTATTGTGTTTTTCTTTTAAAGCAGCTCTTAATTTGTGCTAAATAGCTCTATCACGTCTTTAACATAAGAAAGAGTACCAATTATTAAAGTAGGCCTTTCATTTGCATATAACTTTAATCATGGAGTGGGAAGGAGACACTGAGACAAAAAAAAATTCCCCATGCCTCCCAAAAGTCATTTTTGCCTGAGTGTTTTTTTTTTACTATGGTATATTTTATATTTCACGTGGAGGCCGTGACAGACTTTGTATTTCTAGGTGCAAAGATGACTGCAGATGCAGACTGTAGCCAGGAAATCAGAAGACGCTTACTTCTTGGGAGGAGAGCAATGTCCAGTCTCGATAAAATAGTGAAGAGTAGAGACATCAGACTGGCAACAAAGATCCGCCTAGTCAAAGCCATGGTATTCCCTGTAGTAACCTACGGATGTGAGAGCTGGACCTTAGGGAAGGCTGAGCGAAGGAAGATCGATGCTTTTGAGCTGTGGTGTTGGAGGAAAGTTCTGAGAGCGCCTTGGACTGCGAGAAGATCCAACCAGTCCATCCTCCAGGAAATAAAGCCCGACTGCTCATTGGAGGGAAGGATACTAGAGACTAAGTTGAAGTACTTTGGCCACATCATGAGGAGACAGCAAAGCCTAGAGAAGACAATTATGCTGGGGAAAGTGGAAGGTAAAAGGAAGAGGGGCCGACCAAGGGCAAGATGGATGGATGGCATCCTTGAATTGACTGGAATGACCTTGAAGGAGCTGGGGGTGGTGACGGCCGACAGGGAGCTCTGGCGTGGGCTGGTCCATGAGGTCACGAAGAGTCGGAGACGACTGAACGAATGAACAACAACAAATATTTTAATAGTTAATATTTGGAGGAAGAGGATGCATGGTATACCATAAGTGTATGTTTTTGTTCCCAAGTTACAAACATTTGACTTACAAATGACTCATAGTTAAGAACAGGGGTGAGACAAGAGAAAGCGAGAGAAACCTACCCCTAGGAAGGGAAATTCACTCCTGGAAGAGTTATCATGGGAAAAAGATGTCTCCACTAAAACTTTATTGTCCATCTCTGTTTCCACAAGAAGCTACATTTTTCAAAATCCAATTATCACAGGGATTAAAAATGAGGTGGAATCTTCTGAACAGGGGCACAAACAGCAAAACAAACACCACAGAGGTGTGAACACCACCTATATGTGTGATTTTGTGCATGCGTTGTAATGTGGGTTTTGTTTTGTTTTTTTGCTTTTAAGTCCCTTCCACTGTGTTTTTCAGTGTTTTTATGGGTGAAGGGCATACACTGGGTTGTTAGGTATATGCTGTCCAAATTTGGTGTCAATTCGTCCAGTGGTTTTTGAGTTATGTTAATCCCACAAACGAACATTACTTTTTTATTTATATAGCTCTCTCTCTCTCTATACACACACACATACACACACACTCACACACTCCTGTGACACTAGCCCTAAATATTTGTAGATTAGCTTTAAACATTTGCAAGGACATAGTTTTTGTGACAAGCATAGAACAAAAAAGATCTATACTCATGGACTTGATCCTACAATTGTATGCATCATTTGAACACTTTGCCCTTGATGATTCTCCACTGAATCTACAAACTGTTTCCATGGGACAGTGAGTTGGCATTAAGTAATACTCGAGCTTTCATGGATAATTAATTCGTAATGACTTATCCGCAGACAGGTCATCACTTGATACTACATTCCGTGAGTGATAGCCAGTATACAGCTCTCTGAGAAACATAAAAAATGAGAACATGCCACTAGGCTTGGGCGGTTTCGTTCGTTAATTTCATAATTTGTTATTAATTCGTATTTAAATTAGCTTACGATCCAATATTGAGCCATGCAGGAATAGTGTGAGGAGTAAATTAGATTCGAAACAATTTTTTCAATTTATTTCGTAATTATTTCATAATTATTTCGTAATTATTTCGTAATTATTTTCGCATGTCTGGTGCAAGTTTTATAGTTGTTGTTTGTTTTATCACACCAACAGTCAACAACAGAGGGAGAGGGAAGCTTCAGAAGTTCCTGTCCCATTTGGAGGTTTTTTTAGCATATTGCGCAATCTCGTCCGCCATTAACGAATCGATTCGTAATTTTACGAAATTTCGTAAATTTCGAAATTTTTAAAGGAAAATTTCAGAATTATTTAAAAAAACAAAACGCAAGGGCCCCCTAAAAACAAAACGAGTTTAGAACCAAATTTTTCCGTGATTACCCAAGCCTACATGCCACCCATAGATTTGTGCAATGTAATGACACATGTGCTTACTTATAATAACCATATGGTTTCCTCATCATTGCTTATAGTGGCTAAAGATTCTGGAAGTTGTATTTTTTTAAAAAAAAAATCTTACAATTCTATATAGTACTACAAAATCAGAAAAGTGGCACACCATCAGGACTATTCAAGAAACCAACAACTTGAAGCAGTTTCTAAAGAAATCATAATTTTAATCAGATCATCAAATCTATAATGTCTTAAATGAAAATGTGGAATATTATAAATTTTCTGTGTCCACAAGTCATCCTTTCCACCCATAGCTATACTATGTCATTGGCCAGTATACAGCAATACAGATATGTCATCTATGAAACATTTATCATTTACGTTCACAGTCATTCATACCCCCTAGTAGAAAGAGTCAGATGTAACCATATTAGTTCCATTAAATTATTCAAAAACAAAGGAAGGGTTAAGGTGTCTCCAGTGTATATTGATTATGTGATGTTTACACTTTGGGAGTACATTGCCAAGAACACAAACTGCTGTCTTTGACATAATCCTAAATATTTTGTTTGTTCTTTGGCTCTAATTATTAGCTTGTTCTTTTCTCAATTGTTTTGTATGAATGGCAGGAAGTGTGCAATGTTGATACTATGAAATGTTAGAGCATGTAAATAAATCAGTTAGTGTGTGTGTGTCAATTGTAAAATAAGATGCATGAAGCTGATTGGTTGGGCTATGCCCACGGAGATGACTGAGTCTGGGACTTTTGGATACGGTTATATTTATCAGGCTAGAGCTATGCAGGTGCTTGCAGAGAAGACTGCAGACAGAGAGAGACAGACAAACTGATATGCCTCTTGGCTGCTGAAGAAAGGTCTCTCACATGGACACAGCATTGATTGTGTTGTATTCATTTTATATTGATTTTGTAATGCTGTTTTAAATGTTTTAATTGCATATTGTGGATTGTTATGTATAATGCACACACACCACCTAAAATATGAACGCGTACTCACCAAAATTATAAAGCCGTCAAAAGGAAGAGGGTGTTGCATCCCAGATCAAGAAACGAGACCATAAGATTAAATCCACCACACTGGACTGTAGGAAAAGCAATCCTTGTTTATTGATGAAAAATTGGTTACAAAAGAAAGGTAAATGCAAAGTCAAAAAGCCACAGAAAAAACACAGCAGTCAGTAGAATCTCTGAACTTGAGCAAAATTCCAAAAGCCACAATACAAGAACCAGGAACCTGTTAGCCTTTCACTAACCATGAACTTGAAAACTAGAAGCCTCTGGGATTACCGGCCATGAAACACAGGAATTCTGCCAAGGCACAGCCACAGTCCCAAACGTTGCTTGATCTAAAGAGGCACCCGGCAGGAGGCCCCTTAAACCAAAGAAGCTATTCTTTGAAACGCCCCTTGACTTTGAAGCTTGGGCCTGTCTCTCCTGTAAACGATTTGACCTTCGTAGAAACTGTGAAACATTTCTGTCTCTAACTATCTGTTCTCTTCGGTCCTCATTAAAAACCCAGGTGGAGAGATATCACGGCTAGCTTCCAAAACATTTTCCTCCAGCTGTTCAGTTTCATTTTCATCGCTGCTGACCTCAGCATCAACAACAGATTCCACACTGTCAGGGTCAGGGAGAGCTTGCTCAGTTGGAAAAACTATCAGAGAATCCGGTTCACACAGATCAGGATCAGGCTGAACCCCAATAGATGGAGTATGGTTGTTGAAACAGTTGTATATTTAAAGTTCTCTTTATTTTAATTGTTGAAATATATCCCACTGATTATGCCAATATCAGGGGAGATTAGAGCAGAGAAGGTGAGAGACACTGGGCCTTTTAAAAGGTAGGAACTGGGAAACACTAAAACTGAGAGACTTAAAATGCCTCTTCAAATGAAATCTGCTGCCAGCATTCCAGTATTAATCAGGCTGAGGTAATATTGTGAGTTTGTTCTGTAACACACACTGTGCCGCTATAGTTTCTTAGTGGCTGCTGTGAAGCTGACTTTAGAAATACTTTGATCACAAAGGTACACACACTGAGGCTGGTATGAGTTAATAAAAGAACAAGAATGTTTATTGAACAGGCTTGAAGTAATTCAGGTACAAATGCTTATTGGTTTCAGAAAATACTGGCATGAAAAGCTTGTGGTTACGTTAGAGTAAAATCTTAAACTCTTCTGGGTTACAAGTCTTCAAAGTTCACAGAAAATTACTTCAGGAAATTAATCTCTGAAAGTAACTCCCAAAAATGCCCCTTAGGAATCTAGCCAAAATACCCTGAACTAGACTTCCCTCGGAATTGAACAGTCCACTAACTGGGCCCTGCTCCACAACAGTATTCTAGCTATCTGCTAATAGCTACTCTGAATACCTCACAAAAGACTAACCCAATCTTCTTCTGTAAACCCAAACTCGCTCGGAACTAACACCAACTCTCCAAGTGCTCTCTAACAACTCCAACTCCAAAAGACAACTCCCTAACTGGGACTTCAAGCCTCTGTTTTAAAAGGACACTTTTTTCCTTTCTAGCCAATCCTAGCCTCCTTATTTTCCTCTAAGACTTGAACACACCCCCTCAAGGAAAACCTAACTAAAATGGCTTCCACCCGGCTTCACCAGACCCACTTCCTTTAGCTTCAGCCAACCAGCTAAGGTAAAGGATTAATTACATTATGGCATCAAATTGCTGCCAATTTGTAAGCCGCCTTGAGTCGCCTCCGGACTTGAGAAAGGTGGGCTAGAAATGTCGTAAATAAATAAATAACCTTTTTGAATCACTCTAAAAGGACATTGTGTGAGCCAATGCAACCGTTGAAATGATTGCGTAAACGTTTCTCTGCACTATGAAGAGTACACTTCTTGTTCTTTGTTGATAATCTGCGTGGCATATTTTCTTTTCTTTTTTTGGCAAGACAGTGCGTGGACTGGTCAAACGTGAACTACGCATGATTTTCATTTCGTCACATGAAATATGCCTCTTTCTTTGATACTCCTATAGTAGTAAGGCTGTTCACTTTTCTTGTTTCCATGGTCCATAAAGTTTAATAACAAATTTAACAGCTGAATGATGCATACAATTTGGGGAAGGAGGGAGGTTGTTTTATATATAAAGACAGGACTGAAATTTCACTGATACTTGGGTCAGTTTGGGTTACCCTACTTGCACCCTTGTCTGCATATAATACTGTCATTAGTAGAGGCTACAGTATAGGTCAGTTAAACCAATGTTTCTCAACCTGGGGGTCAGGACCTCTGGGGGAGGTTGCAAGGGAGTGTCAGAGGCGTTACCAAAGACCATCAGAAAACACAGTATTTTCTGTTGGTCATGGGAGTACTGTGTGGAAAGTTTGGCCCAACTCTATCATTGGTGAAGTTCAGAATACTCTTTGATTGTAGGTCAAATATAAATCCCAGCAACTATTTATTTATTATTTATATGCCGCCCTTCTCACCCCAAAGGGGACTCAGAGCAGCTTACAAGTAAAATGTAAATACAATATATTTTATTATTACTATAGCACAATATTATTATAGATTGCTATATTGTACTATAACATTATGTTGTTGTTGTTGCTCATTCGTTCAGTCATCTCCGACTCTTTGTGACCTCATGGACCAGCCCACGCCAGAGCTCCCTGTCGGCCGTCACCACCCCCAGCTCCTTCAAGGTCAGTCCAGTCACTTCAAGGATGCCATCCATCCATCTTGCCCTTGGTCGGCCCCTCTTCCTTTTACCTTCCACTTTCTCCAGCATAATTGTCTTCTCTAGGCTTTGCTATCTCCTCATGATGTGGCCAAAGTACTTCAACTTTGTCTCTAGTATCCTTCCTTCCAATGAGCAGTCGGGCTTTATTTCCTGGAGTATGGACTGGTTGGATCTTCTCGCAGTCCAAGGCACTATACTGTAATATTATTAGTAATGTTACATGTAATATAAAATATATAATAATAATATCATATTATTATTATTATTAGTAGTAGTAGTAGTAGTAGTAGTAGTATATTGTATTACATTATAATATTATCAGTATTATATGTATATACATATGTATATTATATTATATTATATTATATTATATTATATTATATTATATTAAGCACAGTGCAGGAGACAAGATGGAACTGCCTTCATGGTCCATCTCTTCACTTTGATCTCAGAGCAGCGGTTGGTGCTGGGGGGGGGGGGGGGGGGGGGGGGGGTCCCAACTGATTACACTGGAGTCAAGATAGAACTTCCTTCATGGCCCCTCTCTTCACTACAACTCCCAAATGTCACTGTGCTCTCTGGATGTAGGTAAACTACAACTCTAAAACTCAAGGTCACTGCCCACAAAATCCTTCCAGTATTTCCTGTTGGTCCCAAGAGTTCTGTGTGCCAAGTTTGGTTCAGTTCCATTGTTGGTGGAGTGTGGAATGCTCTTTGATTGTAGGTTAACTATAACTCCCAAATGACACAATCAATCCCAGCAACCCTACAAGTATTCAAATTTAGCATATTGCCAAATTTGTTCCAGTGAATGAAAATACATCCTGCACATCAGGTATAAACATTACAATTCAAAACAGTAGCAAAATTACAGTTATGAATTAGCAATGAAAATAATTGCATGGTTGGGGGTCACCACAATATGAGGAATTGTGTTAAGGGGTTGTGACACTAGGAAAGTTGAGAGCCACTGAGTTAAAGGAGCTGGGGGTGGTGATGGCCAACAGGGAGCTCTGGCATGGGCTGATCCATGAGTTCACGAAGAGTCGGAAACGACTGAACGAATGAACAACAACAAGAGACTTCACTCTGGCAACAAAGATCTGAATAGTTAAAGCAATGGTATTCCCCGTAGTATTTATGGATGTGAGAGCTGGACCATAAGAAAGGCTGAGCGAAGGAAGATAGATGCTTTTGAACTGTGGTGTTAATGGGAAATTCTGAGAGTGCCTTGGACCGCGTGAAGCTCCAACCAGTCCATACTTCAGGAAATAAAGCCCGACTGCTCATTGGAGGGAAAGATGTTAGAGGCAAAGATGAAGCGCTTTGGCCACATCATGAGAAGACAGGAAAGCTTAGAGAATACAATTATGTTGGGGAAAATGGAAGGAAAAATGAAGAGGGGCCGACCATGGGCAAGATGGATGGAAGGTATCCTTGAAATGACTGGCTTGACCTTGAAGGAGCTGGGGGTGGCAACGGCCGACAGGGAGCTCTGGCCTGTGCTGGTCCAGGAGGTCACAAAGAGTCGGAAGCAACTGAACGAATAAATAACAACACATGCTATTCAAAGCTAAATCTATCTATCTATCTATCTATCTATCTATCTATCTATCTATCTATCTATCTATCATCTAGCTATATATAAATGCTCTGTGCGTAATGAGTACCTTAAAAACAAAAGAACCAATGAACAAAATCACACCAAATTTGGCAACAAAACGTCTCACAACACAAGGAGTGACCATCACTCAAAAATTATGATTTTGTCATTTGGGAGATGTAATTGCTGGGATTGATAGTTCACTTATAATCAAAGAGCATTCTAGACTCCACCAACGATGGAATTGAACCAAACTTGGCACACAGGACTCCCATGACCAACAGAAAACACTAGAAGGGTTTGGTGGGCATTGATCTTGAGTTTTGGAGTTGTAGTTCATCTCAATCTAGAGAGCACTGTGGATTCAAACAATGATTGATCTGGACCAAACTTGGAACAAATACTCAATATGCCCAAATATAAATACAGATGGAGTTTGGGGAAAATATACCTTGACATTTGGGAGTTGTAGTTACTGAGATTTATAGTTCACCTACAATCAAGGAGCATTCTGAACCACACCAATGACAGAATTGGGGCAAACTTCCCACACAGAACCCTCATGACCAAAAGAAAATACTGTGTTTTCTGGTGGTCTTTGGTGACCCTTCTGACACACCCTCGCAACCCCCCCCCCCCCCAGGGTTCCAAACCCCAGGTTGAGAAATGCTGCCTTAAGGCCATCCTGTACAACTTCCTTCACCAGGGCAAGAAAACATAATCAAAGCCCTGCTGACAAAGGGCCATCCAGCCATTCACACACACACACATATATGTATATGACAGATGCAGTATCAAAGATTTGAAAGGGACCCCTAAAGAAGGACAAGGATACGTTGCATGTTCCAGAGTAGGCAAACCAGATATCAACACTGGCAAAGAAACAGCAAGAAATACTGTTTACTCACAAGCATAAAGACATTACATATATTAGAAACCAACACTTTCTCATTACTTTATTTTCCAGATCAACAGCGTGGCAGGGGAACGCTAGTAATATATATATATATATATATATATATATATATATATATATATATATATGCTATATTTAGACTTGAAAATGTACCTGTTCTGACTTACATACAAATTCAACTTAAGAACAAACCTACAGATCCGATCTTGTTCATAACTTGGTGACCGCCTGTACTGCAAAGGAGTAGAAAACATACTTGATTTACCATAGCTATCCATTCACCTCTTTCTCTGTATGGCTTCAAATTCCTCCAAAAGATGTCTCTTGATATCGGAAAAATTTGGTTCTAAACTCGTTTTGTTTTTAGGGGGCCCTTGCGTTTCGTTTTTTTTAAGAATTCCGAAATGTTCCTTTTAAAAATTTCGAAATGTACGAAATTTCATAAAATTATGAATCGATTCGTCAATGGCGGACGCGATTGCGCAATATGCTAAAAAAAACCTCCAAATGGGACAGGGGGAACTTTTGAAGCTTCCCTCTCCCTCTGCTGTTGACTGTTGGTGTGATAAAACAAACAACAACTATTATTATATTATTATAATATTATTATATTATATTGTTGTATATTATATTATAATATTATAATATTATATTAAGGTAAAGGTAGTCCCCTGACATTAAGTCCAGTCATGTCTGACTCTGGGGTGTGGTGCTCATCTCCATTTCTAAGCCAAAGAGCCAGCGTTGTCGTAGACACCTCCAAGGTCATGTGGCCGGCATGACTGCATGGAGCGCCTATTGTATATTATATTATATTATATTATATTATATTATATTACTTTATATTATAATATTATAATATACAATTATAATATATTATAATATAAAATATTATAATATAATAGTATAATAATATAATATAATATATAATATATAGTATATTATTATATTATAATATTATATTATATTATATTATATTATATTATATTATATTATATTATATTATATTATATTATATTATATTATATTATATACTAGCTGTACCTGGCAACGCATTCCTGTGGCATAGAGTGAGGGTATGAAAAATAAAGTAATGAGAAATTTTGGGCAAGAAGGATGCCAGGAGAAAGAGGAGGGAGGGGGGAATATGAGATTTGCCAGCTGGAAGGAAGGAAGGAAGGAAGGAAGGAAGGAAGGAAGGAAGGAAGGAAGGAAGGAAGGAAGGAAGGAAGGAAGGAAGCCCAGTGCATCCCAGAGTGAGGCAAGAAGAAGCATGAGGAAAGAGGAGGGAAGCAGCAGAGCAAAGGGACCGGAAGTAGGGTAAATGCGAGATTGTAAAACTTGCACCAGACATACGAAATAATTACAAAAATTGGAAAAATTGTTTTGATTCTTAATTACTCCTCACACTATTCCTGCATGGCTCAATATTGGATTGTAAGCTAATTTAAATACGAATTAATAACGAATAACGAAATTAACGAACTGGATCGCCCAAGCCTACTAAATACAGCTCGATTTGAGAAAAACATAGGGTCTGGAATTTGTATTTTTTTTAAGTGTCATAAAAAGAAATACAGTCACATCAAACAAGGATATTCTGTTATTTTGATATGGTCTTTTCCCCCTGTCAGAACACCGTTTCTGCACAATTCTTATCACCTTCAATTGCTAATAGAATCTGACACATCTCTCAAATGAATTGTGTTAAATGCTTATGCTCCGGCTATTACACTAGGTACAGCTACCCATCAAAAGATTGTCATGCACCCTATCAACAAATAAGAGCTAAGTGGAAACATATAAATTGTACACGAACAAAAACAAGACAAGGGATTGCGCAGAAGATGGCACCGATTAAACTACCTCGTTCTAAGCCCATCTTTAAGTAAGGATTATGAATAGACGGTATTGCTTTAACATTGTTCTATAACCGTTTTTCAACAAGTCAAGTAACATTAGAGTAAATCCACTTTAAATATTTTACAATTAAATGCAAGGTATTTTCACATGAACCAGTAAATTGAAACATCTTCTCAGAGGGGCGACATAAAAGTCATTTTTATGGTTTTATTGTAATTTTAATAGGCAATTTCACTAGTAAACAGAAGAGCATGATCTTCGTTCAATACCATACAAGAGACAGTAATACATTGCTAATGGTATTGTGTGTACATGCCTCTGAGATGAACAAGAATCATAAATGGGTCATTTTATTATATAAACAGCACTGCTTTATGAACATAGCGCAGTGGCGACAAAAGAAATGCAAGATCCAACCAGGTACAAATCAAACTGATTGTCAAAGGCTTTCATGGCCAGAATCACTGGGTTTATTGTGAGTTTTCTGGGCCATATGACCATGTTTCAGAAGCATTCTCTCCTGAGGTCAACAGACCTCACAACCTCTGAGGATGCCTGTGATCAGCAGTGCTGTAGAATTTGAAGAGGCATGAACGGAGGGCAAAAGAGAGAAACATTGCAAGAGGAAGGCACATCAAGCCAACCCCAACTGGAACCGCCTTCCACCTGGAAATGGATGCGCTCACTGCGGGAGAACATTCAGGTCCACAGCCATCTATGTACCTACTACCAAGACATTAAGAGGACCATCATCCTCGGACTATGAGGGATCATCTAAGTAATTAAGAAAAAAGTAAGTAAAATCTATGGTAAGCTTCGACTTATGAAGATCCTACTTTTGGAAGTGGTATTTTGAGAAACCAATGCCCTCACTGCAGGAGAACATTCAGGTCCACAGCCACCTATGTACTCACCACCAAGACATTAGGAGGACCATCATCCAAGGACTATGAGGGATCATCTAAGTAATTAAGAAAAAAGTAAGTAAAATCTATGGTAAGCTTTGACTTATGAAGATCCTACTTTTGGAAGTGGTATTTTGAGAAACCAATGTCCTCACTGCAGGAGAACATTCAGGTCCACAGCCACCTATGTACTCACCACCAAGACATTAGGAGGACCATCATCCTCGGACTATGAGGGATCACCTAACTAAGTAAGTAAAATCTATGGTAAGCTTCGACTAATGAAGATCCTACTTTGGGAGGTGGTATTTTGGGAAACCAATACCCTCACTGTGGGAGAACATTCAGGTCCTCAGCCACTTATGTACCCACCACCAAGACATTAAGAGGACCATCATCCTCGGACTATGAGGGATCACCTAAGTAAGTAAGTAAAAAGTAAGTAAAATCTATGGTAAGCTTTAACTTATGAAGATCCTACTTTTGGAAGTGGTATTTTGAGAAACGAATGCCCTCACTGCAGGAGAACATTCAAGTCCACAGCCACCTATGTACTCACCACCAAGACATTAGGAGGAACATCATCCTCAGACTACGAGGGATCACCTAATTAAGTAAGTAAAATCTATGGTAAGCTTCGACTTATGAAGATCCTACTTTGGGAGGTGGTATTTTGGAAAACCAATACCCTCACTGCGGGAGAACATGCAGATCAAGAATAGGGCTTCTACAGACCCACCAGTGCACTGATCTTGGAAGACTATCCTATTTGGACAACGAGGGATTGCCTAAGTAAGTAAGTAGGCACATCCTATAATGTGTGCCTATCTATATATATAAAAATGCTCTGTGCATAATGAGTTCCTTCGAAACAAAATAACCAATGAATGAAATCACACCAAATTTGGCAACAAAATGTCTCACTACACAAGGAGTGACCATCTCTCAAAAAGTTATGATTTTGTCATTTGGGAGTTGTCGTTCCTGGGATTTATAGTTCAACTACAATCAAAGAGCATTCTGAACTCCATCAACGATGGAATTGAACCAAACTTGGCACACAGAACTCCCATGACCAACAGAAAATACTGGAAGGGTTTGGTGGACATTGACCTTGAGTTTGGGAGTTGTAGTTCACCTACATCCAGACAGCACTGTGGACTCAAACAATGATGGATGTGGACCAAACTTGGCACAAGCACTCAATACGCCCAAATATGAACACAGATGGAGTTTGGGGGGAAATAGACCTTGACATTTGGGAGTTGTAGTCACTGTCATTCACAGTTCACCTACAATCAAAGAGCATTCTGAACCCCATGAATGACAGAATCGGGGGCAAACTTCTCACACAGAACCCCCGTGAACAACAGAAAATACTTAAGGCCATCCAATCCAACTCCCTTCATCAGGGCAAGAAAACATAAACAAAGTCCTCCTGACAAAGAGCCATCCAGCCATAGATATAGATGGATGGATAGAAAGATAGATATGATTCACACACGGAGAGATATAGTATCATAGATTTGAAAGAGACCTTAAAGAAGGACAATAATATGTTCCATGTTCCAGAGTAGGCAAACCAGACACTCTCCACATCAACACTGACAAAGAAACAACAAGAAATACTCAGTTCTTGTGGGTTTTTTCGGGCTATATGGCCATGTTCTAGCGGCATTTCTCCTGACGTTTTGCCTGCATCTATGGCAAGCATCCTCAGAGGTGAGGTCTTCTGGAACTGGGAAAAAGGGGTTTATATATATTCTTCCCAGTTCCAGCAGACCTCACCTCTGAGGATGCTTGCCATAGATGCAGGCAAAACGTCAGGAGAAATGCCTCTAGAACATGGCCATATAGCCAGAAAAAACCCACAAGAACTGAGTGATTACAGCCATGAAAGCCTTCGACAATACATTGAACAAGAAATACTGTTTACCCGCAAGCATGAAGAAATTACATTTATTAGAAACCAACACTTTCTCATTCCCTTTATTTTCCAGATCAACCGATTGGGCCACAGCAACACGTGGCAGGGGGCAGCTAGTTCACACTAAAATGAAGTGTTTTCGATCATACCATATGCTACAGAATAGGCCTGTTTGATCAAGAAAAAATTTGTTTCTAAAATCGATTTGTAATTGGGGTGTTTTTTTGTTTCGATATTTAAAATAATTACAAAACTTTCCAAAAAAAAGTTTTGGTATTTAAGAAATTTTGTAAATATTAACGAATTTTTAGAATATTTTTGGTATTTCTTAAGAATAATATTAAAATAATATTAAAAAATATTTTAAAATGGAAAATTAACCAAAAAATGGCCCAAATGTGGACCAAACACAGGCAGGATACAGCAAATGAGAGCACACAACAACAGAAGAGTCTTTTCTTTTTTAGAATATTTTTTAAAAATAATATTAAAAAAAATATTAAAAAATATTTTAAAATGGAAAATTAACCAAAAAATGGCCCAAATGTGGACCAAACACAGGCAGGATACAGCAAATGAGAGCACACACCAACAGAAGAGTCTTTTCTTTTTAGAATATTTTTTAAAAATAATAGTAAAAAATAATATTAAAAAATATTTTAAAATGGAAAATTAACCAAAAAATGGCCCAAATGTGGACCAAACACAGGCAGGATACAGCAAATGAGAGCACACACCAACAGAAGAGTCTTTTCTTTTTTAGAATATTTTTTAAAATAATATTAAAATAATATTAA
The DNA here is from genome assembly GCF_025583915.1 of Anolis sagrei ordinatus. NCBI lineage: Eukaryota > Metazoa > Chordata > Lepidosauria > Squamata > Anolidae > Anolis > Anolis sagrei. Next base: position 11,594,923 of record NW_026847993.1, on the reverse strand, counting down.
AAATAATATTAAAATAATATTAAAAAATATTTTAAAATGGAAAATTAACCAAAAAATGGCCAAAATGTGGACCAAACACAGGCAGGATACAGCAAATGAGAGCACACACCAACAGAAGAGTCTTTTCTTTTTTAGAATATTTTTTTAAAAATAATAGTAAAAAATAATATTAAAAATAATATTAAAAAATAATATTAAAAAATAATATTAAAAATAATATTAAAAATAATATTAAAAATATTTTAAAATGGAAAATTAACCAAAAAATGGCCCAAATGTGGACCAAACACAGGCAAGAGACAGCAAATGAAGCAAGCAGCACTCACAGCAGCAAGGAATGAATCCAATCCCAGTTGCTAGCAGCCATTGCCAAGCCAACCCAATGCAAACTCCCTCGCCCTCTTGAAGCAACGGGCCGCGCGGAGCCGCTTTGAAAGGGCTCGCCGGCCAATCAAAAACACAGCCACGGACCCATGGTGCACTGCTTGGGAGCGCCGGATTGGCTCCCATGCACCAGCACTCCAGCAGCCTCCACCCCATTAACGAAACGAGCGGAGGCTCGTTAAAACTCTGGGGGCTGCTGGTTCGATATTTAAAAACCCTTCCGGGTTTGGAAATATGTTTCAATATCGCTTCGGAAATGGTAAAAATAACGAATTAATAACGAAATACCGAATTAACGAACGAAACCGCACAGGCCTACTACAGAACAGGCTCTTGTTGTTAAATTTAATATCAGCTTGGAGATTGGGTGGCGAGAAAAAAGACGGGACACCAACTTGTGCTTTCAAGTGCTGGTATCACTCCAGGATGTGGTTGTTGCAGAAAAATATATACTGAAACTGTATATTTCTGGAAAGAAGAGAAGCGCTTTTTATGATGACAGAAACACAGGCTCCTTTTGTCCTAAAGTCTCGATGGAGCAACGACTGATGGCTTAACCATGGCATATGGGTTGTGGCCCAAGAGAGGGAAAATCGAGGAGGACGTGGAAGCTCATGTCAAATTCTCTGTTCTCTCTCTCCGTAGATACTGCCTGGGACTCAGTCCTCACCCCAAGGGACAGAATGATGTACTGCAATATAACAAGCTGCCTGACATTTTGAGTTGCCTTAACCCTTGGCTTCCCATTCACCTTTCAACCCTCGCTGCTCCTCTTCCCACATGCCGCTGTGAGTCTTACAGTCCGAGGCTTCATTTTGCCGGGGAGAGGGAGAAGTTGCTATCCCTTTGTCCTTGAGGTAATTAATCAGCAATGACTGGCTGGTTCATTAATAATCCTTCCTGAAACACTGGTTATGGGATGCTGGGGTTTTTAGGTTCGATCTACCAAGCAGCGATGGTAACAAATTAAAAGCACGCTATAAAAAAGCAACAAGGATTTGGGGAGAAGAGCAGCCCATGAAAATCCAGAAAGCACAGGGCTGGTTGGGGTGAGAAGATGTTGTGGTTCCATGAGGTCTGCCTTTACAGAACAGATATCACAGTTTAAATACCAGGTTAAAAATAAAGAACTACAAGGAGACAGATGGGGAGCCTCGATGTGAACAACATCTAGGCTTCCGTGGACAACAGACTTCAGAGCAGATACCTTCTCTGCCCTGGTTATTTATTTATCGTGTCAGAAGCAAACCAAACAGTTGTATTGCATTTTTTAACAAACAAACAAACAGAACACAAAGTTTGCAAACTTGGTACTTGATTAAATGTCCTTTGACCAGTAGCTGGCCTCTTGGAGTGCCTCTGGTGTTACTATAAGAAGGTCCTCCATTGTGCATGTGGCAAGGCTCAGGTTACATTGCAGCAGGTGCTCTGTAGTTTGCTCTTCTCCACACTCGCATGTCGTGGATTCCACTTTGTGGCCCCATTTCTTAAGGTTGGCTCTGCATCTCGTGGTGCCAGAGTGCAGTCTGTTCAGCGCCTTCCAAGTCGCCCACTTTTCTGTGTGCACAGGGGGAGTCTCTCATTTGGTATTACCCACTGATTAAGGTTCTGGGTTTGAGCCTGCCACTTTTGGATTCTCGCTTGCTGAGGTGTTCCAGCAAGTGTCTCTGTAGATCTTAGAAAACTATTTCTTGATTCAAGTCATTGATGTGCTGGCTGATACCCAAACAGGGGATGAGCTGGAGATGTCACTGCCTTGGTCCTTTCACTGTTGGCTGCTACTTCCCGGCGGATGTCAGGTGGTGCAATACCGGCTAAGCAGTGTAATTTCTCCAGTGGTGTAGGGCGCAGACACCCCATGATAATGTGGCATGTCTCATTAAGAGCCACATCTACTGTTTTAGCATAGTGAGATGTGTTCCACACTGGGCATGCATACTCAGTAGCAGAGCAGCATAACACAAGGGCAGAGAAATACTTGGCTTGATGGAAGATTAATAAGGAATGCTATATATTTAATGGAAAGGAACAGACTGCTTGAGAGCTAAAGCTACCACTGAGTATTCCTTGCTTAAGAAAACCTTAGGAAATTCATGAAAGCATCAAATTGCCTGTTGATATATTGCAACCTCAATATGTGCTGACTGGCACAACCTGGGGATCACAACCAGATACAGTGAAAACATCTGCCCTTGAGCTGTGCTACTCTGCTGCTGAGTATACATGCCCAGTGTGGAACACATCTCACCACTAAAACAGTGGATGTGGCTCTTAATGAGACATGCCGCATTATCACGGGGTGTCTGCGCCCTACACCACTGGAGAAATTACACTGCTTAGCTGGTATTGCACCACCTGACATCCGCCGGGAAGTAGCAGCCAATAGTGAAAGGACCAAGGCAGAGACATCTCCAGCTCATCCCCTGTTTGGGTATCAGCCAGCATGTCAACGACTTAAATCTAGAATAGTTTTCTAAGATCTACAGAGACACTCGCTGGAACACCTCAGCAAGCGAGAGTCCAAAAGTGGCAGGCTCAAACCCAGAACCTCAACCAATGGCTGATACCAAATGAGAGATTCCCCCTGGGCACACAGGAGAACTGGGCGACTTGGAAGGCGCTGAACAGACTGCGCTCTGGCACCACGAGATGCAGAGCCAACCTTCAGACATGGGGCTACAAAGTGGAATCCTCGACATGTGAGTGTGGAGAGGAGCAAACCACTGACCACCTGCTGCAATGCAACCTGAGCCCTGCTACATGCACAAAGGAGGACCTTCTTGCAGCAACACCAGAAGCACTCCAAGTGTCCAGATACTTGTCAAAGGACATTTAACCAACTACCAAACTCACAAGTTTTGTATTTGTCTGTTTGTTTTCTTTGTTCTGTTAGAAATGTAATATAATGGACTGGTTGCTCTGACACGACAAATAAAACCTCAATGAATTTTAGAGGGTTTTATTACAGAAGCAATGCTTAGAGGTGGTTTTGACAGTTTCTTCCTCTGGAATATAGCATACACAACCTGGGATTCATTGATGGTCTCCAAATCTAGAACTTAGCTCCCAAGATCAGATGGGATTGATACCTTTATTAATAGTTACGTTCCACTAATGAATTCTACATTCACACACAAACATATACATTAACATTTGGAATGTGTCCAGAGAAGAGCGACTAAAATGATCAAGGGTCTGGAGAACAAGCCCTATGAGGAGCGGCTTAAGGAGCTGGGCATGTTTAGCCTGAAGAAGAGAAGGCTAAGAGGAGATATGATAGCCATGTATAAATATGTGAGAGGAAGCCACAGGGAGGAGGGAGCAAGCTTGTTTTCTGCTTCCTTGGAGACTAGGACGCGGAACAATGGCTTCAAACTACAAGAGGGGAGATTCCATCTGAACATGAGGAAGAACTTCCTGACTGTGAGAGCCGTTCAGCAGTGGAACTCACTGCCCCGGAGTATAGTGGAGGCTCCTTCTTGGAAGCTTTTAAACAGAGGCTGGATGGCCATCTGTCAGGGGTGATTTGAATGCAATATTCCTGCTTCTTGGCAGGGGGTTGGACTGGATGGCCCATGAGGTCTCTTCCAACTCTTTGACTCTATGATTCTATGATCTGAATATTTCACGCAGAACTTTTCTTTTTTCTATTTCTTCCTGCTTCCTCCCTCTTCACCCTCTATCTTTAACTTTGTTTTTCATGTCCGCCTTTTTCGGTGGTTTTCTTAAGTCATTACTGTATTATGCATCTACAGCGGCCTGCCACTGAACATGAAGTTTTTTGTAAAATGCCAGAAAATTAGTCCCAAGTGCTCAAAACTTGGCATCATAAAATGCTATAAACAAGCATAATTTCAGTGAAAAAATGCTTTAAAATGATTGATTGAATAGCCTAAAGAGTTCAACTTGAAATGCAAATCTATCATGCTGGTTCCGCTTTTCATTTGTCAGAAACAACTTTTTCCTACTCCACCCACCGCTTTGTTAGTTTAAATATGCTCAAAATCTGAGGAACTGAAACAGGTAAATAAGTGTTCACGGATTTCATCTCCCATGTAGATGATTGTTCTATAAACTAACTCCACAAACTCCGATTTATTTTGGACTTCTTTGAAAAAGGCGAATGCTATGGAAGTTCGACAAGAGCAAACCTTTTCACAGAAATATAACCCTGCTTAGATGCCTCAAGTTGAGTTTACTGCATTTTTACCCCGTTGTATTGCAACCCCAAAGGACTTCCAAATTGGCAACAATTCAATGCCACAATAAACATAAACATACAAATACAATAAACATTAAAATCAATAAAAAGCATTTAACAATAACACTCAATACATTAAATACTGTCAGAAGCACAAAGACCCAAAATCGTTGTGCCGTCGCGCTTGGGGACTTTTAGTCTTAATGAAGGAGGGATGGACATGGCATCTTTCCCCCAAGGGATTGCTTCTTGCCCTCCTTTAGGAAACTGGAACTCCCAAAAACCCAAAATGCTGTAAATTGCTCAAGATAAGTTTTATTTATCAAAAAGTCATTTCTTCAAAGCAATGAGCTGGAAAACCTTAGAGGGGTGAAAGGGTCTCAATCAGTCCTGGGTCCAAGGGGTTTTGAAGCTGAGAATCCTCACCACGTTTCCTCTTTCCTCAATGGCTGTGAATGCCGGAGCAAACCACAACCCCAGTTCAGATGGCCTGTGTTTTGAAGATTCAGGATCTTCCTTTGGTGCCAAAAGAACCAGCTTGAAGGCGCCTGGGTCTCCTCAATAATTGTCCAGGACGATCTGGACATAAAGCATGAGTCCCAGGGGTAAAAAACTTCAGAACTGGTGCTAAGAGGTAACTTAAATCAGGGTCCTTTAGAGGTCTCTTACGTCCATCTGGTACGAACTCTGAAGGCAGAATGAAGAAGAAAAAGGAAGTTCTCCCCTCTTGCAGGAAGAGGTGGAGCCAAACAGTACTGATTGACAGCTACAAGCAACCAATCCATACAACTATACATAAACAGGGTAAGAAGGGGCAGGATTAAGCATGATACAACAGTTTAAATCTTACAACTAACAGTTCTATACATAGGTGGCACCACTCGCGCTGTCACAATCGTAATTTGGGAGCTATTCCAATCATATTTCAGTCACTTCATAGCTGCCTGTTGCACTGTGCAACTCTCCAAACGCTTGGTTCCACAGCCAAGTTTTATGTTTTTTTTCTAAAGGTCAGGAGGGAGGCAGCCAATCTAATATCACTGGGATGGGAGTCCCACAGCCAAGGAGCCACCACTGAGAAGGCTCTGTCCCGTGTCCCCACCAACCATGCCTGCGAAGAAGGTGGGACTGCGAGCAGCCCCCTCCCCCCCAGAAGACCTTAGCGTCCCCACTGGTTCATAGTGGGAGATATGTTCAGACAGGTAAGCTGGGACAGAATAGTTTAGGGTTTTATTGTTGTTGTTGTTCATTCATTCAGTCGTCTCCGACTCTTTGTGACCTCATGGACCAGCCCACGCCAGAGCTCCCTGTCGGCCGTCACCACCACCAGCTCCTTCAAGGTCAGTCCAGTCACTTCAAGGATGCCATCACTGGATTGGACCAAGGTGCAAGAGGTTCGGGATGTGTGTACTCAACCAACGTCTAGTAACACATTTGCAGGGTTTTCTGGTGGTGGGGATTGGCAATTGGGTGAAACTGTGGGATCTTGGGGAGATCTAAGTCTTGACAAGAAGTGGAAGAGTTGGAGGGATGGGCATTGGCGTTCGGCTGTGGAAGCTAATCCAGCTGTAAGTGATGATGATGGGGTGGAGGGCAGCTCATAATCGGATGATGAATTGTAAGATAAAAGTAGGCACTGCAATAGTAGAACTTTGCAGTAGGCAAAGTGTTGGTTTCGTGCCTTGGGTCTTGTCGCTGCCACTTTCGTGTTGGGCTTGGGTCCTGGATCTGCAGGTTGCTGTTTTCCTTCGTGTTACAACTCAGCTTGGATTCTCGTGAGTGCGGATTTCCCCTTTCCTTGACTTCGGACTGGTTTTGATAACGACGCTGCCTCGTGGACTTTGGAACCTCACAACTCTGGAGTTGGATTTCTTCAACTTTGGACTTCATTTGGACGACAGCTCTTCTTCACGACTCTTTGTTTGATTGCTTTCTATTTACTGTGGGATTTTGTGGGATTTTGGAAGTACTCCAGTTTAATCTGAATTTTTTGCCTGGATAATCTTGAGTTTGTTTTTCAAGCTCAAAATTGCTGCAACTTTTGAGTTTTGACCAGAGACACTGAAGCAAGTGTCTCTGAGTCTCTTTTGCTTTGTATTAATAAACTATTCTTTTGGACATACTCCTGAGTCTGGCTCTTTAAGGCGTCTGGGTTCCGACACCCACACTTCCCAATTAAATACTAATAAGTTTATATTTGCTAAAATTGTTCTTCATTTTAATTATTGTATTGTTCTAAAGTGTTTTTTGCACTACAAATAAGATACGTGCACTGTGCATAGGAATTTATTTATATTTTTCTTCAAATTATAATCTGGCCCTCCAACAGTTTGAGGGACTATGACCTGGCCATCTGTTTAAAAATTTTGTGGACCCCTGCTCTAAGATCTGGAGGTGGTTTCTACATTAAGTTATGGTGTTTTTTGGGAGGGGGTATGCCTTATTTCCTCAATAATTTCCCTGTCTAAGGCTGCATCTTCGATGCGGGCTTCCTGGGGGGTAGTAAACCCACACTATTGGAACCTTTCAAAAGCAGCAGTGATTCTACTGAAAGGAATGTGGTTCAGGGATAGACTCGTTCGCTTTTCTCCCCACTTTTCAACTGCTGACCGGTGGAATTTTAATCTGTTTTGATATTGACAGTGGAATTTTAATCTTTGTTTTGAAAGGACTCTGCAACTCTAGAGGCCAGGCTGGAGAGTCTGGATGAGAGAACTCTGAGCACATGATGCTCCGTAGGCCCGCAAGGGAAACGGGAGCTGTAGTCCTTCTCTACAAATGGATGTGCTCCATCCTGTATTTAAAAAGGCGCTCAATTCAAATACGGTCAAAAATAAAGAAGGATGGAACGGCAGAGCCTGTAAAGTTGTCCTTCAACAAATGGTCACAGCCCTTCTCTAATATTATATTTAAATAATGGTAATAATTGTATTGCTGAAGGCTTCCATGGCCAGAATAACTGGGTTTTTTAAGTTTTTCAGGCTGTATGGCCATATTCCCAAAGCATTCTTTCCTGACGTTTCACCTGCATCTACGGCAAGCATCCTCAGAGGTTGTGAGGTCTGTTGGAAACAAGGAAAATTGGGTTTATAGATCTGTGGAATGATGTCCAGGGTGGGAGAAAGAACTCTTGTCTGCAGGAGGTAGGTGTGAACGTTTCAGTTGGCCACCTTGAATAGCATTTAATGGGCTAACAGTTTTCAAGGTATGGCTTCTTACTGCCTGGGGGAATCCTTTATTGAGAGGTGATTAGCTCTCAGGTTGCAGGGGAGCTTTTGCACAATTAAAACTTGTGCACCAGCTGCGCCCTTACCTTGGGAAGTCAGATTTGGCCATGGTGGTCCACACCCTCACTACATCTAGGATAGACTACTGCAACACACTCTACATGGGGTTGCATTTGAAGACTGTTCGGAAGCTTCAAATAGTCCAAAGAGAGGCAGCCAAGTTAATAACTGGGGCAGCATACAGGGAACATACAACTCCCATGTTACACCAGCTCCACTGGCTGCCTGTTTGCTACCGGGCACAATTCAAAGTGCTGGCTTTGGCCTATAAAGCCCTAAATGGCCCTGGCCCAATTTACCTGTCCAAACACATCTCCCCCTATGAACCATCGCAGAGATTAAGATCCTCCGGGGAAGTCCTACTTTCCATCCCGCCATTGTCACAGGTGCCATTGGTGGGAACGAGAGACAGGGCCTTCTCGGTGGTTGCTCCCCGGCTATGGAACTCCCTTCCTGGTGAGTTCAGATCGGCTCCCTCTCTCCTGTCCTTTTGAAGGATGGTAAAAACTTGGCTGTGGGACCAAACTTTTGGGACAGGGCAATAAAGCAGCAATAGGAAAGATAACAGGCCAAATAGATTTGATGCTGATGACTAGGAAGCCCTGAATAGTTTGGGACCCTCCTACCTGCGCGACCGCATTTCTGTGCATGAACCCACACAATCGCTTCGATCATCTGGAGAGACCCTGCTCACGCTCCCACCTCCTTCGCAGGCGCGATTGGTGGGGACGAGGGTGAGGGCCTTCTCGGTGGTGGCCCCCCGACTCTGGAATTCACTCCCTAAGGACATCAGACATGCCCCAACGCTGGCAGTCTTTAGGAGGAGCCTGAAAATGTGGTTGTTCCAGTGTGCCTTCCCAGAATAAGGAAAACTCTTAGCAATATGTCCTCAAATGCACTTTAATATTGATTTAGGATTGTTTATGCGGGAAGATGGTAGCGGGGTACAAATAAAGTTGTTATTATTATTATTATTATTATTATTATTATTAGGACAGTTTTAAATGGTGTATTTTAATATTGAGATAAAATGTTTTTAATGTTTATGTATGTGTATATGAATTTGTGTCCCGTTATTGAATGTTTGCCATATATATGCTGTGCTCCGCCCTGAGTCCCCTTTGGGGTGAGAAAGGCAGAATATACATGTTTAAAATAAATAAATAATAAATAGCTGTCCCTGATTGTTTCTTGCCTGGAATTCCCTCATTTTTTAGTGTTATTCTTTATTTACTGTTATGATATTATAGTATTTTAGTACTGGTAGCCAGATTTTGTTCATTTTCATGGTTTCTTCCTTTCTGTTGAAATTGTCCACGTTTGTGGATTTCAGTGGCTTCTCTGTGTAGTCTGACATGGTGGTTGTGAGAGTGGTCCAGCATTTCTGTGTTCTCAAATGAAATGCTGTGTCCAGGTTGGTTCATCAGGTGTTCTGCTATGGCTGACTTCTCTGGTTGAAGTAGTCTGCAGTGCCTTTCGTGTTCCTTGATTTGTGTTTGGGCAATGCTGCATTTGGTGGTCCCTATGTAGGCTTGTCCACAGCTGCATGGTATACAGTAATAATAATAATTTACCATTACCATGGTAATAATTTATTGGGAGTGTGCTGTCGCACGCTGGGCCTGTGCATCAGATTGTAAACAGGACATAAATTCTGTGTGCCCAACGGGACGCCGGGGCTGCCTCAGATTAAAGGCCTTTGGATTTCCTTAAAACAGAGTCTTTAGATTGCTTAAAGGTTCAACAATGTTCTTTATTAAGGAAAACAAACAGGTACTTTTAAGCTTTCTTAACAATCTATTGTCTCTTGCAATCTTGTTCACTGGGAACAGGCACTATCTTCTTAACTGTAATTAACTAATGGGGAAATCGTTAACTTTGAATCTAGGCAGTCTGTACTTGCCTCTGTTGGCGTGGAGCCCCTGCACCCGGTACCAACTGCGTCTGGCTTCCGTGAGAGACCCTTACCAAGCAGAGCTTTGTAGACTTCCAAGGGAAAAGGAGTTCAGGTTTCAGTGATGGCTGGCTGAAATCCCTCCGCAAAGGAGCTGTATGGCTGTATGAAACTCGGCCAAGCCGTGGGCTGTATAACCCCGGCCAAGCTGTAGGCTGTATATCTCCCCGGCCAAGCCGTAGAAGACGAAGCTTTCTACAGGAGCTTTTGGTTTCATGTCCTGTATGGAAAGCTGCTCTGTGTGGACTGAACCCAAAAAGGCTCCTATTCCCTCCAAAAACCCAAAAGAGGGTGGGACCAGGGAACCTAACTATAATTGACAGGTGGCTTGCCCTATGATTGCAGCCAAAAGAAGCCACCTATCTGCAGAGTCCCTGAAACTTAGGACTACAACAACCATTAAATGCAAAGCAAACAAAATTGGAGCTCCTGGTTCAGCTGTACCTGCACAGGGAGCCACTATTGTGGAGTGGTTTAAACACTTGGAACATGACTTTTTCATTGACATGGAAGTAAATTTACATGCACATGCTCTGTGAAATAGGACATTTATCTTGACCATTCGGGGAAAACATCCACATCTGTTCCGTTTGTCCTTCCATGGAACAGAATTGTTCCATGAAAATGAACAAAATCTGACTACCAGTATTAAAAAAAACCTCCAAAATTAAAAAAGTAAAACAGCAGAGGGAAAATAATCAGTGACATCTAATCACCTCTCAACAAAAGATTGCTCCAGACACTGCCAGGCCATCAAATTCTAATCAAGGTGGTCAGTTGAAACATTCAGACCTAGCTCCAGCAGACAAGAGTTCTTGTCCCACTCTGCTCTTTTCACAGATATATAAACCCATTTTCCTAGTTCCCACAGACCTCACTACCTCTGAGGATGCTTGCCATAGATGCAGGCGAAACGTCAGGAGAGAATGCCTCTAGAACATGGCCATACAGCCCGAAAAAACCTACAACAACCCAATTATTCTGCTGTTTCTTCAAATCTCAGCACAAATGATTAGCATTCCGGGCAAAGAGATGCTTAATAAAATGAAATTATGAAAAATTAGAATAGCTGTTAGAGTCCCCAGTGATTTTTAATTTTTTTTTTCAGATAAGTCCCCAGTGATTAATATTGTGATTTTTCATTTAGCATTGTACCAATGAAGAAGTAAAGATGAAAAGTTATTATTTTTAAGTTAGCATGACTGCTACAAATAAGTGCCTCTAATAGAATAATTTCCAGGGTTTAATTTACTCTAGATGAAAAATGACATTCATCAAACATGCGATTTGATGGGTAATATATTGATGAGATAAATAAAAGATTAACTACCAAGGAAATCTATTCTGATTAGAGGACTTGGCGTTCCAGAATGTATTACGAGTCATCAGAAATCCCCAAAGAAAGTTTCCTGCTGGAGGTAAAAAAAAAAAGTAAATTACGTAAGTATTTAATAGCGTTCCCTACCCCACTGCAATATTTTTGCAGACATCACACTGGGGCTTATTTCTCAGCTGCAACAACTGAGATAGTAAAATAAACCTATCAAGGTTATGGCGTGTCTTATTCAGAGAGTGTCTCATGCATTTGAATGCTCCACAAGCACACTCACAAATCTGCACTTAGAATATGCAGTATTCATTCTGACATGATATATTTGGTGATTTAATTTATAGACAGCCTTCTACATTGGCAGGTTTAACTTTTGCAGATTTGATTATTCATGGATTTGATTTGAAATGTTCTCTCTAGAAATGTCAGGATCATCCAGTACAATTCTATGGTCAAATTTCAGTGGAAGTTCACCAGAGTCATGCTGGTAGGCCCAAAGATCTCTAGAAAGAGATTTTCTCAGCGTTAAAAAAAAATCATTATTATTGTATTGTCAAAGGCTTTCATGGCTGGAATCACTAGGTTCTTGTGGGTTTTTTCGGGCTATAGGGCCCGAAAAACCACCTCAACTGGGCTCTCCAGGCCAATGGATACTCCACCTCAGACATCAGAAGAGCTGCAAGACCAAGAACAAGCCACGAGAGTAAAGACGAAGACCCACCCAGAGGAAAAGTGTTCTTGCCATACATCAAGGGCAAGGGAAGCTGATGAGGAAACACAACATACAATCTACAAACCAACCAAGAAAATCCAACAAATGCTACATTCAGCAAAGGACAAGAGGGATCCTCTCACTTCTGCAGGGAATCTACCGTATACCATGCAGCTGTGGACAAGTCTACATAGGGACCACCAAACGCAGCATTGCCCAAACACATCAAGGAACATGAAAGGCACTGCAGACTACTTCAGCCAGAGAAGTCAGCCATAGCAGAGCACCTGATGAACCAGCCTGGACACGGCATATTATTTGAGAACACAGAAATGCTGGACCACTCCAACAACCACCATGTCAGACTACACAGAGAAGCCATTGAAATCCACAAGCATGTGGACAATTTCAACAGAAAGGAAGAGACCATGAAAATGAACAAAATCTGGCTACCAGTATTAAAAAACTCTAACATTACAACAGCAAAACAGCAGAGAGGAAACAACCAGGCACATCTTAACACCTCTCAACAAAAGTTCCCCCAGGCTCAGCCAGGCCATCAAATGCTAATCAAGGTGGTCAGTTGAAACATTCACACCTAGCTCCAGCAGACAAGAGTTCTTTGTCCCACCCTGGTCATTCCACAGATATATAAACCCATTGTCCTAATTCCAACAGACCTCACTACCTCTGAGAATGCTTGCTGTAATCGAGATGAACGACAACCCTGGGCAGGGGGGACAAGCAATCCCACCGCTGCCACCAATATAAAGGAGATCAACGTTCACTTTGGCAGGGGGGAACAGGCAATCCCACCCACTGCCCAACAGTGTATAGGATTAACGTTCAGCTGGACACTACTTTAACAAGGATAAATGACTGTGACAAGGGGAAAAGACTCTCTTATCCCACCTCAGTAATATTGTTAAGTGACCAACTGTATTAACGTTGTTAATGACCAATGTAATTGGTAGATTCGCCGCCACCACCTCAATTAATGTCTGAGGAAAACATAAGTGTGAATGTGAAAATAGGTAAAGTTTGTTCAAGCCCTTGGTTCTTCTTTAACGACTGCTTCTCTTGCTGACTGGACTGAACTTAAGTTGTCTTTAGGCTAGCTGAGATCTATTGAGAGTGACAGACCGAGGCAGACACCAGTTTAAAGATGAAATACAAACAGGTTTATTTTAAACTTGGTGAACAAATCAACTCTTAATAAGAGTGGTACAAAAGCGTAATGTGGTTATTTGAGGCTTAGCTGGTTAGACAAGCAGTCTTTCCTTAAGACATTAACTTTTGTTTCTTGTGAGTCCCTTGCTTCACACTGTTCACTACACTGACACAGTGTGTCCCTGAGAACAGCCTACTGACTGCCTCACAGAGCAAACCAGGCTTTCCTTCACTGACCCTACTATGTACAATGACTCAGGAACCTTTGCCTTTCCTATGCTCAAACCCCAAGGCTCACTTCAAAAGTTCTCTCTCCCTGTCTAAATTCTTCACAGCTCCCTATTCCTAACTATCCTTCTACACTCTTCAATGTTTAAAGCTCAGCTCCCCTGCTTGTCAAAAAGACACAGCCTTTTTCCCTCTAAAAGCTAACTCCACCCCTGACTGCTCTAGCCAATCAGGAGTCGGCTGACTCCTCCCTCTTGCCTCTTAGCTCTCCTGCCTATCTCTCAACATGTCAGCTACTGACTTTCCAGGCTTCGGCCTTCCTGGCAAAAGGTTAGATTCTTCACACTTGCCATAGATGCAGGCAAAACGTCAGGAGAAATGCCTCTAGAACATGGCTCTATAGCCCGAAAAAAACCCACAAGAACCTAATCATTATTATTTTACTGACACAGAAACACAGAATGTCACAGCAAACGAAATCTATATACTGGATTTCGTAACACAAAATCACAAGTCGAACACTTCCCAAGCTTCTAGGAATGTGTGATGTATTTTTGAATGATGCGCACAGATCCAAGTAAGGAGTTGTATTCTGTCGTGCTCTGAACCTGTAAATATTTGTCTTTAGAACAGGCTTCCCAGCGGGAAGCCAGGGGCCCAAGGAGAAGTTCTCAGAGGTTTCCACCACAAACAGTCTTCAGATGGCTTGAGAAGTACAACAAAGTCTTTTATTAATGAACAATCAAACAGGAACTTCTCTTGTCTTCAGCAAAGTTAAGCAAATAATTCCAAGCTTTTAGGGAACTGGTGAATTCCTAAACTTGCCCACGAAGGACAGGCAACTATCTTCAATAACTTCTTCTTTAAAGGAAAAACCCCTTTTTAACTTCTCCCAGGCTGACTGAAATCCAACCCTCACTGGTGTGGGCTCTGCTACTGGGCCGAACTGCTTCTCGAATGCCGAGTGGACCTACCAGCAAGGCAGTGGATGTTCTCCAGCTGGAGTTCTTTAGTCTTTAAGGCTGTTTCCCTGGAAATTCTTAAAGCTGTGGGAATGCTTCCCTGGAGCTCTTCCCTGGAATTCTTAAAGGTTGAAGCTTTTGTACAGGGGAAGTTACACACATCCTATACATAAGCTAACCTGGCTGAGACTAACTAACAAAATGGCTCACTTCCCTTCCCAATTACTCTGAGCAAGGGGCAGGACCAAAACTTAACGACCATAGACAGGTGGCCTACCCTATGACTGCAGCCAAAAGAAGCCACCTATCTGCAGAGTCCCTGAAACTTAGGACTATAAACAAACATTCAATGCAAAGCAAACAAAATTGGAGCTCCTGGTACAGCTGTTCCAGAACAAGTTGCACTTGACATATCATGATTTTGTCAATGTTTAATGATTCCAAATGCCGGCTGAGATCTTTTGGCATGGCACCCAGTGCGCCAGTGACCACTGGGACCATCTGTACTGGTTTATGCCAGAGCCTTTGCAGTTCGATTTTGAGGTCTTGATAGCGGCTGAGTTTTTCCTCAATGCAACTGTCACCTGGTATGGCGACATCAATAATCCAGACTTTTTTCTCTTCCACAATCGTGGTGTCTGGTGTATTATGTTCCAAAACTTTGTCGGTCTGGATTCAAAAGTCCCACAGTATTTTTAGATGTTCATTTTCCACGACCTTTGCGGGTTTATGATCCCACCAATTCTTTACTGCTGGCAGGTGGTACTTGTGACATAAGTTCCAGTGAATCATCTGGGCCACAGAGTTGTGCCTCTGTTTGTAGTCCGTCTAGGCGATTTTCCTGCAACAGCTGAGGATATGATCCATGGTTTCATCAGCTTCCTTACACAGTCTGCATTTTGAGTCATCCGCTGATTTTTCAATCCTGGCCTTTGTTCCGATGGCTTGCTCCTGGGTTGCAAGAATCAGGCCTTCTGTCTCCTTCTTCAGGATTCCATTCGTGAGCCATAACCAGGTCTTCTCCTTGTCAACTTTTCCATCAATTTTGTCAAGGAACTACCCATGCAATGCTTTGTTGTGCCAGCTGTCTGGTTTGGAGTGCAGTTTTCTTGTACTGAATCTTTGTCTGCTATGCTTTGAGAAGTTTCCAGTTATTGACTTCAATTAAAGCAGGTTCTTGGCTTTCCTTGACATTTTCTGCCAGGGCGTGTTTTTCTTCTTCGATTGCTTGTTTTACTTGTAAACGTCCTCTGCCCAATGGGTGCCACTTTGTCGTGTTGGGGGACTTAGCTGCTCCAAGAACACTGAGAGCTGTGCTGGCGGTAGTGTAACTATCAGCAGGTCCAACCAAGCCAGAGAAGTCTCAGCTGAGGAGTGGAACTAAGAGCACCTAACCCAGTGGTTCTTAACCTGTGGGTCCCCAGGTGTTTTGGCCTACAACTCCCAGAAATCTCTACTGGGTAGGCCTGTGCGGTTTCGTTCGTTAATTTCGTAATCCGTTATTAATTCGTTAATTTTTGCATTTACGAAGCGATATCAAAACACATTTTCAAACCCGGAAGGGTTTAAAAATATCGAACCGGCAACCCCCATAGATTTAACGAGCTTCCGCTCATTTCGTTAATGGGATGGAGGCTGCTGGTGCCTGGGAGCCAATCCGGCGCTCCCAAGCACCCAAGCAGTGCACCGTGGCTGTTTTTGATTGGCCGGCGAGCCCTTTAAAAGCGGCTCCGCGCGGCCGTACAGCTGAGCTCATTGCTGCAGAGGGCGAGGGAGAGAGAGGTCCGGGAGGGTTTGCATTGGGTTGGCTTGGCTTGGCTAGCAACTGGATTGGATTCATTCCTTGCTCATTCCTTGGATTCATTCCTTGCTGCTGTGCTTAGTGCTGCTTATATTCCTTGCTTGGATTCATTACTTCGGTTTTTGTGAATTTGTTTCTTAATTTTCCATTTTTAAATATTTTTTAATATTATTTTTTAATATTATTTAAATATCATTCTTAAAAAATACAAAAAATATTCTAAAAAAGAAAAGGCTCTTCTGTTGCTGTGTGCTCTCATTTGCTGTCTCCTGCCTGTGTTTGGTCCACATCAGGGCCAGTTTTTGGTTAATTTTCCATTTTTGAATATTTTTTAATATTATTTTTTAATATTATTTAAATATTCTTAAAAAATACAAAAAATATTCTAAAAAAGAAAAGACTCTTCTGTTGCTGTGTGCGCTCATTTGCTGTCTCCTGCCTGTGTTTGGTCCACATCAGGGCCATTTTTTGGTTCAGTTTCCATTTTTGAATATTTTTTAATATTATTTTTTAATATTATTTTAATATTATTCTTAAAAAATACAAAAAATATTCTAAAAAAGAAAAGACTCTTCTGTTGGTGTGTACTCTCATTTGCTGTCTCCTGCCTGTGTTTGGTCCACATTTGGGCCATTTTTTGGTTAATTTTCCATTTTAATTTTTAATATTTTTTAATATTATTTTAATATTATTCTTAAAAAATACAAAAAATATTCTAAAAAAGAAAAGACTCTTCTGTTGCTGTGTGCTCTCATTTGCTGTCTCCTGCCTGTGTTTGGTCCACATCAGGGCCATTTTTTGGTTCAGTTTCCATTTTTGAATATTTTTTAATATTATTTTTTAATATTATTTTTTAAATATTATTCTTAAAAAATACAAAAAATATTCTAAAAAAGAAAAGACTCTTCTGTTGCTGTGTGCTCTCATTTGCTGTCTCCTGCCTGTGTTTGGTCCACATCAGGGCCATTTTTTGGTTCAGTTTCCATTTTTGAATATTTTTTAATATTATTTTTTAATATTATTTTAATATTATTCTTAAAAAATACAAAAAATATTCTAAAAAAGAAAAGACTCTTCTGTTGCTGTGTGCTCTCATTTGCTGTCTCCTGCCTGTGTTTGGTCCACATCAGGGCCATTTTTTGGTTCAGTTTCCATTTTTGAATATTTTCTAAAAATACCTTTTTATTCTTAAAAAAAACAAAAAATATTCTAAAAAAGAAAAGACTCTTCTGTTGCTGTGTGCTCTCGATTGCCCTGTCTCCTGCCTGTGTTAGCTCTACATCAGGGCCAGTTTTTGGTTAATTTTCCATTTCTGAATATTTTCTAAAAATACCTGCCTTTTATTCTTAAAAAAATACAAAAAATATTTCAAAAAAAAAAGACTCTTCTGTTGGTGTGTGCTCTCGTTTTTCCTGTCTCGGCTGTGTTTGCTTCATATCAGGGCCAGTTTTTGGTTAATTTTCCATTTTCTGAATATTTTCTAAAAATACCTGTCTTTTATTCTTAAAAAATACAAAAAATATTCTAAAAAAATAAAAGAGTCTTCGGTGGCTGTGTGTGCGTTTGTCATTTGTGTAGTTCCAACCAGTGCGCTCCTTTTGCCAACACAAAGTGCTACATACATACACTGCTCGCTCATCATTTGTGTAGTTCCAACCAGTGCGCTCCTTTTGCCAACCCAAAATACTTAATAACGAAGTTTTAATAACGAAGTTTTAATAACGAAGTTTCGGAAGTCGCGTTTGCGCATGCGCAAACGCGTCCGTCGCTTTAACGAATCGATTCGTTATCATCTTAACGAATCGACCCCCGCGCCAATAACGAAGCTTCGGAAGTGTTTTTGCGCATGCGCGGGGGTCCGCCATCTTTACAAAATGTTTTGTAAATATTTACGAAATTTCGTAAATACCGAAACTTTTTTTGGGAAAATTTTGTAATTATTTTAAATATCGAAACAAAAAAACACCCCAATTACAAATCGATTTTAGAACCAAATTTTTTCTTGATCAACCAGGCCTACTACTGGGATTAGGATTTCTGGGAGTTGAAGGCCAAAACATCTGAGGACCCACAGGTTGAGAACCACTGACCTAACCCATTAGCATTATGGAGAAACAAACCAAAATGAAGTCTATACTGGCTTGGTCGATGCCCAGGATAAAAAGGACCGCGGTGGATGCTGCTGATTCTGGACATCCATCGACAAGTGGGCTACAGAATCAAAATACAAATGAACAATCACAGAAGCGGCAGAAATATACAATGCCAGAAAACCACACGTTGTTGTTGTTGTTGTTATTATTATTATTATTATTATTATTATTATTAGAAACACAACAAGATGAGTTCACAGCAGACATTCTGCTGGCTGTTATATTGGATCATATGTCGGACTCTTCCCAAGAGTTACTATTATTATTATTATTATTATTATTATTATTATTATTATATTCTGAAGAGTTAATTTTCTTTCAGCTGTTTCTTTGCATCTATTCCTATATTTATTTTATTTCTCGTGTCAGGGCAGCCAGTCAATTATATTACATTTCTAACAGAACAAAGCAAACAAACAGAGAAAATACAAAATGTGTGAGTTTGGTAGTTGATTAAATGTCCTTTGACCAGTATCTGGCCACTTGGAGTGCTTCTGGTGTTGCTGCAAGAAGGTCCTCCCTTGTGCATGTGGCTGGGCTCAGGTTGCATTGCAGCAGGTGGTCAGTGGTTTGCTCTTCTCCACACTCGCATGTCAGTGGATTCCACTTTGTGGCCCCATTTCTGAAGGTTGGCTCTGCATCTCGTGGTGCCAGAGCGCAGTCTGTTCAGCGCCTTCCAAGTCACCCAGTCTTCTGTGTGCCCAGGGGGAGTCTCTCATTTGGTATCAGCCATTGGTTGAGGTTCTGGGTTTGAGCCTGCCACTTTTGGACTCTCGCTTGCTGAGGTGTTCCAGCGAGTGTCTCTGTAGATCTTAGAAAACTATGTCTGGATTTAAGTCGTTGACGTGCTGGCTGATACCCAAATAGGGAATGAGCTGGAGATGTCTCTGCCTTGGTCCTTTCACTAATGGCTGCTACTTCCTGGCAGATGTCAGGTGGTGCGATACCGGCTAGACAGTGTAATTTCTCCAGTGGTGTAGGGCACAGACCCCCTGTGACAATGCGGCATGTCTCATTAAGAGCCACATCCACTGTTTTAGTGTGGTGAGATGTGTTCCACACTGGGCATGCATACTCAGCAGCAGAGTAGCACAGCGCAAGGGCAGATGTCTTCACTATCTGGTTGTGATCCCCAGGTTGTGCCAGTCAGCTTTCGTATGATATTGTTTCTAGCACCCACTTTTTGCTTGATGTTCAGGCAGTGCTTCTTGTAGGTAAGAGCACGGTCCAGAGTGACTCCCAGGTATTTGGGTGCGCTGCAATGCTCCAGTGGGATTCCTTCCCAGGTGATCTTCAGAGCTCGGGATGCTTCTCTGTTCTTGAGATGAAAGGCACATGTCTGTGTTTTAGATGGGTTGGGGATCAGTTGGTTTTCCCTGTAATAGGCAGTAAGAGCACCTAGAGCTTCGGAGAGCTTCTGTTCTACCATCTCAAAGCTCCCTGCTTGAGCAGTAATGGCACGATCATCAGCATAGATGAAACTCTCTGTCCCTTCTGGCAGTGGCTGGTCATTTGTGTAGATGTTGAACATGGATGGAGCAAGCACGCTCCCCTGAGGCAGGCCGTTCTTCTGTTTCCGCCATCTGCTTCTCTGGCCCTGGAACTCAACAAAAAAGCTCCTGTTTTGCAGCAGGTTTCCTATGAGGCGGGTGAGGTGGTAGTCCTTTGTGATATTATACATTTTTCTCAGGAGGAGGCGGTGGTTCACAGTATCATAGGCTGCTGACAGGTCTATGAAGACAGCTCCTGTGATCTGCTGCCTTTCAAAGCCATCTTCTATGTGCTGAGTCAGGTTCAGCACTTGCGATGTGCAGCTTTTGCCTTTCCTGAAGCCAGCTTGCTGTGGAATCAGACATGGGTCTATTTTTCCATAATTCTATGCAAAATAAGTCTCTCCAGAACTTTGTAGAGGTGGCACAACAGGGAGATTGGTCTGTAGCTTTTTGGGTCATTACGGTCTTTGCCTGGCTTCAAGATGGCAATGACTCTTGCTTTCCTCCAGATTTTGGGGATCTGACAGGATGCCGTGCAGTTGTTCATCAGCTCCAGCAGCCAGCGCCTTGCTTTGGGACCAAAGTTCTTGATTTGTTCCATCCGTAGATCATCCAAGCCAGCTGCTTTGCCATTTTTACATTTGTTGAGAGCCATGTCCAATTCAGTAGATGTAAAGGGTTCATGGAGGTTGTTGTTCTCAATCTCTGGTTGTCTGGCTATTGGTTTCTTTCCTACTTTGGTGGCAAAGTTGGGTTTCCCATTCTTCAAGAGTTGGTGTGCTATCTGATCTGCCTTTATGTTGGCATGGGTATTAGTTTGTGAGGGGTCATTGCTCAACCGTATCAGTAGCCTCTCTTGTTGGTATATGATGCGGGCATCAAATTGTGCCTTGCTTTTGTAAGCCGCCCTGAGTCCCCTTCGGGGTGAGAAGGGCAGGGTAGAAGCAACCGAAATAAATAAATAAATAAATACATGCCTGCATACCACCAATACAATCAGAGAACAAGAGATATCCCCCTTTCTCCTCTTTCCAGTAAGGATAACTTCATCCTAGACCTTGTATCTGTTGACTAAATTTTCCATTGTGACGTCTAAAATACAACTCACGTCACTCAAGCGATCCTACTGTTGTATAGAATTCATTATTGCATCCAATACTTTGGAGGTCCCCATGATTTTTTCAAAGCAATCCCTATTAATTAATGAAGATCAAGTATATACAATGCAAGCTGATACATAAAATAATATAAGATTGATGCTCCTTTCGCTGTTATCAGAAAAGCGATTCTCACTGCAGTTTTATTTTAAAATAGGAGGGGAAGGAAGTAGCCAGAAGAAACGGGCCTTGTGTGTTGCAAATCTCCATTTTGGCGACCCAAAGAGGGAATATCAGCTTAAAGGCCTGAATTTAACAAACCTAATTATCAAGGCTTAATTAGTACCAAGGGTAAAGCTTCATGGAACACCTGCAGACTTAATTTATGTCCTGACAGAGAGGAACAAGTGTTAATGGGCTGTATTTATGTTAATACCTGAACCTTAGAAAGCCAGTGGGATAAAAAAAGACCATGCACTAGTTTTCTCTTGCAAGTTGCAGGACAAACATAAAAAAGATTTTATTCTTAATATTGGTTTGTTATTCTCAAATAAGTCCTTAGGGAAGGAGCAGATAAAAGCTTTAGAACCGGAGATATAGAATCTCAAAGATAAAAAACATGGAGCGGGGAAGGAAGAAAGCTCATTTGGAAATACGTATCTGTGCGGAAGATGCCACGAGTGGCCATTTTTTAAGCAATTAAAGCCTATTCTTATTCTCTAGGTTAGCAAAACTGTGCTGGTTTGTCTGTACCAGGAGCTCCAGTTTTATTTTCTTTCTATTAAGTGTTTGCATGCAGGGATTCTGCAAAAAGGTGACTTCCTTTGGTTTGCAGTCATAGGGCAAACCACTTGTCTATCATTGTTACGTTTGGATCCGCCCCTTCTCCCAGGGAGATGGGAAGGGAAGGGGCCATTTTTAGTTTGTCTTAGTGAGGAAAACTAAGTTAGAGGACATGGATAAGCTTCACCTGCAGAAAAGCTTCATTTCTCAGGACCATCCTGGGAAACTGAAGTCCAAGAAATTCCAGGGAAATTCTGGAGGGAAAACAGCTTTATAGACCCAGAGAACTCCAGCTGGAGAATCTGCAAGCCTTTACTGGTAGGTCTACTCGGTGCTCAAGACACTGAATCCAGTAGTAGGACCCACATCAGTAAGGATTAGATTATAGTCAGCCTGGAAGAGGGTAAAAAAAAAGGTTTTCCTCTAAAGTAAAGGAACAGTTAATGAAGACAGTTGCCTGTCCCTCATGGACAAGATTAAGGAAGCCACCAGTTAATTCAAAGCCTTGAAGCATTTGTTTGACCCATTGAAGATTTGAGAAATATCTGTTGGATTTGTTCAATATAAAGAACTTTGTTACAGGAAAATCCCTAAAGGCCTCTTTCGAGGCACCCCTGGCTTCCCGCTGGGCACAAGGTGCACGTCCTATTTCAAAAGTCAATTATTACAGGCCCAGCGCATGACAGAACAAAAACCAAAGGCAGTATGGAAACAAGGGTTCTAATACAGATGACCAGCATATTTGGGTTCCAGAATCTATTTTGTAGCATCACTGTTAGTATTTTGGAACTACAGTAGACTCTTGCTTATCCAACCTTTGCTCATCCAACATTCTGTATTATCCAACGCAGTCTGCCTCCTGCCCGGATCCATAGCTGCTTTAGTGTTAAATTCGTAAATACAGTAATTACTACATAACATCACCATGTATTGAACTGCTTTCTCTCTCGATTTGTTGTAAAACATGATGGAACTCATTACCTGGAGAGATCAGGAAAGCCCCTTCTCTAGAAACATTAAAAAAGAACCTTAAAACCTGGCTCTTCCGCTGCACCTTTGGCGAGTAGGTGCACAATATTGCACCCCTCAATGCTCCTCCCACTAGAATACACGCCCTCCAAATGGGAAGTTTAGCTTCACAACTATGTGTGTTTTTTATGAGTTCCCTGCCGATAACTTGCTCCTATTTTTATCTCATTACAGTCCTTGAATTGTTTTTATCCTGTACATGTGGCCCACCCATTGTTATTGTGATTGTGCTTATTGGAATGTAATTTTATTACTGTGTTTATAATGTTTTTCTTGATGTAATTTGATGATGTTGTTTATTGTTTATGCTCTAGTTTTATCTTGTTGTAATATGTTGTCCGGGCTTGGCCCCATGTAAGCCTCTCCGAGGCCCCATTGGGGAGGTGGTGGCGGGGTGTAAATAAAGATGATGGTGATGATGATGACTATTATTATTATGGTACTTAATTTGTAAAATCATAACATAATTTGATATTTAATAGGCTTTCCCTTAATCATAGAATCATAGAATCAAAGAGTTGGAAGAGACCTCATGGGCCATCCAGTCCAACCCCCTGCCAAGAAGCAAGAATATTGCATTCAAATCACCCCTGACAGATGGCCATCCAGCCTCTGTTTAAAAGCTTCCAAAGAAGGAGCCTCCACCACACTCCGGGGCAGAGAGTTCCACTGCTGAACGGCTCTCACAGTCAGGAAGTTCTTCCTTATGTTCAGATGGAATCTCCTCTCTTGTAGTTTGAAGCCATTGTTCCGCGTCCTAGTCTCCAAGAAAGCAGAAAACAAGCGTGCTTCCTCCTCCCTGTGACTTCCTCTCACATGTTTATACATGGCTATCATATCTCCTTTCAGCCTTCTCTTCTTCAGGCTAAACATGCCCAGCTCCTTAAGCCG